>OZ024823.1:59507013-60107013 GCA_964016985.1 Anodontia alba | reverse complement strand
CTATGGGCAGATCCCTGAATCCTCATTGAAATAACCTCACTGAAGTAATGCTAAAGAGTTAACTATTTGTAATTCTATTTTAAAACATGTGTATTAGGATAATTATGCTTCTTATCTATAGCTTTGCCACAGCCAGGAGCAATATTGTTTATTGCCATAAATCACACTCTAATTATTATCATGCTGGTAGGACAGGTAGAATTGTGTTTTATGGCACATTGTGACACTCTAAGGGAAAATTGGGTAGACATATGTGGCTAATCATAGCCCTGATTTTTTTGTTGTTTTAAGCTGTCCTTATCTAAGAATTATTGCTTTGATTTCCTAAATTACCAATTGTCATTCTTTGAATGAGTACCTAGCAATAAAAGTATTAATCCTGTGAAAGAGATTTCATTAATCTAACACACAAAAAAAAACACACACACAAACACACACACACACACACACATACACACACACACACACACACACACACACACACACATATATATATTTTTTTTTTTTTTTTTTTTGTCACAGAAATGTTAGCCTGAGTAAAATATGCCTTGTATCTGCTAAAAAAAAAGAAAGAAGAAAATGTCATCTTATTTAACCTTATAAATTCTTTGTTAGTATAACATTTAATAAATTGACTAAAATAAAATAAAAAATAAAACAACAACAAACAAACGCAAACAAACAAATAAAAAAATAAACACCAGAAACTTATTATATATGCCAGGAAAGCTATCTCTGTACATCAAATATTATGAAATCATGTCTATTCAAATATACTGAAAATTTCACCACCAAAAAAAATGAAAATTTTCAGATAAAAAATCTGATATATTTCAAATTTCTGCTCAAAATATGGATTGTGGGTACTCATTAGCACCATCTCAATGAGGTGGTTCTAATGAGTTTCCACCATCTATGTTTCTGAGCAGAAATAATAAAAATAATTAATACCCATATAAAACCCAGTTTTACTGTATAAAAGTGGGGTTTAAGGGGGGTCAAAATTATAAAAGCCGGTTCTCGTGATGCATGTACCAAAATGGCAGTAGCACTGGAAATAGATATTTTTTGTTGTTGTTGTTACTTTTTTTTTTTTTTTTTTTTTTACATTTTTTGTTCTTTTTTTTTTGTTTTACAATTTTCACAAACTTTTGTAAACAACTATAAATAGCTATACATACAAATAACATACTGCAGAGTACTATTTTTGGGCCTTTATGTCAACCATGAAATTTCTGAGTAATTTATAAACTACAATCAAATCTGCAATTAAAAATTAGTAAAAACTGAAAAAAAAAAAAAAAAAACAACCCCCCAAAAAAAACCAAAAAAAAAACTGAACATGTAATGAACTCTCTTCTGCTAAATTTAACAATAGGTGTAGTCGTTTACAGTTTACTAGGTATGTGCAGAGCTCTAGATAAAAGGGCTATACATTAATACAAATATTCTTTTTTATTATTCCTCTATGAAAACATGTACATGTCATGAATGTACTCCTCAGAAGCACACTGTTTAGTGTTCAAGGAAGTAACATGTTTGTTATTTTGTTGTTGTTGTTTTTTTTTTATAAAAGTTAGTTTTTGGTTAACATGGTTAAATAAAGGGTTTTCAGACAAATTTTAAACAAAATTAAGAGCAAAAAAGGTTACATTCTTCGTCTTGTTTCCAGTTTCTGTGCCATAAAATACCCACTATGATGGACAATCTCCATGTGAATTCACAATTGAGTCACAAACTACAGTCTCAATAATTTAGTTGACCTAAGTCAAACTCTTTGTCATAGTTAAAACTTTTATACCCCAGGCATACAAAGTATGTTTGGGGGGTACATAGTCTTTGTTATTCTGTCCATCCATTCGCACATATGTCTGTGCTCCCATCCGTACATCACGAAAACATGCCTATATAATTTTAACCCCCTTAAACCCCACCTTTATATAGTAAAAATGGGGTTTGAAAGGGTATACATTATTTTTTCTTATTTTTGCTCAAAAAGATAGATTGTGGGTGCTCGTTAGAACCGCCTCGTCAAGGCGGTTTTAACGAATACCCACAATCTATGTTTTTGAGCAAAAATAAGAAAAATATCAGAATATTTTATCCGAAAATCTTCATTTTTGGTGTTAAAATTTTCAGTATATTTGAATAGGCATGTTTTCGTAATGTTTGCCAAAAATAAACTCGATTTTCTAGGTAAAGCACTGTTTCTTATAAGTCTTTTTTTTCCAGCCAAATTAAAGATTTTAAAGGACTTAGAGCAAATCAATTTTTTTAAGGTTTTAAAAGATCCCCCAGAGGGCCTGCTGGGCAATCAAACTAAAACACTAATGAGAAGCCATTACGAAAACCAGCCTATTCAAATACATTGAAAATTTTATCATCGAAAATCGAAAGTTTTCAGATAAAAATTCTGATATTTTTCCAATTTCTGCTCAAAATATAGATTGTGGGTACTAGTTAGAACTGCCTCAGTGAGGTGGAGCTAATGAGTACCCACATCTGTTTTTCAGTAAGAAAAAATAATGTATACCCCTTTAAACTCCACTTTTACTGTATAAAAATGGGGTTTAATGTAGTACGGGTGTGCGAGCCAGTATTTCGAAACCTACCCCATTCATATACCTGGCCTTTGAAAAAATGGACCCATTCATATACTTGATCGTCCGAAATATTGACCTATTCATATACTGCCCTTTGATTTTTATACCCATTTATTGCTGATAGTCTGGTAGTTAAACAAATATAGCAGTCAATTCATTAAATAACAAGAGAAATAGCAGCCTTGACAAATCTCTGAGCAAAAAAATGTGTGCATTTACTGGGATGTCAGAATAGTGGAGCCTTTCACATATAAATCAAGAAAAATCGGGTCAGTCATATACTTTTTGTTGAAAAAAGGGGGCTAATCATATACCTGGCAGCACTGAAAAAGGGAGCCATTTGGCACACACATCCGCACTGTGCCATATATAGGAACCCCACCCCCGCCCCCCAACCCCCACACCCAAGAGCTGTAAATTGTCTTATAATATTTTTCATTCATTTAATCCTGTTTTATTGGTAAAGAATGATTTTCTGTCAATCTGAGAGTGAGAGTGTTAGCTGAAAATGACTTTTCATGAGAGATGAAAGGATAAAATGAAAGATTTCTTTTTTTTAAATGACTGTTTTCTTTAAGGTAAGTTTTCTTCGGTATATATTTTTTCATAAATCGCAATGAAAAGGTATCCATCATTCATTACAGCATGCAAATGACATTTGACTCATGGCAGCAGACATATTTTAATCACATTGTTAGTAAATGGAAGAAATAACTGTACTGGTCATATCTTATCACAGGAAAAAGAAAAGAAAAGATACCAAATTCTATAAAGTAATTTAATAGAATTTTCTTATGGGGGATTTTTAAGATTTTTTATAATGAAAGAGGTATTATTATCAGTTGGACTTCACCAATTAACATACACAAAATCAGAAAAGAACCAAATAAGTATTTACTGCACATATTTAAAAGTACAGGATGTAATCGTCAGCTCTCCTACATGTTGCCCAATATCACGCAGTCTGCTCAGGGCTTTCGTTCCACCTTACATCTAAAAAATGGATATGTTGAATACCATATATGCTCTAAGTATTAGACAGACAGTCCTGAGCTAACAATACAGATCTAGATCAGACACCACCTCACAGCTAATAAATGGATAGTGTAGAATACTGTTTAACACAAACATATTGGACAGTCCTGAGCTAACAGTGTAGACCCAGATCAGATGTCACCTTACATCTAATAAATGGACACTGAACAATAGTCTTTATAGTCAAAGTATTGGACAGGCATTCCTGAGCATACCGTTTAGATCCAGATCAAATGACATCTTACATAGATAAATGGTTACTGTACAGAATCCGTTTTTACTAGGAGCACTGGACAGACAGTCCTGAGCTAACAGAGTAGACCCAGATCAGATGTCACCTTACATTTAATAAATGGGTACTGCAGAATACCGTTTATACTCTGTTTTAGACAGACAGTCCTAAGCTAACAGTACCCAGATCAGCTGTCACCTTACACTTAATACATGTAAATTGATACTGAGGAATACTGCATATACCAGATTGCCCGAGCTAACAGTGTAGACCCAGATCAGATACCACCTTACATCTAATAAGTGGATATTGTAGAATACCATTAATACTCTAAGTTTTGGACAGACAGTCCTCAGTTTAACAGAGTAGATCCAGATCAGATGTCACATTACACCCATTTATGCCATAAGCTGTGGACTAAAATCTGTGAGATAAGGCAAAATACTAAGGGAGATTTGACAAAATTCTGTAAGATTTTCTTAAACACCACTTTGGTGTTCCCACAATATAGTCTAAGGTCTTCTTTTTTCATGTGAGAAGCTTGTGAAAGCCACAAAAGTGTGTGATTTATGTTTAATTCTTCATAAAATCTGTTGTAAAATGGTCTGAAAATTCTGTGAGATTAGAATTTTTTATGGGAATTGCCTTCCAGATGGGCCAAATTCTGTGAGATTTTATCTCACAGTGTGAGATATGGCATGCATGTACACCTAATAAATGGATACTGTAGAATACTGTATACACCGGACAGTCCTGAGCTAACAGTGTGGACCCAGATCAGAGCCAATCTTACAGCTAAAAAATGGATACTGTAGAAAACTGTTTTTATTCAATGTACATTTTTATATTGTGAATTTAATGTAGTGGCTGGAGTGCATGGACTGAACAAGACTGCCTGCTTGGTTCAGTAGGAAGAGCACCTGACTAGTGTTCTGGGGTTGTTGCCAACTTGTTGGCGAGTCCCAGCTCCGGTAATCATTGTTTCCTCTCCTGTTCACTTTACTGATATCAGATTTAGTAAACACAGAGGGTTTATTTTTGTTTTGAAACAAATATATTTTTTTCACCTTTTATTTTCATAGGCAAGTCATCAATAAATGAAGTTCAGAGCTGTCTGTTTGGGTCATTCTAGATTTATGGTCGATAAATGTGAAAAGATTTGATAAAATAGCCTTCAAAAAAGTCAACCCAAAAGAACTGATGTTGTAGGTACTCATTAGAAGCACCTTGCAGAGGCACTTCTAATGAGTACCAACAACATTATATGTATTTATGGCAAAATAAGAAAAATATTACCTGGATACCCCTCTTATTGATCTGGAGCATGAATACGTACCTGGAAGATGGCTGAATTAAGAGTGAATATATTTTCTACAAGTCAATTATTACTCAAAGATCAGTCAGTTTTACAAAACCGATGATCGACAATGAAATTCTGTCTGATTCCCAACACTACTGTCTAGCGATATGGGGATCATGGGTTCAAGTCCCGCCTTAGGCAAGCAGTTTTCCTTTCATTTTACTTTTAATATTATAAGAATATTGCAATTCACTTGCAATTTTTTATCTGCAGACCTGTACTGTTTTTAGCTGGAATTTTCAATTTTGTTTTTCATGTAGACCCTTGAACATGTTCAATAATCAATAGTAAAATAAACTTAGGAGGAGAACTCGAACCCGTGACCCCATGGCTGCAAATCAGGCGCTCTACCAACTTAGCTAAACAGGCTGACAGTTCAGATCCATACGCAGACTTTTGAAATGGGGAGGGGGTGGGAGGTGGAATTTTAGCTATTCTGAAAACAGGGGAGCAAATGCTTCTTGAAAATGCCAATTTGGGGGACAAAATTAGGGGTATTAAGTGATTTGTTTGTGTTGAGGTTTTACGGCCCAGTCAACCCAATGGGGTCATGTCGAGCGCGGTTAGTTTACCTAACCACACGTTTACTGGGCAGACTTAGTCCTCTAAGCGGTTCACCAGTATTGTGCACATTCTTTCGCCAGAAACTGACAACTGCCCTTCTTGAATCAGCGGAAGGAAGAGAATGACCGTAGAAAATATTTCATGATCAATCTCCACGAAAGATTGTTGCCGACCTCAGCGGGGGGGAGGGGGGGGGCGGGGGGGGTTTGAACCCGCGACCTCCTGGTCTCCAGTCGGACGGCGCATCCAACTGAGGCACCGAAGCCGGCAGGATATAAAGTGAATCTGGGTTTAAAAACTGCATGATTTTGAAGTAATTCTCCAGAAAAGAACTTTTATGTGCCAGACATCAACTGAACACACTAACAGTGCTTAGCTTTTCTCCCCACTCACAAGTACCTCATTGCCATCGAAGCAACTTAAGGAGGGAAAGGTATGCCTAATGCAGAAATTAACCCCGCAATCCCCTGTTTGTAAGTCAGGTGCTCTACCAACTGTCTGATGTACCAGGCTGACCTACAGTTTTGGCAATCACCATAGCTTACCTTCTGCTGTCAAAAATCACGTGTTCCTGATCAGTACTTCCAACGATGTTTCATCCATCATGCTAAACATTTCTGCCTGAACAAGTTATACGCGTCAAACCCCATAGTTGTGCGTTCAGTAAAGTCACGTGTACGAATCCTAATACTGTACGAACATCGCTGGTGACGCAGCCATTTTCAACGCATCCACGATTTTCCAAATTATGTTCATTTTTATGCAGCCGTCTGATCATAAAGTACATAAGAAAAAACTACATTTCTGTAGGTATCAAACCGTAAGCCGATTAAAACAGTCGCACACGGCGAATATGAATGCACGTTTTCGTTCTAGGTATTAAAAATAATACAGGTGTCGAAGCAAGACAAACACCTCCATAATTCATCTAGGTATTCTAAATTCAAACACAGCACGGAGAAAAGGAAAAAATACTTTAAATAGACAACAGCAAAATAGGAAGTCAATATTAGGGCAGATAAATTCTGACAATTCCCACGGCTTTCCCCCCACCGGACATCCGCTTCCATTGCGCATGCGTTCTGAAACATCTCATGGTCTTAAACATCTCACGCGACACCGGCATTAGGGGGCGTATGCAGCCTCGCAAACTACAATGTTGCATATTAAGAGACTCAGTCAAAACGAGTCTCCGATTTTCGTGTTTTTTGTTTCCAAAGGCAGTCCTTTTTGGCTTCCATTTTACTCTATTGTAGCTGGTGTTGTGCCATGTGACGGCCGTAAAAAGTCTGCCCGTACATATTCATAATGCAGATTATATTTTATTTCCTTTGGAATCACTGAGCCCATCCCGGTATTTTGAAAATCGATTACCGCTCTTGCTGGCGCTAGGAGGCGTATGCAGCCTCGCAAACTACAGTGTTGCATATGAAGAGACTCAATCAATCCGAGTTTTCATGCTTTTGTGTGTTCTTTGTTTCCAAAGGCAATCTTTTTTTACTTCTATTTGACTCATATTTTGTGATAACTACAAAGCTTCATTTTTGTACCAAGTAGCTTTCAGAGTTTTAGGGCGCTCAAATAGCATCTTTATAGTTTGGTTAACTATTTACAGGAGCTTTATGATGGAATTGAGTTGCGCGTTTACTAACCGTGGATAAAATAAGTATGTGAAATTCATACCACTTAGCCTCATCAATGTTTAAGATGATATTTAAATGATAGGTATGTGAAATTCATACCACTCAGCCTCATCAGTGTTTAAGATGATATTTAAATGATATTTAAACTAAGATATCATGACTTTGTCTAATTTCTTCATATAAACATTTGTGTTGGTATCCATTTGAAGCATCAACAAGTGATATATTTCTTCATATAAACATTTGTGTTGGTACCCATTTGAAGCATCAACAAGTGATATTTTTGTGGAAAATTAAGAATATGCAACCTGGTTATCCTCTATCTAGAATTCTGTAAGCTATTGCATCTTTCCTTTGTTAAATAAGTAGACTTCCCTAATCCCGGACATATGCTTCTACCGATATTTCCTTCGTTCAGGCCTATGGGCATGGTGGGCGAAGCTTGCTTACAAAGTAATACTTACTATCGGCGGACGCCTGATTACACCCTTTATTCTGGGGTCCATGTCTGTTGGTCTGTACATTCTGATTCGTCATTCGTTTACGGATTTATGAGTTGGGATTATGGCTTAGGTACCATGACCGCAACTACTTAAAAGGTTTGACAGAAATAATAATCAACTTGAAATGGAGTGTAAACACCGCAGAGTTTTGCAAAGTGGTAAACAATTCGTCTAAATGATGTAGATCTCTGCATATCCCTGTTCACATTATACGAGAGCGAGTCAGTAAATAACCAGCCTATCCCATTTACGATGGACCGAGAAGGTCACGATTTTCATGCTTTGTTTCAATATATATGTTTTATACATGGGTACAAAATTGCACACGCATCTAGTCATTCTTTAATAAGATATTGAATGTCAAACATGGCTAGTGATGCAAAGGCATGCTTTTCATCTTAAGTTGAGTACCGTGCTGTAATTCGGTACTTGTATTTAAAAGGTAAAACAGGCAAGGAAATACACGGCGAGTTAGCCGATGTTTATGGGTCGTCTGCACCATCTTATGCTCAGGTTAAATTCTTGGTAGGGGAATTCTAACGCGGCAGAACGTCTTTAGAAGATGAAGCCAGGTCTGGACGCCCACTGGATGCCACCGAAGAAGAAATGTGTAAGAAAGTTCGGGATCTGGTATACTCTGATAGGCGAATTCAGGTGGAAGAAATAGCGCAGGTATGGTAGCGTTTCAACAATCTCACATGATCGTTTAGTTATGCGCAAGCTAACAGCCCGTTGGGTCCCCAAATACCTTAGCGATGAGCAAATGGCAACCAGAGCATCAGTATGCAGCGCCTTCTTGAAACGTTTTAGGTCAAAAGATTACTTTCTTTTGCGTCTGGTGACTGTAGATGAGATTTGGGTTCATTATTATGAGCCAGAGAATGAAGCTCAGAGTCGTCAGTGGGTAGGGCCTGGGTCCCCGAGGCCAAAGAAGTTCAAGACGCAACCATCTGCTGGCAAGGTGATGGCCTCAGTATTTTGGGACGCAAATAGCGTTATTATGTTGGACTTTTTACCCAAGAGAAGTACAATAACTGGAGTGTATTATGCAAACTTGTTAGACCAGTTGAGAACCACCATCTGTGAAACACGCCGAGGTAAACTCTATAAAGGTGTTTTGCTGCAACAGGACAGCTCGAGATTCAACACTTGCAAAGTTGCAATGGATGCTGTAGAGCGAAACCAGTATGAATTAATACCATATCTTGCCAATTCGCCTGACCTAGCTCCTAGCGACTTCTTCCTATTCCCAAACTTGAAAAAGGATATCCGTAGACTTCATTCCGGTCTGATGAAGAAGTCGTGACGGCAGTTGAGGAGTGGGTCAATGGAAAGGACCCTGACTTTTTCAGTTCTGGGCTGATGGCACTTGAACACTGTTGGTCTAAGTGCATCACACTAGAGGGCAATCACATCGAAAAAGAAGAGGTGGATCTCAACCGGAAATAAGTTAGGCTGGTTACTTATTGACTCACCCTCGTATGTTGTTGGGAAACATTGGATGTATATGTGTGATGTCCGCGGAATTTAGCTCATGACTTCACAGCGCTTCTTTACACAGAGCCTTTCATAATCACCATTCCATCGTCTCGTTGTTGAAAGAAACATAAAACACCAAATAATAATCATCATTATTCTTTGTATTTTAGGGATCAACCGTTTAAAATTTATTTACAGCAGGTTAAGAAACGGGTATACATTTTCGAACAAAGCCTCAGTGTTGTTTAATGTTTTCATCTTGGATCCATCATTTCATTTTGGCCTGCTTGCAAATGAAAAAAAAAAAAAAAAAAAAAAAAAAAAAAAAAGACTGAATAGAGCAAGGACGACCTTGCATTATATTACACTCTATACCTGAATCGATGTAGCGTTTAACTGGTATTTTGGATAGTCAAAACACGCGTTACAAATACATGCATTGCGTGTTTTGCATGCTATCTTCTTATAAAAAGAAAACTCAGTGTGTGGATAACCCGTTGCAAGGCATTGTCAGCTACCCGATTGGACCATTATAATTAATGCATTATGTTTTGTTAATTTAATTTACTGGTCTTACAGGTTCTGTGCTTGTTGCCGATACTCTACGTAAGAACTGCGAAACTGAGCCTATGCCACAAAATTATCGTTGTAAGTTTGATGCCATTTTCAAAAAGGAATCCTGGGGTGTGCCATTTGAACACCAAGATGTGTAGGTAGCAATTTTGTTTTGACACATGTTATGCTTTAGCTATTTTTCCGTATTGTTGAAATATACATTTTAATACACGTCAGATGATTTGAAAAATATTTCAAAGTTAATGCTTTAGTGAATTTTTATGACAGACAGAAAAAAGAACCCTTATCCAAACATGTCTAACAGACCACCTGTATTAGGCAATCACATGCGTTAGGCCGCTATTTCAGATACCATTAAAGGTTAAGATGTAGAATGTACCTGTATTAAGCAAGTAATTGTTTTAAGCAATCACTTTTGTGCTTTCCCATAGGTGCTTGCTGTCACGTGAACGGACGAGCGTTGGGCCGGTGACGATGGACTAGACGCAATCACAAGCAATCAGAGGATAAACATAACACTTTATAAATAAAAACAAGCATGTATTTAGAAAGTTAAGAAACACTATAAAGCAATCTTCAAAATTTCATAAATTGAATGTCCGAAGTATTTCTGGAAGATGCTGGCAGCTTCATAATTCTCAACATGCGGATAAAATTGAAAATGACTTATCAGTCACTGGTGATGTAAACGGATGTATACTTTATGTCATCTACCTGGTATCACTTGTACTTGATTGGATACAACTTTGTTTACAACTTCCCGGAAAAACTCGTAGATGTTGTCAAATCAGAGTGACGAAGATAACAGGATACAAACACAATGACGAAAACAGATACGTATAGGGGACCTGAAAATAAGTATCATGTCCTAGAAATCTCGATATCAAACATTACAAGGTATTGCCTTATTAGTTTCCACAAGGTATACAGAGTGTGTACGCCAAATGTTGTAATTCAACAAGTCCGTTGCAACTGACTATTATATAGCAAAATCAGATCCAAAAACCACAGGGACGCTGTTAAATGACATAATATTGTACGTATATCCAACACAGGCAGACACACTGTCAGGACATATCTGACTAACACTAAATTCTACATTAATCGTAGGAATGGCATCTCGACGATTACCCATTCTTACAGGAAGAACCAATGCGTCTTCCACTGTAAGAATCTCTTTAGAACGCTAAAGGCTACAATAAATTATAACTGCCATTACACCACAATGATTACACGATCACACATCATCCCCACGTAATCATTGGGTACAGTATCAATATGCCATAGTCATAGCCTCAAACATGACTTCTTGCTGCTTGAGCCATTTTAGAGTACAATATTCGAGAAAACAGACTTGCGTATAATCAAATACAAAAAACCTCTGTATAGGTGTCTCGGTAATTATCATACGTGTCATTTGCGTAAATTATTACAAATGGATACAAATACAATTTTGTAGGTAATGCAAATACACACAAACACAATTGTGTCAACTACTGAATCTATGTGCAGTTAACATTATGCTTAACTGTGTCGTGCATTCAAGCGTAAATATCTGGTAATCATAAACCTAAATATTATGTACATGTCAGATCAGAATATGTTCTGTTAAAATATGATAATGCTGTCATTGCTCTGATCCATTTATCTCTCTACTCAAGAATATTAACGTATGCATTCTGATCAGGGTTTATAGAACCGATCAGACTCACCTGACTGACCAGGATCTATAGATTCGACCAAATTTAATTTCTATCTGGTTGGGGTCTACACACCCGACACGGCTTATTCGTCTGATCAGGGTCTACACATATAACCAAAGTGTACACATCTGATCAGGGTTGACATAATGGTTGCGGTCTGCACATTTGATCACGGTCTACTCACTTGAACTTAATTTACCGTTCGATTAAGATTTACATATCATGCTGGGGTTTGTAAGTACGAACGATATATGAATCGCAACGTAGTAAATGCTTAAAAGCAATAAATTTACCTACTCGAATCTTAACTGTGGTAAAGATGAGCAAGAATATTGCAAGAATAAAATTCAATAAATTATTGACTTACCATGTCAGATCCCCGAGATACAGCACAACATCATAATATAAGCGTTATCAAAAGGAAAAAATATTGTAGTGTGTGCAGTTGTACTAAACCAGGGAACTTTTATAGTAATGTGTAGCACGTTTTGAGCACGTGTCCACAAGAAACCCGTGATATTCAAGATCTAAAAATAATATTCACAAGAATACCGTGATAGTCAAGATTTAAAATAACCTGTTCGATTGCCTAAACGGTGCAAAATCTTACGCAGCGACTGCTCAAACTATGAAGCAAAAACCATTTGTCTCTCGGAACGCTACAAAACTGCAAAATTACGAAAGAAAATTGTCTCCCCATTCAAAGGATAGCCTTGAGATAAAAATCCATCCCAGAACAGTGAAGATATTGATCACTGAACCAAGGTTCACTCGGAATATACAATGTTCTGGTAACCATTCGAGTATATAGATGCAAATAATCAAAAACACTCTCAGTATACATATCTCGTGATTACCGTAATACCGTAACATGAAAGCTGAAGTGTACCTACTCTCTTAAAAAGTAAAACAGTCATCATAATCAGCGCTCCAGTTACAAATGCAATAATCTAACCTGGTAATAAAAATCAAAACAAACTTCTTTTTATACTATGTACATATAAAAATATATTCAAGATAAAACAGGGACGTGACATATCTCCCCTCTTACAGAAGTGCGTAGCACTAGAGTATTACGTCACTTTATTGCCGGATATATTACGTCATACACGGCTTAAATAATCTGCGCCCACATTTTCTGCACCACGTATTGCCACTATATGAAATCTTTATGGCTGTAATGCCAAAGCCCATCGCATCAGTCTAGAATTGGTAAGCTTTGATTTATTTAAATAGCTTAATGGCTGATGATCGGTTTCTACCGTATATGCTGTGCCATACTAATATCTATGGAACTTTTGCACTGTCCCTACTAGCGCAAGACATTTCTCTATTACTGCATATGATTTTTCACTCGGCTTCAACTTCCTACTTGCATATGCAATAGGACTTTTCTTACCTTCTTCGTCTTGCGAAAGGACAGTTCCTAATCCCTCATTTGAGGCATCTACTTGTAAAGTAAAGTACTTGTTTTGGCAGATCGGCCATTTTAAGAATAGGCTGAACTGTCAACGCCTTCTTTAACAAATCAAATGTCTTCTGTCGTGGTTCATCCCAATGTACTTTATTGGACTCACCTTTCTTTGTTAGTTCCGTCAAAGGTGCGGCAATGTGAGAAAAATTAGGAATAAAAGATCTATAAAATCCTACAAGTCCCACATACTTGCGTCTTGGTAACAGGTCTTTCTGCTTTCTCAATTGCTAAAATCTTATCAGGGCAAGGTCTAATAAGAGTACCACCAACCAAATGACCAAGATATTCTAGGTTTTGAAAACCAATGAAACACTTACTTGGTTTCACATTCAAATTGGCATCTCTTAGCCGCTTCAATAATTCTTCCAATACTTGCATACGATGTTCCCAAGTAGATGTGAATATGATGATATCATCAACAAAATTGTCTATATTTGACATACCTTTCAACAGTTTCCTCATCAGTTTGCTGAAGGAAGCTTGAGCTGTTACTAAACCGAAAGGTAGAACTTTAAATTGTAATAGTCCTAATGGTATTTGAAAAGCTGTGTATTGCTTAGCATTCTTAGTTAAAGGTATCTGTCAATAACCCTTGGTAAGGTCAAGCTTTGATATGTACTTATGACCTGCTATTTTCGTAAATATTTCCTCCATGTTTGGCATCGGTTCGGCATCAAAAACCGTAACCTTGTTAAGTGTACGAAAATCTATGCAAAATCTATTCGCATTGTCTTTCCTTTTTACTATAAGAGCAGGAGTAAAGTAAGGACTTTCTGATGGCTCTACAATGCCCAAATTGATCATATCCCTTACCTCATCTTTTGCTGCTTCCATCATATTGAAAGGAAGTGGATATTGCTTAACTCTTACCGGCGTATCTGTTGTCAACTTTATGTCATGTTAAAACAAAGTGGTACAACTGGGTATTCCTTTAAATGTACTGGCAAAATTTGTTACAAGTTGCCTTACCTGAGATTGTTGCTCTTTTGTTAAATCTGGATTAATGTTTAACATTTCAACTGACTCATTGTCACAAATTGACGGTGATTCCACTAATCCTTCTATATTATCTTCGGTATCCTCCGAAGTACAGTCTAATACTGCAACAGAACATACCTGAACATCTGTAGTATTTTGTCATCTTCTCTCTCAATGTATTGCCTAAGCATAATGATGTGAAAAGTTTTTACTTTCTTACCCATTTTAATTCTATAATCTAAGACACTTAATTTCTCCACTACTTCATATGGGCCTTTCCAACTCATCAGCAACTTATTGGTCACAGTCGGGAGAAGTACGTGAACTTTGCTACCTACCTTTAAGTGTCGGCGCGTCGAATTCCGGTTGTAGTATTTTTTATACTTCTTTGACATATGCTGCAGGTTTTGCTGCGCTAAACTTACCGTTGACTCTAATCTTTCCCTCAAATCTAAAACATACTGGTAAGTAGTACGTACCTGAGGATCCTCGATATCCTTCGTCCACAATTCTCTCAATACTTGCATAGGTCCACGTACAGGCCATCCATATATTAATTCAAACGGAGAAAACCCCAGACTTTCCTGTAGAACTTCTCTGTATGCAAATAATAATGGATCTATATACTTGTCCCAGTCTTTCGGACGTTCTGCGCACATTATGGTCAACATTTTTTTTAATGTACCGTTAAAACTCTCTACTAAGCCATTACAGATGGGATGATAAGGGGACGTAACTAGCTGTTTGAATGACAAAAGTCTACTTACTTCTTTCATCAATGCTGACATGAATTGACTTCCCATGTCAGTTAATATCTCTTTCGACACTCCACTAAATATACTTACTAAAGCTTCTGCAACTGCTTCAGTCTCATTTGAAGACAGAGCTACTGCTTCTGGATACCTAGTTGCATAATCAACTAACGTCAAGATATACTTATTCCTATTCTCAGTACGGGGTTCAAGTGGACCAACCAAGTCAACTGCTACTCTCTGAAATGGTGTATCTATAATTGGCATACTGCCTAAAGGCGCTCTTGTATTCCTACCTTTGGCTATAGTACGCTGACATATGTCACAAGATTGACAAAACCTCTTTATATCACTTGCTATCCCTGGCCAAAAGAATTCTGATAGTACCTTTTGAATAGTCCGTTTCACTGCAAGATGTCCAGGCAAGATTGACTCATGGGCTAATTTCATTACCATCTTGCGATATTGCTGTGGAACTACAAGTTGTATAAAAATCTTACCAAATTCCTGATTAGGTGAACTGAACTGTCCATATATCAAGTCATTCTTGCGAAAAAACTTAGAATTTCCTTAAAAAAAAAAGGTAAGAAAAAAGTCCAGGGAGTGCCACAATCACAAACCGCAGCACTTCCAAGACCCCAAGAGGAAGAGGAAACCGACAAATCTAAACAAGCACAAACCGAACAAACGTACGAAAAGCACTAAGATTAGCTCTTTCTTCCTCAAGCGAGGTAACCGCAATACTAAAAGGACTGAAAAACACAAGAACAAAATGACACACGGAAAGACATACAACAAATCGCCTCGTAGAATAAACCACAAAGCAACAAAGAGTAAGACTAACACCGGGACCACCGCCTTAGAACGGTCGGTAGAGCAAACCACTGTGGGGTTTAAAGCACTTTTACAGCTAGCTAACTTCACCCTGGGTCCCGATGCTACTATTACAGAAATACATAAAAATTCGGTTCGCATAAAGGCTCCCAACTCAGTCAATGCATCAAAGCGAAAACATAAAAATCAAATTAATCACTATAATAAACAAAGACGAGTACTCATGGCTAATTCTACTGTATGCCAGAGTAAATGAAAACCAATAGTTGAGCCACGGCGGGCCAAGCCAAAGACAAATCGTCAAGCCCCAACCCACTGGTTAAAGTTTTACGAAGAGGCCGTCATTGAGTCTGAGGCCCGAACCGCCGTCGTGCAATTAAAGAGTGAAGCATAGCCATCAACAATGATTGGGTTGACAACTAGGCATGCAGTCTGCCGCATTATATCCAGGCTATAGCCAATTCTTTTATAACGGTTAATAAGTTTTCTCAATTGCTCCGAAAAGTTAGATTTACCTACAATTTTTCTAAATCTGTACACAAAGTCATCGTAAAATTCGGGTTCCGATATACCTTGTTGCAGAAGTGTTTTCAGACTGACGCTATATGTTTCTAACAAGGCACTGTGTCTGCGATAAAATTTCGAAAACGCCTTACGAAGTTTAAAATAACGATAGCCCTGCCTAAGAAGTTTGGCAGTAAGGGCTTTAAGCTCTGGAGAATCTTATAAGTTGAGATATGTATACCCCATATGAGGTACGCCGGGGGACATCGCCATCCAGAAAAGGGAAATTGACTATATCAAAATCAAAATCGTCCCGTTTATCATAAATTTTGGTGGAAACTATACCATTAGATATACATAGATTCAAATCCAAAAAAAGGTGCCTCGGTATCGGAAGAATTTGCTCTATTTAATTGGAGTTCTGTAGGGTATATCCGGTCCACCATTTGGTCAAAGTAAATATTGTCAATATTTAATAAATCGTCAAGGTATCTTGAAGTTGAATTGAAAGCCTCTTCAAATTCTTGCCAGAGTAGGATCGTTAATTTGAGCTTCCTTAATTTGTTGAGGTGAAATAGCCCTATCGATAATATTGGGGCTTTTGAGTGATGTTTTGGTTTGCTCAGGTTGTTTGGCTTGGGACCGGGTTTGTACTGCTAAAGCTGGCACCCAATTAATATTCGGGTCATGAGCATCCCTCGCCCCTGGAATATTACCTATAATAACATCAACCAAAGGGTTCTCCATTCAAAGGGCAAGTGTATCTCCCTTAAAATAAGTAGTGTCTAATGATAGCTTCAGGAAGCTGTAATGTAGTCCTCTCTACCATCATGCATGGATGCATCTTGCCAGTTAATGCCTCTGAGGAAACTAATGATTGTTTAACAATCACCCCAGTACACCCAGTGTCGCGCAGGACACTAACCATTTCGTTCCCCATTATACCATGTACGGTCTTCATATCATTACAAATGGGTGAAAGTTGAGCTGTAGTACTCACCTTCAAGGCATCTTCTGTCCCCGGACTAACCTTAGTGCCGTCATTGCTTGCTTGAACATGACTAACTGTATCAGTGTGAATAAAACATGCTCCACATACCTGGTTGTAATCTGATTTCCTGTCATCGCTCAGTTCTTCTCCTTGTCTCTGATCCTGAAAACGTACATGTTTCGAGGGAGATCGACTTCTACCTCTACCACCTGTTCGTGCTGCAGCTACCTTCATTTTATTACCTTTTGCCCTATCAGGACAGAATCTGGCTATATGTTTTTTATCTCCACAAATAAAACATGAGCCTCTAAAAGGTTGTGGGCCATGATGATTATACCTTCGAACAGAAGGTGAAAGTGATCTTGACCTTGATCTAGATCTTGACCTTTCATTGATCTTAAATGTCAAATTGAGAATATCAGTATACCTGGCTTCTTTGTACTGATCTGCTAATTTATTAACCTGTTCAAGTGACTTGGGTTCCCTTCCTCTAAGAAAACGTTCAAGGTCTCTATTACAAATAAATGCAAGCTGATCTCTAAGTATTAAATCTGCTAATCCATCATAAGTCTTATTAATACCGGACATATCTATCCACCTTGTAAAATAACTTTTCATACGACTGGTGAATTGCTGAAAAGTTTCACCTGAACCTGGTCTACACTTCTTATACCTTCTCTTAAATCCTTCTTCAGTTAACTCATACCTTTCGAGTAAAGCCGCCTTCAACATATCATAATTCAATGGCTCTTCTACAGGCATTAATGCATATACATTAAGTGCCTTACCTTTGAGAAGTGCGCTCAAACTAGTAGCCCAGTCCTCTTTCTTCCATTTGTGAGCTGTAGCATACCTTTCAAACCTAAGCAAATAAGAATCCATTTCATCTTTACCTTCATCAAATGCTGGTATTTTTGGTGTCTTAGCAGTGACATCAGATTTATCTTCCTTATGCTGCACTGCAGGCTATACATTTTGCTCTGCAGCTAATTTTTCCATTTTAAATATATGTTTCTTTTCCTCAATGTCTTGCTGTAATTGCATTTTTGCATCTCGCGTTCATGTGCTGCCTGAGCCTCGGCCTTAACCTCCGCGAGTTCGCGCTCTTTTAATTCACGCGCTGCCGCAAGTTCGCGCTCTTTTAATTCACGCGCTGCCGCGAGTTCGCGCTCTTTTAATTCACGCGCTGCCGCAGCTTCTGATAATTCACGCTCGCGTCCTTCCTTAGCCTCCGAGTTCGCGTGCTAGCGCCTTACGCTCGCGAGCTTGCGCCTCTCGTTGGGCCTTTCTCTCGTTGCATAGCATATCTTGTTGATCCTTAATAAAAGCTCTAAGTGCATCGCCTTCATACCCTAAAGCCTCCCCTTGAGCTTTTAAATTTTCTATGGTCTCCATTTCACAATGTCCCAGTGAAACAATTAATAGTAAGAAGTTTGTTTCAGTTAAGCACAAGTTTCACAGGACAAGTCTCAGAAAATCACTATTAATTAAATTCCCTAAAACTAAAATCAGCTCTTAGCTTACACTGAAGTCTAACACGAAATAAAGCATTCCACTAATATGAATACAACATCCACTAACTCTAGAAGAGGACAATAACAATACTCAAAATGATCATAGGCCAACGGCATCCATAATACCAAATAAACCCATATATCACTCCTCGTTGCCTATATCATAATATAACACAAAAAATTACTCTATATTAATATCACACCTCTCCGAGTTATCAATGGAAATATGCAGAACCCTACACGTTAGCTTATCCACAATAAAATATAAAGGGCATTCGCGGTCAACAGGTAAAAAAATAATCACTGGAAAATAAACAATAAGCTTTTCTAACCTTATCCTTTCTTTAAACTTGTTGTGCTGTACTCGTTGGTCTTACCATGGGACACACTACACACCATTGACTACACATAACTGACCATGGTCCCGCTTGTCATTACCTACTGAAATATACATGATTTGACAGATTAATTTCACATAACTACATATAAAACATAAACAACGAAATGCATTAATCTAAAAAGTACAATACATCTGATCCTCTGTTTGCAAGAATAACGTGTCCAAAGTCACCGTAATCCCACTTCTGACGCCACTGTCACATGAACGGACGAACGTTGGGCCAGTGACGTTGGACTAGATGCGATCACAAGCAATCAGAGGATAAACATAACACTTTATAAATAAAAACAAGCATGTATTTAGAAAGTTTAGAAAAACTATAAAGCAATCTTCAAAATTTCATAAATTGAATGTCCGAAGTATTTCTGGAAGATGCTGGCAGCTTCATAATTCTCAACATGCGGATAAAATTGAAAATGACATAACTTATCAGTCACTGGTGATGTAAACGGATGTATACTTCATGTCATCTACCGGGTATCACTTGTACTTGAGTGGATACAACTTTGGTTACAACTTCCCGGAAAAACTCGTAGATGTTGTCAAATCAGATTGACGAAGATAACAGGATACAAACACAGTGACGAAAACAAATACGTATAGGGGACCTGAAAATAAGTATCATGTCCTAGAAATCTCGATATCAAACGTTACAAGATATTGCCTTATTTATTTAGTTTAAACATATTTATTTCAATAAATTCTACATATATTCATACAATATTGAGAATAAGTAGTGGGATTCAGAAAGAAGTCAAAAGGCTTATACGAATCTGTTTCCCAATATAACATAAAATTACAATCAACCGGTGACATTTACAAAGAAATAACTATGAGTGATGCTTCCAAATTTGAGTTCAAACCAATATACATGTACATATAACGAGAGAGAGAGAGAGAGAGAGAGAGAGAGAGAGAGAGAGAGAGAGAGAGTTTCTCAAGACTTAAAACGTTTACTTTCAAATATAAACTTCTGCACAGCCATAAAAACATCAGATTTACAACTACGATGATTTAAATGATCGTCTCCAAATAGTAAACAATCTAAACTAGGCGTACAGTATTTTGATATCTCGTTTAACATTTCCTGACGTAGTTGACTATATCTCTGGCATTCGAATAGGTAGTGCTTGGTAGTTTCAACTGAACCACATTGACAGTATGGGTCGTTTATTATATTTTTAGAAAACAAGTGATGGTTCAAAGAACTACAAGAAGTTCTAAGACGTGTGTGTTGTATTTGAGCAAATCGAAAACCAACTGTAAAATATCGAGGTGGTTTCTGTATGTTCTTATTCATTTGATACTTGAAACTCGTAAGAGTAAGTGCGTCTCTCGTTTCAGGGGACAGATCATTCCATAATCTTATGGTAGAAGGAAGAAACGATTTATAGTATAACTGCTCGCTAGTGGTGGCCGTATATTAGAAGCGCCCCTTAAACCGTAATGGGTAGTTTCAATAGGTTGTGGAACTAACGAAGATAGATACTCTGGAGAAATATTTTGTAAAACAAACACAATTTATGTTTAGAACGTCTGACCTCAAGGGTTTCCCTTCCCGTTTCCTTATACAACATTTCCAAGGATACAAGTTTGGTAGTTCTAGTAACTATACGAGCTGCTTCAAGTTGTATCTTCTCAAGTGCATTAACTTCATATAATGTGCAGTTGTCCCACACGACATCCGCATACTCCAAAAGTGGTCGCATGAAAGATACGTATATAATTTCTAATGATCTGCTGTCTAAAAGAAATTTAAGCTTACGCATTAAGTTAACCCTTAACCAAGCTTTACTTGTAATGCTATTAATATGATCATGCCAAGTTCCATCACTGGAAAGAAATATACCTAAATGTTTGTGATAAGAAACCTCTTTCATTGGTTCGTTATTCATTAAGAGTTGAGGATGTAAAGGCCTATATGTTTTCCTTGAAATTAGAAGAGCTTCTGACTTATTTGCATTAAATTTTACCAACCAGCTTTCAGCCCATTGGTACATAAGTTCTAAGTCTGAATTTAAACATCTAGCAGCTTCAGTTAGATTATCCACAATAAGATATAGACTGGTATCGTCTGCAAATAGTCGAACAGTTGAGTTAACATTTAGAACTATATCATTATTGTAAATTAAGAACAGTAAAGGTCCTAAAATGGAACCTTGCGGGACACCTGCCTTAATGGTTAACCAGCTAGAGCTTCCACCTGGAATGATTACTCTCTGCTTTCTATCTGCAAGATAACTGGATAACCATTGAAGAAGGGTTGATTTTATACCGGCTTGTTTCAACTTAAATAGTAGACCTTTATGCCATACACGATCAAAAGCTTTACTTATGTCTAAAAAGACTGCTCTAACTTCTTTGCCTTCGTCTAAAGCCTTACAAAAAGTATTGTAAATATCGACCAATTGATTTACGGTCGAGTCTTCAGGTCCTGATTGAAAGCATGTTATGACTTGATTATCCTTAAAGAAATTGAACATATGCTTATGAATTATCTTTTCCATTACCTTACCTATTGTGCTTAAGAGTGATACTGGTCTGTAATTACTTACGATACATGGGTCATGTTTCTTATAAAGAGGTGAAACATTTGCCTCTTTCCATATATTTGGACACACACGTTTCGACATCGAATAGTTAAAAAGATCACATAGGGGATCTGACAAAGGTACAGCGGCTTCTTTGAGAATTCTATTGTTTACATTATCTGGACCTGAGGCTTTTCCAAGTTTAAGGGTATTTAAGATATCTTTGACTTCAGTCGGAGTGAAATCTATAGAATCTAAAGAAGGACCTCCACTATCTACAGAATCGGGAAGAGTTGCTAAATGATCATCTAATACAGATTGTTCCGCAAAAAAGTTATTTATAAGGTTTGCCTTTTCATTTGTATCGGATATGTATGCATTTTCGTGAAACAAGGATGGGATAGTTGAAGTTTGGGAAGGTTTAATAAATGACTTCAGTGTCCTCCAATAATCTTGTAAGGACAGATTTGATGTTTTTAATTTATTAGCAAGCGATCTAATGTACTCCTGTTTAGCTATGCGGAGATTACTTGTCACTTTATTCCTTAACTGCTTAAATTCATCGAACAAATCGCTGGTTTTCTGCTTTTTGTACCTTTTGTATAATCTACTTCTTTGTCTCATTAATTTTCGAATATTGTTATTTAGCCATTAATTTCCACAAGATATACAGAATGTGTACGCCAAATGTTGTAATTCAACAAGTCCGTTGCAAATGACTATTATATAGCAAACTCAGCTCCAAAAACCACAGGGACGCTGTTAATGACATAATATTGTACGTATATCCAACACAGGTAGACACACAGTCAGGACATATCTGATTAACACCAAATTCTACATTAATCGGAGGAATGGCATCCATGGGTCTTCCACTGTAAGAATCTCTTTAGAACGCTAAAAGCTACAATAAATTATAACTGCCATCACACCACAATGATTACAGGATCACAAATCGTCCCCACGTAATCATTGGGTACAATATCAATATGCCATCGTCATAGCCTCAAACATGACTCTTTGCTGCTTGAGCCATTTTACAGTACAATATTCGAGAAAACAGACTTGCGTATAATCAAATACAAAAACAACTCAGTATAGGTGTCTAGGTAATTATCATACGTGTCATTTGCGTAAATTATTACAAATAGATACAAATACAATTTTGTGGGTAATGCAAATACACACAAACACAATTGTGTCAACTACTGAATCTATGTGCAGTTAACATAACGCTAAACTGTGTCGTACATTCAAGCGTATATGTCTGGTAATCATAAACCTAAATATTATGTACATGTCAGATCAGAATATGTTCTGTTAAAATATGCTAATGCTATCATTGCTCTGATCCATTTATATCTCTACTCAAGAATATTAACGTATGCATTCAGGGTCTATAGAACCGATCAGACTCACCTGACTGACCAGGATCTATAGAATCAACCAAATTTAATTTCTATCTGGTTGGGGTCTACACACCCGACACGGCTTATTCGTCTGATCAGGGTCTACACATATAACCAAAGTGTACACATCTGATCAGGGCTGACATAATGGTTGCGGTCTGTACATTTGATCACGGTCTACTCACTTGAACTTAATTTACCGTTTGATTAAGATTTACATATCATGCTGGGGTTTGTAAGTACGAACGATATATGAATCGCAACGCAGTAAATGCTTAAAAACAATAAATTTACCTACTCGAATCTTAACTGTGGTAAAGACGAGCAAGAATATTGCAAGAATAAAATTCAATAAATTATTGACTTACCATGGTCAGATCCCCGAGATACAGCACATCATAATATAAGCGTTATCAAATGAAAAAATATTGTAGTGTGTGCAGTTGTACTAAACCAGGGAACTTTTATAGTAATGTGTAGCACGTTTTGAGCACGTGTCCACAAGAAACCCGTGATATTCAAGATCTAAAAATAATATTCACAAGAATACCGTGATAGTCAAGATTTAAAATAACCTGTTCGATTGCCTGAACGGTGAAAAATCTTACACAGCGACTGCTCAAACTATGAAGCAAAAAACATTTGTCTCTCGGAACGCTACAAAACTGCAAAATTACGAAAGAAAATCCCCGTTCAAAAGATAGCCTTGAGATAAAAATCCATCCCAGAACAGTGAAGATATTGATCACCGAACCTAGGTTCACTCGGAATATAAAATGTTCTGGTAACCATTCGAGTATATAGATGTAAATAATCAAATACACCCTCAGCATACATATCTCGTGATTACCGTAATACCGTAACTTGAAAGCTGAAGTGTACCTACTCTCTTATAAAAGTAAAACAGTCATCATAATCAGCGCTCCAGTTACAAATGCAATAATCTAACCTGATAATAAAAATCAAAACAAACTTCTTTTTATACTATGTACATATAAAAATATATTCAAGATAAAACAGGGACGTTACACTTGCTTAACACAAGTTTGACTGTACATGTCTCTTAGAACGAAATCTGAACCAGTATAATCAGTCATTCAGATTTGTTTTTCTTTCAGTCTTAAATTTACTGTTTTCCTGACCAATGGTGGATATGTATCAGTATACAACCGCGAAGCAGATAATCAAATAGATCGATACACTGTAAATGGGAAGACAAAGACCAATACCTTTGAAGTAGGCTTTGATACCGAGAGCCCAGAACATTGTATCACCAGATCACCTGCATGCACATCACAGCCACTGGTGGTACCGGATGTTTCTACAGAAGTGCGTATTATAGGCCTTAATCGACTACCTCCGAGCAGCAATGTGACAAAACGTACTTTTGTGACATGTGGGCCCAACGAAGACTCAAATCACCCTTGCAGTCTGATCACAGTCTTTGTTATCCACATGAAAAAACTTTGCATACTTGGCTGTCGAAAATTCGCCAAGTGAAAAATCAGATCAGACTAAGGGCACCTGTCTGATGATACTTTGCCTAACGTTGTGGCTTATTTACTAAACAGGTATGCTATTGGATACATGCTCTTTCTCGTTAAAACAGTTAATACAGATTGTTTCGAAGAGATTTAAGGAATACAGACATGTAACTATAAAGTAGGAATACGAAATTGATACTTGTTATTATAGAATTGGTCATTTTATTTATTGATTTGTTTACTTAATTCTGTATAAAATTGTGAAGGTCTATTCTGCGTGTTAAATATTTACTTCATAAATCAAAACTTTGGGTTAAGTGCTATGTTTGACTTAGTTTAAATAATTTGAAATATTCTTTAAAACTATTTGAAGCAGTGATTAAATCTATTAGAATCTATTTTACACTTCTGACATAAACCTGGTATTATGTTATTACATTCCTAGAGGCTAAATTAAAAAATACAAATAAATGCATACGAAGTATATACAAAAGTAATTAAAAGCTCTAGGACACTACATTACGTTGTATTTTGGCGCAAATATGTATTTATAATAAAGCCTGTTGTAGAGTATTTTGAAGATTTATAATTAAAAAAAAATAAATGAAACTGAGTGCTTAAATTAGAAAATGTGTCTTCAGACACGTGAGTCCAGCGATGATTCATATCAGCTGGTGCGATCGTACTGTCTCATCAGAATCTTTACTTGGCGCATTTTTGATAGCCAACGATGCACAAATTCTTTATACGGACAACGATGACTCCTATCACTGCGCAAATGCGCAGGCTGACCTGTCTTCGTTGAGTGTATGTGTCAGTTGGTAGGTTTTCTCACGTTGCGGCTCAATCTATTTTCATACGGCTTATGTCGATTTTCATTGTTAGATTGGTCTCTGCTATTGAAATCATTGATACAAGCTGGGGGATTGGAGATAAAGTTTCAAATGTGTAAATTCCGCACATACTCTTTTTTCTTACCATAGCATCTATCTCTCTATTCAGATTTTTAACGCTTACAGGCAACTGAGACACGTAGAGGCAGCGCCATAGCAATTTATGTAGTTAAACTGGTGGATTTGATATATATATATATGTATTTACAGGCTACTGTTGCTGTAAAGTGGTCAGGCTGGGAAGACGCACCCGCTGGTCTAAAATCGTATCACTTTGAAATTTTTCATCTTCAAGCAGCTAGTGGTGATTTGACCCATGGCGAAAAGGTGAACGACGCTATACAATCGGAAGTTTCTGCAGATGTTTCACAGGTTCATTGTTCTTACATTTTCTTATAAAGGCCATACTTGATTTGGAGACCATACGTGTTTGGTACAAATGCTCTCAAATGTATTTTATATTTTGCTGCTCGTTTTCATTGAATAACCAACATGCAAACATAACTACAAATATTGTGTCAAAATTTATCAAATGTATGTATATTTTGTTGCACTTCTTCATTGAATAACATGGCTAACATACAAAAACAATTACAAATATTGTGTAAACAGTTAAATCTGGTAACGTTGGTTGTGTTTAGGGCGGCAATTGTTTGGAACAGAAGGTAATGCTGATCCGGGGATAGGTATAGAACTAGGAGCCTGTTGTAAATAGGATTTTCTTGCTTACCAGGTAAGCAAATCCTTGATTTTATCCTTTTATAGAAATTTTTATCGTACCCAGGTTATCCTACCCAGCGTAAAGTAAAAATAAAGAATTCTTATGTGTTGGTTGCACTGGTTGTACAGGACGTCACGTACGTCATCGTTCAGGCTGACGTCACTAAACGTTATGGCGTCACTAAAGTTATATTATTACAATATCGCGGACGTCAACAATCGAAATGATTACATTATTAAAAATCCACGTTCAGAAATGAGATTACGAAAGAAAAAGAATATATCATGAGTAGGTAGGAAAAAAACAAACAAACAAAAAAAAAAAACACAAAAACTCGGGAGCACAATCTGACATCCCTCGGAAAGCATCGGGATGGATTTTTCTGTCTACACCTCACACTCATGATACGTACTTATATTCTCTGCGTTAAGTATAGCAAGAAAAGAAAACAAGTCAGATGATACCAGGGAAATTATCATATTTCATTGTATTTTACATTGATCTGTCGCAGAATATAACTATTTTATTAATTACTTAGAATAACATGCTTATACTAGAGTTTGGCGAATAAACAATACAGCTAGCTTTAATCCTATGAACAAAAATATAACAACTTCTGAGTGAAAAATACGGACAATAAAACTAAATATTTTCTTACATAGAGAAAGAGAGTCATGAAATGCATTTCTTGGAAATTATTTTACTTAGGCCTTTTTTTTATTTGTTTGTTTCTTTTACATCAAACTGAAACTTTAATACACTTCTCTTAGTTATCTTTCGTTCTGTGCTGAACATTTCTCCTTCTTGGGCCTCACTAGAATCTTGCCTAATTCCTAAGGTTGCAAAACTTCTTATTTTGTTGCCCTTACCAGCATTATTCTTAGTAAGGGTCTAATAAGCATATCTGATGCAACTGCTCACAATACTTGTCCTAAAATTCAAACAAGTTTTTTTTTCAACTTAAAACTGTCTAAACAGCTCGATGAGTGGCTATATATTTTTTTTTAAAACCTAAAACTGTGTAAAACTGTAAAACTGCGTGCTTGGTGTGTGGCTAATCTATGAAGACCCTGATCTAATGCCACGTTTTATTGCGTCTGACCGGTAGCTTCACTTTTTGTTCATGTCTGTCAATCACAATATTTAGTATTAATACGGTAACTCATTTGCTGCATGAACTATTTTTCTGTGTCTAGCAAACACGTATTGCTCCAGCTGTACATCTCTTTTGTTTCTAATATGTATCAATATGGATACACATTTGCTGACTATTGTTGTTAGTTTTTCACCAATGTTGCTTTCACTGCAGGAAACAGCTACACTTCCGAGCGCAGGACCATATGCTATCACAATAACAGCGTATGACAGGGCTGGAAATTATCGAACTGCTCGTCGCTTAATCATATTTGATGACAGTTCGATCGTATCTCTCCAAGGCGAAAGTTCATATAAAACCGACAGTAATGGTGACTGTACGTGGAATAAAACACCGAGTCCTCCTATTGTCACAAATGCTGATCCCAATGCTTCCTGTAACTGGATTACCAAAAACGTTTCTAGTGTAAATATTGCATGGACAGAAAGGTAAAGTGCTTAACATATATGTTACCGCATTGATGAAAAATGTATGTTGCAATAAACCTGACTTCAGAATATTCTGTTGTAAAAAGTACATTAATATAAAGCTTGTGTGTCTGAGTAAGAGCGTTGTGACGTGACATATTAGTTTGTTGGAATCTAGTATGGGATCCGGCTGCGTAAATGGTACAGTTGTCCTGGAGCCTGTGCGAAGCTCGCCGATGCTGACATTCCTTTAAATCCGCATCATCAGGGCATTTAGTGTCCATTGACATATTCTATCATGTAAGTGGACAACAAAGCCCTTGATCAAAATGTGCGAGTACTCGTAAGATGGGCGATCTGGATCTTTGCTGTCGCATATGCCCAAGGACACCTTTTCGCAAGGCAAACTTCGTGTAATATCTTGGCCAACTCAGCAGATTCCCATTTACAGTATTGGTATACGATGTTTTTTGTATGATAATAAGCCGTCGGGCGTCCTACTATTGGCTGTGCCGTTGCTCTTCGTTGTACTGTCATTACTGGGTAACAAGTTTCTATTTGTACGCATAATTTTAAAGGGACTAGGAGATTTTACGCCATATATAAAAAGTAGAAAACTGCTGTGACTTCCTGTCTGCTTTCTTGCAGACAAAGCCTATTTGAAAAGGGAATTATTCTAAAAGTAAAGAAAAGGGATCTTGAGTTTCTTTAATACAATAATACCCATTTTAAGCAGTGTAGAAAAGAAATTATCGACACTTGCTTTCTTTGAAAATGTATATATTGTCCTTATGAATTTAGTTTACTCCTAAAATCTGGAACAAACCAATCTCAAATCTGGACCAAACCAAGTTCACGTGTTCCAAGTACATTTTCTATTTCTCTTCTTCTTTCGGTACCTGTGTTTTAGATTGTGGACGTTCCTGTATGAATTCATTTATATTTTATTATTTATTTAGTACGTACTAGTAGTTTTCATCCTTGGCTGTAAGTAATTTCAATGTTACTCTAAATATGTTTTAAATAGGCAAAATTCCAGAAACTTTCGACCTGTCAGAAGAAACTGATATATATATATATATATATATATATAGATACCTTATATATTATGTTAGCCGAAGTAAAACGAAGCATTATTCCCCGACGATGATAATTCTTCAAAGCAAATGTTCATGAGTGTTTTATTGATATGTATGTTAATATACAATAGGTCGGTATATATGTTATATACATTTGTTGACTGGAACAAAAGAATAAAAAAAACTTCTTTCAGCCAGAAATTCACTGTATTAAGACAAATATTTTTTTTCTGAAATTTCAAAGAAACTATAATACTGTATTTCTGAATATCAAAAGGCCTTTTTCAAAGGCAAGTCCTTTGCACATTTACTGAAGTTTCCGAACACTGTATATTACTGGTATTTAACTCACCTGAGCTATGCTCGGCATGAGCTACATTGATCACTTTTTGTCCATCGTCCGTCCGTGCGTGCGTCCGTCCTTGCGTCCGTCCGTTACCATTTTCAAACGACTTTTATTCTGAAGCCGCCGAGCCAATTTTGCTCAAATTTCATATGGATCCTCCTTAAGTTGAGGGAATGGAAGGTTGCTAAAATGATTGCGGTCCGTTGACCAAGATGACCGCCATGCCCATATATGGTAAAAATCTTTAAAAATCATCTCCCCCAGAACTGAGGACGCCTTGGGGCTGAATCTTTGCATAAATCATTGGGGAAAGATGGTCTACCAAAGATGTTAAAATAATGGTTGTAAATTGCCATTTTACTTTTTTCATCGCGAGGTCAAGTTTGCGTCCCTATGCATTTGTATGGGCACCATACATTTGTATGTAAAAATGTTGAGAATTTCAAACGACCTCCTCTGAAGTGTCTGGGCCAAGGTTGCTTTAATTTCATGTGAAGCCTCCTTTGGGCAAGGGAATAAGATTGCTAAAAGGGTCGCGGTCCGTTGACCAAGATAGCCGCCATGCCCATATATAGTAAAAACCTTTAAAAATATTCTTCTCCATAACAGAGGATGCATTGGGGCTGAATCTTTGCGCAAATCATAGGGGACGGGAGGTCTACCAAAGTTGCTAAAATGATGGTCGTACATTGACGTTTGACTTTTTTACGGTGCGGTCAAGTTTGCTTCCGTATGCATTTGTGTGGACCCTATAAATTTGTATTGAAAACAAAAGTGATAATTTCAAATGGATCCCCCTCTAAAGCCTCTAGGCCAATGTTGCTCAAATTTCTTGTGGAGTCTCCTTGAGACAGGGGAACAAATGATTGCTAAAATGATCTCGGTCCATTGACCAAGATGGATGCCATGCCCATATATAGTGAAAACGTCTAAAAATCTTCTTCTCAGAACCAAATAAGCCCTTGGGCATTATCTTTGCAGACATCATCGGGGACAGAAGATCTACCAAAATTGCTAAAATGATGATCCTATGTTGACGTTTGACCTTTTGACGGCAAAGTCAAATTTGCTTCCCCATCCATTTTTATGCGCTTTATACATTTATATGGGAAAAATGTTGAGAATTCATATTTTGGACATTTCCTCTACAATCCAGTTGGATTAAAACCTGATGATGAGCATTAGGGCGCTTAGTATAAAAACAAATGAGCTAAATGAGCTGATAGAAAATCCAAGATGGCCGCCACAGCTGCCATCTCAAAAATCAGTCATCGACATCTCTTCACAAACCTTTGGTCGCCTTGAGCCGAAATTTATTCTGTAGCAACAGGATGATTTCTGGATCGAAACGAGCGAAAATTGTGTCGATCGGAAATCCACTATGGCTGCAATGGTTCCGCTCCACTGAACAAAGATAGCCGCCAGAGCTAAAAAAAAAAGAAATTCTTCTAAGGACATCTCGTCCTTGGCCAATGGCTTTAATTCAAAGCATTTGCACATAAGTGCATGTTTATTTAATTGCCCTCTACCAAAACTGCTAAAATGGTTCTACATGGCTGAACACAATGGCGGCCAGAGCTAAACATAGAAAAACCTTTAAAAGGCATCTCCTCCGCCGCCAGGGTCCTGATTTCAAAGTAATTTCATAGAAGTGTTTCTCTTATTGCCCTTAACCAAAATTGCTAAAAAAGTTCCGCTCGGCTGAACAAAATGGCCGCCAGAGCACAAAATAGAAAAAAAACTTTAAACGACATCTCTTCTTTGGCCAGTGGCCTGATTTCAAAATGGTTTCACGGAAATTTTCTCTTATCCCCATTTTCAAAATTGCCAAAATGGTTTAGCTCTGCTGAACAAAATGGTCACCAGAGCTAAAAACAGAAAACCTTTTAATCGACATCTCCGTGGCCAGTGGCCGGATTTCAAAATAATTTCACACCAATGTTCCTCTTATGCCTCTTTGCCAAAATTGCAAAAATGGTTCTGCTCTGCTGAACAAAATGGTTGCCAAAGCTAAAAATAGAAAACAAAACTTTTAAGGACAGGATAAGTACCAGTTAACTTCTAAACTGAACCGTTTCTTTTTTCTTTTCTCCTTTTTTTTTAACATGGCCTTTTGAAAATTTCTGTATTTTAACCTTGTAAGCAATATATCTCAAAAACCGTTTAAGTCATTGCCTTGAAACTTGGCGGACTAATAAGAAATGATGGGTAAATGACCTGATTAACTTACAGCAGTTAAGTCAGGTGAGCGTTGTGGCCCATGGGCCTTTTGTTTAAATTTAAATTTGTTTACAAATTGTAGTTTTCTTTTATATTCAGTGATGAATGTTGTGCATATTATTGTTTGAAGTATCGCTAGTGACACTGAAGACGTATATTACAGGTTTATTAATACCAGACACCATACTGGAAAATGGTTGCACGCTGTGCAGTCCATGGAAGAATATATAGACTTAGCACTTGACGATACTGATGGAGCGCGAACTATTGAAGAGGTCAAAAATATGCTAGGTAAAATGGACATGTGTATTATGTAACATTCACTCCATCTGCATCTTTCAGGGGTTAGCTTTCGTACTTGCTTTGAAAAAATCTAATTCACTGTTTAATGTGACAATACATTTTGGGTTCTTATACAAATATTACGTGGCTCTCAAAAACAAATTTACCTCTTATAAACAAAAGAAAATAGTTAGTGCTTCCTACTTTCAAAACACTGCCAGACTATTTGAAGTGCATTTGGACGTGGTGTTCTTGAACGCCATTTTGTTATTATTTTAAATAACGCCATCTAAGAGGAACGTTGATGACGTCATAGGCTGACAGTAACGTTAGTCAGTTACTTGGGAATAGTTTATATATACAACATTACAGAATTAAATTTACAGAAGTAAATTAGAAATGAATTAGTTTTTAAATGCAGATACAAAACCTAATCTGCTTTATCTTTCAGAAAGTTATTTTTGCATTGTGCTTTACTCAGTAGATGTAAGTTTGCAAACTTCTGTCAGGATCAGCGCAAAACATTTGTCGTCGCTACCTAAACTTAAAACATTTGATTCTCATTGGTTTTTAAAAATATTATTTCTAATTTTTCGACAGTAAAAATGGCTATAAAATATTGAAATTCGATAAAATGGGTAGTTTGTTTGCAAGATTTCAACATGTTTAGCTCGTTAAATATTTCCCAAATGTCCATAATATTGAATGGAACATCAATAATTAAAACCTAATGGATATAAGCGTAAATTATTTTATAAGACTTTTGTCTCCCAAACATTCAGTTAATTCAGTCAGAAATATGCAAATTAAATGCATGCTTCACATCTAAAACAACATTTTGTTGCTATATACATGAATCTGTGTTCGTATACATATTAACGTGCTCCTATAAGCAACATATTTCTTGCTGTTAAATCTGAAAGGATTAAAAATTCCCTTGACAAGTTGCACTAAAGTGCAGATAGGTAAATGTAGTATTTTCAAAGAAATTGTTCTGGATCCCGGATCAGAAACGAAATATGTTGTTCCTATTTACTAGTTTGTTTGGATATATATTTTCAAAGTGAATGCCATTCCACTGTCACTGTATCGTTTCAGGCATAACCCGGTTCCAGTTAGCGTACAACGTTACATTTGAAGAAGAAACAAGTCAGTATCCTCTGAAAGATGTTGACGATATATTTACCGAGAGTCAGTCTTTTGACATAATGATTCATGATGGAATGAAACTAGACATACTAATAAGGGCCAGTGACATCACAGATACTTTTGCTGACGATTTTGTGACGGTTAAGACCGATTTATCACCACCTATAATCGAAAATCTTTGGTTGACAAGGGGGAATAGATTGAACATCTCTGTCCATAATGTTGAAGATCTAACGAACTTACAGTATGTTTGGGTTTTATTCGCTACTTATGATAATGGCGACGGAATCATGCCGTATACATGCGTATACCTACTATTCTAGCAAACTGTTTAAGGGGACTGCATACACCTTGTACATGTTCCTTTATTTTTATAAGGGAGACGACTTTTATGACTCAGTATTTACTTCCCTCACATCAAAACTCTTCTAAACTTCCCTCACACCAAAACTCTTCTAAAAATTGTCCACTCTAAAAGGACATAAAATGCACGATGGGGAACATGCTTTCTATTTGCAGTAGATTCCTTTCCGGAAGGGAGCGAAATGACTTTGATAGAGATCTCTTCGCTGTAAGTATATCAGATCTCGTTAATTACTATATAAAGTTGGTTGTAAGTTAGGAACCGATAATTATGCTCGAATCCTATACAATCCTAACGGATTATTAAGATAAATTCTATTTGCAAATGGTCTATCGGCCCATGAGCTACACTCAAGAAAAGAGCAGTATAATGTAGACATGACATGAGAACGATATTGATAGAAATGGCATTCAGGTATACATATCAACAGCACCAATGTAACACACATAAGAGTCTGCATTGTCATGCTATATATGTATATAGAAATACACACACACACACACACACACACACACACACACACACACACACACACACACACACACACACACACACACACAAACACACACACAAGGTCTCTCATCAGAGAGGCCATGTTAATTTTGTTGAAATGTCTGTCTAAATTTGACATAAGTACATTATAAGCATATTTGAAATGTTTTTTTTTTATTAGTATTATTATTATATGAATAACATTTTAACCAACATTTAAATATGGAAATGCCGATCAGCAAGTAAGGAAGTCCGACCCAACTCACCATATACGAAATCATTCTATGTACGTTGTTTATCTTCTAATAACTTTTTTTTTTTTGATATAAATGTATTCTTTCGATAATCATGGACAGAGAAACCCTAAACCTCGGCTGCGTAGTTCAAGACCGGACGAATAAATTTGTCGAATAAATCAAAAATATGCTTTGGCTGTAAACTGACAAACCTTCGAATATACAAATTTAGGGTGGAATTGCCTTAAAAGCCCAGCCTGATAAGACTTGTTGAGCTTCCGTTAAAGTACCTCTGGTAGTGAAAACAATGCTAAGATAAGTAAACTTACTATTTCAAGTTCAAAATTGCCGTAACGAAATTGCGTATTTCTTCTTAATACTCCCCTTTTTCTAAAGACAATTACTTTGTTTTTCGGGTATTCACCGTCGATTTCCATTTTTGATTATGATCAAACAGACAGTTTAATCCATTTAGCAAACCGTTGGCCGTTACACAAAATAATACAATACCGTCTGCATACATGAGCAGAAACAATTTAATATAATCCGAGTTTAGACCATCAACATTTTTAAAAATTAAGTCTTCCTCCAGATCAATTTTAAAAATTGAAACAAAATAATTACAAGACTTCACCTTGACAGACACCCGTATGGCAAACTTTTCACCTTTAGCGTTGTTGTATTTCACCCTTGATTAAACGATTTGATACATAGACATAGTAATATCCAAAATTTTGCCTCGTATTTGATCAATTTAAACCAAAGATTGACCCTTAGAACACAGTCAAAGGCCTTTGTAAAATCAACGAACGTGCAAATAATGTTTTTTTTTTTATTATTTAAAAATGGGAAGAGAAAACATATGATCTGTAGTACTCATTGCCTCCCTTAGCCCAGCCTGCGCTTCAAAATATATACGGAATAGTTTTCGGCCCATGCAGTTAGTCTATAATTTAATATTCTTATAAACAGCTTACCTAAAGCACTTCATCACGAAAACATGCCTATATAATTTTGACCCCCTTAAACCCCACTTTTATACAGTAAAACTGGGGTTTACAGGGGCATACATTATTTTTCTTATTTTTGCTCAAAACATAGATTGTGGATACTCGTTAGAACCGCCTCGGCGAGGCAATTCTAACGAGTACCCACAATCTATGTTTTGAGCAGAAATATGAAAAATATCAGAGTTTTTAATGTGAAAATTTTCAGTTTTTGGAGGTGAAATTTTATATATATTTGAATAGGCGTGTTTTCGTAATGTAAAAGTGCGATCCCACTATTATTATCGATGTTATTCGTACTTCCCTTTTTATGCAATGGAATAATTGCACCAAACGACCAATCATTTGGAAAATATAAATGCTTAAATATGTTATAAAAGCGTATACATGAAGGATAACAATAGGTGTGCACCAATTTATCTGCCCACTTATTGCTTTTCAACTGTTTGATAGATTTCAAGATTCAATCTCTCGTAAGTGGCAAATTCAGTTCTCCAGACATCACTTCAAATTCTCCACAAATATACCTATCATTCTTCCAAATTACGCCGTCGTCTGGCACGTATAAATCGCTGACCAGTGTATTTACGGCCTTGAAACAGAGCTCGACAGTGTATAATGGAATATATGATTTAGGACTGTGTGATGCACTCTTTAGAAGTTTCCAGTCATCTGGGGCATTTTAAAGCGTAGCTGTTTAATTTGACTGCTTTAGATTTATCATAGAATTGCCTCGCTTTTCTTAGGAATGTTTTATATTGTGACCATGCTTTTATTATATTTTCCCTGTTTTAATCTGATTTATCTCCCCGAAACATTTATGACAAATGTAAAAAATTACAAGGCTTTTCATAACATTCTTCATTGAACCAAGGGGCATTTTTTATTCTGAGAGTGCTCCTTATCAGTCAGTAAAACTTATCAGGTTTTACTTGCATTATGCATACTGGAAAGGTACTTTTTTAATTGTAAATACAAAAGTAAACAAACCTTCATGGATAATATCCCATAAAAATTATCGACCTTGCACTTTTGTTTTCATATCCTCTAACACCTCTAGGGACTCTGGGCTACACAAGGTTGGAAAGAAGCAGTCTGCTTTCCCACTATTCCATCGATATTTATATCTGTGCTATCCGATACCTCTGCTACATCCGCATTGTCATCAATGTCATGTAAGTGGACAAAGAAAAAGAAATTAGGTGCTGATCTGATAATATGTTCGGTTCGCTAACATCCAAAAACTCAATTTTTACTTAAAATAGTTTTGCTAGCTAATACGCAATCTACGTAACTCTGACCCCTGCTTTCTCTACACGTGGAATTTCCGACCATTGTATTGGAACCGAACTGTCCATTAATGATTTGCAGTGATGTATGTTTGCATAAAATCTAGAGGGTTTTGACCGTTTGAATTTTAGCCATGTTTTTCTAAAGAATTTCAGCGCGATGTAGCTCGTCAAGTATGTAATCCTCAGGCAATGGGACGTATTGAGTATAATCATCGACCAAATAATCGGGAAATTCACGTGTACGAGCATTCATGTCTCCGCAGATGACAAATGAGTAGTCGTCATGCTCATTTTCAATATCAGTTATGGTAAAATTCTATCAAAGGTGCAGGTATCAGTTCCTTGTTGTACTATCCGGTAACACATAACACAAACAAAATTTGTCAGAAATAATATTGTCTTTAAGCTTAAACCAGATAATACCGTCTTCTTCACATATAACACATGCATTTTCATTAAACAAACATAACTTAATGTAAACAATTAGACCTCCTGAATTGTCTTTGTTCTAGGCGTCTTTTCAGTCCTGTTTAAATTTATGTTCGAACACCTTAAGCAACACTTCACATAAATCATCGGTCCAGGTCTAAGTTAAAAATACAATATCATGATTTTGGTATAGGCTTTTTAAATTCAGGCGAAAGAAGTTTATTGGCCCGGTCACTAACAAGTCTTTGTATATTTAAGAGCCCAATACGCATTGTGACAACTGAGACGCCCCGACCCAGGGTTACCAGGACCAGGACCGGACATCGTTCATTCCCCCGCCCCTCCCCTCTGTCCACAGAACTCGACTGATATGCTCCTAAATCATGCGCATTCCTCCTAGAACTGCTGCTATAAATTCAGGCGAAAGAAGTTTATTGGCCCGGTCACTAACAAGTCTTTGTATATTTAAGAGCCCAATACGCATTGTGACAACTGAGACGCCCCGACCCAGGGTTACCAGGACCAGGACCGGACATCGTTCATTCCCCCGCCCCTCCCCTCTGTCCACAGAACTCGACTGATATGCTCCTAAATCATGCGCATTCCTCCTAGAACTGCTGCTATGTAAAGCGCTGCTCGGAGTGTTTGTTGACTCAGTAGTACAACTCGAAGTGCTACAAAAATCTGGTTTATTGACTAATTTAACACTCCGGGCTTATCTGCACACTCTGTATGAGTTTCTTTGCAGGATGGCTCACCGCTTGAATGATTGTCGCATATCTGCGAATCACATGATGCAACTGGCGTTGTAATATTATCATCTGTGGCCCTCCTTGTTCAGAAACAAGTGATGAATGTCAACACGATACTCCAACAGAATGTCCGACCAGTCTGGAAACATATCATGTTTAATGACCAAATTCACTACAAGTTTTGCCAGAAACTGTATAAACACCTGCTTTGGTCTCGAAATTTCTTGTACATTGGCTATAGAGCTTTTCTAGCTTCAACAATCTCAACTCAATAGTCCCTATTTTTTGCTAAATAACGTCCCTTTCAACTTGCAGACTTAGCTCATTATCTCCTCGGTATCCTGATAGTCACGGAAAGCGATAATGATAGATCGAAACACACCCATTTTAAATCTACACAACGGCCCGTTCAATATACATGACGCGCTCCTAGCCCACGCAAGAAAGGTCCCAATCAATTTTTATGCAGCCATTATTCTCTTCATTTGGCTCCTCACCTATGCCCCTAAATATCAAGTTACGTATTCTGCTACGAGTGTCTAAGTCTATGGATTTATATTGAGGCAATTCCAGTCTGTGCTGGTTAGATTTAAGATTTATCAACATTCTTCACACTCCACACACGCCTTGCCAGTGGTATTACACAATCAACTTTACGCTCAACTTGTGACAGTTTATTGAATAATGCGGAGAGTTTCTCATCAGATGAAGAATCGAAACCAACTTGATAATCCTGTTTGCTCCTGGCCTGGCCCATGAACTCATACGCTGCTGCTTTCCCTTTCTCGATTTTACTTCCCATAACAAAACTTATGTGAGTCCCTATCATCACTGTCCGACAGCACACTATCGTCGTCACCATCCTGGTTTAAGAACATAGTAAATACGTTATTGTCCAATCTTGTTTGAATTCCAATCAACACTTTGAATCTCATTTCATCACAATATCTTGCACGCGACCCCTTATAGAACCCCTGAATGTCATTTTATACATTTTTATAATACTTTAAATATTTAAAATATTAAATATTTAAGGTTATACTTGTAGAGAACAAAGACCTAGAACTTCGTGCTTCCACGTCACGTGTTACACCATACATTTTTATTTATTACATGAGAAATATGTATTTCTGTTAGAAATGTCTTCGCTGAACACATAGACACAGTTATATATCAGATCAGACTTCCATGGCTTAAGCTGGTTTTACTGGGATTCAAAGAAGCTAGCAAATATATATGCTTTTGCTTTTATTGCGGACTGAACATGTAGGTAATTTGGAGCTGTGTCAGAATTAAGGAGTGTTAATTGGTTTAAGCTCCTCCAGTCCTGTTCAACAGTAATTCTATTATCCGTTTAAAGGCGATTTCTCTGTTGAAGTTCTTCTTTGTGCGTCGATGATTTAATTTGAAGCGTTTGGTATGTCATTGTTTGTTCCTCATCTCTGCTTCTTCGGTGCGTTAGAAAGGCTGTGTTTCCTGATGGTGGCATTTCCTGGGATCTTAACTTTTATTTTTGTGATTTTTTTAAGTTCTAATAAACGAACTATCGATATTTAAATCATTGAAAACATTCAGTCAGCTCGATGATTCTACTTTTTATATGGACACTATGTCACATTGTTGCATGCATATACAAGTTGCCCTAGTGTATGCAATTATGTAAATAAAGGCAGATTTCTTTCAAAGCTAATGAAACTGCCGGAAGTTCTTGACAATCTGTATAAGCGTCTGTGAATGTTGAAACATTGTAATGCAGCTATACTGGACTGCTAAGCTTTCCGACTTTTGAAAGATATATTCAAGAATCATCTGTTCGATTAATTTATGGATTGAAAATTGAAAATACACGCGGAGATCTCCAGAAAATGATATTATCGTGAGACACAACCCTCCCATAACATTGTAAAATGCTGCATGAGATGAAATGACGGTACACAACAGGGCTTACTTAAAGCAGCTGAACAAACACATCTTAAGGGGTCTGAGTACTCTGAACAGATTTTTTACCTTTTTTTAAAAGGGAGACAAACGTTTCATATTCCTTTTACAAAATATTTGTTGAATATTTTTTTTAAACATTGCCCTAAAGAACTGGTCTTTCTTGTGACATTTAAAATCTAAAATGCTTTAAATGCGAAGGTATACACCAGAAAAGTTTAGCGGAGAGGGAGGCATTCTATTGCTTCTATTATTATTGGCCTCCGTACAGAGCACGTAATATAAAGAATCAAAACAGTGCATGCATGTGAAGACAATTCCAAATAGATTATGATTTGTCCTTTCGAAGCAGGAATCAGATAAAATAAATGACTAATTTGAATCTGTCTATGAATGTAACGTTCAGCACTGCTCAAGATCTCTAGCCCTCATTTGAGCGCATACTATCTTGAAGTAAGTCCAAATATGTTGAGTGATTACAGAAATCAGAAAACGGCTGCCATACAAAGAGAAAAAGAAACAAAATCAAAAGCAAATACCCATATATATACCAAAATCCGATTTTATCCAATCAGCATTGACCGTGTAATTAATTGTTAAACTATACACACCAATGTGTGTTGTTATATATGCACTTAAATTAAATGAAAACCGTAAAAACCGTAAAAAGACTCACAAACAATAGCTTTTATTGAAACTTATATCACTTTAAAAGAAGAAGGAGAAGTATATCGAACTTTTAGGCGTTAATCTTGCGCCCTGCTATTACTTTGATAACTTGTATAGATGGATACAACTGCCTATCGTCATTACAGCAAAATATAATGTTATTGCAGTGACGTAATGGAGAAGAGGAGGATGGTCCGCATACTGTTTTATTTGCTTTTGAGATAGTTAATACGACGAGCCTTCGAGATTTCACGATCCATCACATTTAAGGCGTTACAGGAACTTTGCGCTAGATGATTCCTGCCTTTGCTAACATAGGAACTGAAAGTCAAACGTTTGAAAAACATGAAACTTCTTTAATTGAAAGTTGTAATTGCAGAGAATTTCTGAATGTGTAACACAATAACAAAATCGGGAAAGTCCATTGATTCGGAGAACGGACAACTACACTTTATTCGGAAGACATGTTTACCTAAAACATAAATAACATATATATTGACTGTTCCATGTAGAATTATATTATAGCGTAAACCTAAACATCTATATTTTATGCCTAAACATCTCTATTTTCAGATTTGAATGGAAAGCATATGACATACACAGTGGACTTAAAGAAATATACTGGAGGATTTATGATAACTTCACAGGAAATGATATTTACCACGGTACTGCATATCTATCCCCACAAGGAGATGCTGAGGTAAAAGCTTCTTATAATCATCGGCTTTAGAGAATTAAAGCAAGGCATAAACTGACAAAATGTAAATAGTGTAGGCTCATTCCAAGCTGCATATCCGGAAAGTCTGATCAGGGGTTTTCAGGTCTCCTATAATTCAATTATGCTGTGTTGCAAGATTGGGTCAAAACATATTGTCTGGTTATAGGGATTATAGCTTCATTATATTCTTACATATAAATATGAAAGCGGTCTACTGATCTACGCTAAGTAAGAAACATTAGCTAAATGAATTGTAGACGTCATTTGAGAAAGGTGTATTTCATACCGTGTGTCCATAGACTACGCCTATAAGAATGTTAACTGTAATGATTAACGTCGTAGTTTTAAGCTGTGTAACAGAAACATTCTACTTGTGGTTCCTTATCCATTATTCTTCTTGTCTCGCATTGTACTTTATCAAATATCGTACTTGTTATTGTTTATAAAATCCTATACTTCATCAAATATTATACTTGTAGTTCTTTATCATATACCACACTTTATCAAATATTGTACTTGTGGTTCTTAATCCAAAGAAATATTGTAGTTGATTTTAAAACACACTTAAATCGATGACTTGCAGAAATCTATGAATCGTCGTTCGGCTGTTCGTTTTATGGACTAAATCCACGTCGGGAAACTTAAAAGTCTTGGATTGTTTAACAAAAGCTGGTGGTATGCGCAGGTTAACTTAAAAGCAACTTTAGTTCTATTCGTTAGATAAACTATTTGAAAATTGCCACCAAGTATGTTTAGGTTATAGCCTAAGGGTAGCGGACACATTTAGAGGCTAAGCAAGACTACTATGGTGACATAAAGCGGTGAAAAAACCGAGAATGTATTCAAGTCAGGAAGATAACAGCTTGTTGTTTTAACATCTAGTAAAATAATTCAAAGCTTCCTCCAAAAAACAGAAATTAAGGTACATAAAATGAACAAAAAGCGTCTTCTGTCGATCTCAAGAGCATGAGTGGCAAACAATGACATAAAGTGTACATCTAGATCTTTAGAGTGCAAGTTGTTCGATAATGTACATCCGATTTATCTTTTTTTGTCCGTAATTTTAGATAAGTAATGTAAAAAGTACGAATTCACAAAGGATACAGCCCTTTCATATGATATATGTGTCAAGATTATTTTCTGACAAATATGTACTGAAAATCTGAAAATCGAAAAATACTTCGGACGCATATATTGCATTAAATAATGACCTCTCATCCGTAAAGAGTTATTAAAATTAATTCACATGTTACGAACGGTCCTGAGAATGAGAACTAATATAAAACACAACTAAACTGGTGACGCTCAGGTAAATAAAACTTTATACTTTAATTCAAAGGATGAAGACACATGCAAAACGAAGTATGGCAATTACGCAAGAGGTGCTATGTGTTACTGTACACCGTTTGATGGCTGTTACCACCAATATTTCCAAGTCAAGCCACAGATAACAACTGATGGAGAAAACGGATTACATGAAAATAAACATCGAGGGGTACATGACAGCGATTATTTCATAGAAGTCACTGCTACAAATAAGGCGAATTTGAAAACAAGACGGACAATAAAGGTGAAATTAACAACATTTGTCAGAAAAAAAAATATACGAACTTTTTTTGTAATGAGTCACGTACTTCTGAAAAATAACTTACCATTGATAAGTTGCAAGCATTAAAACGTTCCATACAAAGACTTTCCTATCTTGAGAATCACAAAGCAAGTGTTTTTACTTCTTGATAGCATATGTCTGCGATTGTTGTTAGAGACCTTTGCAGATATTAAAACATCTCTATAAGTTTAGAGACAGATGTTCGTTAGTCTCGGAAAACAGCTGTCCTGTGCCGCGGGATAAGAAAAGATTTAGGTAAAATTATAGCACTAAACAACACTTCTTCAAACATGAGTGAACGGCAACGGAAAAAACAGCACTTGAAAGGTCAACAGCACAACTATCGGGGGCCTAAACCTGTAGTTTTAGCACTAAACTTGTGTTTTATCCCGAATTAGTCCGTCTACACATAGTTGTTTGGTCCACACAGGGTTTCCAAATTTATATGTATAATAGAATCTACAGAGAAAACCTTATAAATTAATTTCTCGACACCATGATTTAAAAAATATAAGGGTTGATTTTAAACTGCCAATAACAACAAAAGAAAGTCACTGCTAAAACTACAGTGAGACTTAGTCCAATCATCCATGTATACAAAATCATGAGTAGCAGGTGTGGCATAGTCTACAAGAAAACTCTTGAAAATCATTAGCTGGAATTAAGGCCAGGTGTTCCATCATAAGTAGGTTCCTCCTTCTTTAGTTGTTCGACCGTGGGGTCTCCATAATCGTAGTCAGTATGAAGGTCCAAATCGCTCTAGATAAGGCATTTTCTTCATAATCATAGTCGGTATGAACGTCAGCATAGCTGTAGTTGAAGTTCTCTTTTTCAACGAAAAGGTACTGATATATTGCTCATTTCTCCTGGATAACCTATTTGTGGACACTCTGTAGGAGCCCACAATATAAATATGCTTATGTGATGAAATAAAAAATATTGATCTGATACTCCATCCTATTTAGAGCTGTGGTCAAGATACTAATAATTTCGAACTTTCAAATGTCACTGATAAATTTGTAACTAAAACATTGTCGTTTCTGAACGTCTGGTCATCACGTCCATAGAAAGTTTCATTGTAAAACAGCATTGAAAGTCGGGCTTGGATTTATGTTATGCAAGTACGTTTGCATGTAACCATTTATATGAAACACGGTTACATGTAGTTAAACTTATGCATTATTCTATCACATTTGTCTGTTTAGTCTGTTATATTAAATATGTGATACTGAATTGAAATTAACGTCTAAAAGTGCAAGTTCTGTAATAAATCACGTTTGTATATTTAGGTTTTAAGGTGTATTTTGTACTATTGTATTGAATTCATTTTTAAAAATATCTGAAAGTACATGCGCCATGATGCTCAGATGAGAATAAACTCAATAATATAGACAAACTAGTCAAGTTTCTCATTTCTTGTATCTTGCAAAAAAACACAACCCTACTATCGGAAAGATATACAACTGATTTTTGTATATATAAAGCCTAGATACAAAAACACTATAAAGCAATCCGAAACTAATTGCATTTTGGCGAAATGCAGGCATTTTGCACGGTACCGTTCCGATTTTTGCCTGGCAAATTATGTTAGGTGTATAGTAAACAGCTATATACTGACAGGTAAATACACCCCTCTGCTTACGGAAGGTCAGGTGATTTTACCCGGGTTCTCCGGTTTTCCCCCGCCTTTGATGAACGATCGGCTCGATCTTATTCTTGAAAGGGGTGTAAAACCCAAATAATAAAAAAGAGGGCATGGTGGCCCTGTAACGTTCACCTGAGCATCATAGCACTTTGTGAACCTGATCTAGAACTGATCAAGGCAAACATTCTGATCAAAATTCAAAATGATTATATTAACAAGTAAGACAATGTAGCATGTCTAATGGACTGTGAAATAAAGGTCAAGGTCAAATATGGATGACTGCACTCAAGAAGCCATGCTAAGATGTATGCATGTACTAAGTATCACTGGCTGTAGGAGCAATAGTTACTGAGAAACTGACCTAAACACAAACACTTCACAAGTACCAAATATCCCTCTGTAGGACCAATAATTACTGAGAAACTAACCTTAACGGAAAAAATTAAGAAAGTCACTGGATAGAAAAATATACATCACCTTGAAATCATCAAGACAAACATTTTGATCAAGATTCATGATGATCACTTCAGAAATATGACCTCTAGAGTATCAACAAGGTTTCCTTTTGATTTGGCCAGGTGACCTAGTTTCTGATATCAAGTGACCCAGTTTTAAACTAGACTTAGAAATCATCAAGACGAACATTTTGAGCAATATCTATGATGATTATTTAAAAACATGTGACCTCTGGAGTGTTAACAGTTTTCTGCTGATTTGGCCCGGTGACCTAGTTTTTGACCCCATGTGACCAAGTTTCAAACTTGACCTTGAAATCACCAAGACAATTCTTCTGAGCAAGATTCATGATGATTGCTTCAAAAATGTGACCGCTAGGGTGTTAACAAAATTTTCTGCTGATTTGGCCTGGTGACCTAGTTTTTGACCACAAGTGACCCAGTTTCAAACTTGACCTAGAACTCATCAAGACAAATATTTTGAGCAAGATTCATGATGATTGCTTCAAAAATGTGACCTCTGGAGTGTTTACAAGGTTTTCTGCTGATTTGGCCAGGTGACCTAGTTTTTCATCCCAAGTAACCCAGTTTCAAACTTGACCTAGAAATCATCAAAACAAACATGTTGAGCAAGATTCATGATGATTGCTTGAAAAAATGTGACCACTATAGTGTTAACAAGGTTTTCCGCTGATTTGGCCAGGTGACCTAGTTTTTGACCCCAGGTGACCCAGTTTCGAACTTGACCTAGAAATCATCAAGACAAACATTTTGATCAAGATTCATGATGATTGCTTAAAAAATGTGACCGCTAGAGTGTTAAAAATATTTTCCGCTGATTTGGCCCGGTGATCTAGTTTTTGACCCTAAGTGACCCAGTTTCATCTTGGATTTCTGACTGGAACAATTTTAGCCATTTTTGATCTGTAAGTCACCCAAGTGCTTCCTACCATGTTTGGAGTCAAATGGCCTTTGGATATAGGAGAAGAAGCAAAATATAGATTTTCAAGATGGCTGCCATAACGGCCATCCTAGATTTCCGATCGGCACGATTTTAGCTATTTTTGATCTACATGCCACCCCGATGATTCCTAGCAAGTTTGGAGTCAATTGGCCTTTCGGTTCAGTAGAAAAAGCGAAAAATAAATTTTCAAGATGGCGGCCATGGCGGCCGACTTGGATTTCCGATCGGCACGATTTTAGCTATTTTTGATCCACAAGTCACCCTGATGCTTCCTAGCAAGTTTGGAGTCAATTGGCCTTTCGGTTCAGGAGAAGAAGCGAAATATAGATTTTCAAGATGGCGGCCATCTTGGATTTTCGATCGGCACGATTTTAGCTATTTTTTATTTACAAGTCACCCTGATGCTTCCTACCAAGTATCGAGTCAACTGGCCCAGGGGTGTAAGAAAAGTAGGCTTTTAAAGCAATTGTTGACGCCGGACGACGGACGACGGGCATTGATTGACCACAATAGCTCACCATGAGCACTTCGTGATCAGGTGAGCTAAAAAAACGCCCGTCTAGTCATAAATTAATCTGTACAGTTGATATCTAGATATAAATGAGCATTGAGTCTTTAAAACTCTTGTCGCGTTATTTGTTAAACAGCTATGTCTAAGCACGTTGCTTCTGTTGAGACCTCATCTTTGCTTCATTATAGACACTATCTGTGATTTATTTATTGGCTGTATTGATTCATGTATAGGTTAGATGACTTTCCCGCAGACCGAACAAATATATGTTTCTACCACTATAGAAGCTGAGGGCGAGAATTGGGATCCCGTAAAAATATCTTAAGCCCCCAGTAATTCATTGCTGACCGTTCCAAGGCAGTACTTTCATTGTGGTACTTTTTGTTAATTGTTATGTAGTGTTTCACTTTCTTATTGTTCTCTTTCAACAATTATGTAAGTTGTATATATATATTCCCTTAGTTTTAAGTAATAGAGTTACCATCTGTTCATTTTGTGGCTGCTTTATATTATTCGGCTGTCTCTCCCGTTGGTGTTGATGTTGATCTGATTGTATCAGCTCCTGAGTTCTTTTATTTAGGTTTCATGTTATTACTGCCTATACAGAAACGCAAAGTTTTGAAATATTGGTCTACTTTTTCAATTATGAATTGACAAGAAAATGTATTGCCTTTTTTATTGTTAAGGGACATAACTCTGGTCAAATAAAGTTTTCTGCCGCTACATGAATTAACAAGAAAAAGATGCATCATATAGTTTCTATTAATACCATCCTAGAAGCAAGCCTTCCTTCAGTTGGTAGAACTTTGAAAGATGAAATTTTATGTTGGAGTTATTTTTCGTTGATATTTGCTATTAAAAACTATGAAACAAAGAGAAAACAGTGCGAAATCTTTAGCTTGTACAATTTATAGCCTGATTCATAGACACACAAATACATGTTCTTTGATAAACCAAATTGGCATCCCGGAAGAACATGTTGTAATAAACATGAATGTACCTTGACATTTCTGCCTGTAGTTGTTCATTGCAAAATATATATCCAGGGAAAACACAGCTGCGCCAGTGCAACTACCTAGTCTGATCAGTATTCACTGTCCACGTGAAGACACTTTTGATCCTTAACTAGCTATGGAGCACCCAGCAAAGATTCTGACCAGACTGTGTGGACAAACAGGCTGATCTAAGTCTTCGCCTGGCACACTTTATTGTGTAGGTATTGCTGTTGTACCTGAGCTTTAATGTCATGGTAAAATGTTGCGCCTTATATAGCAGATTGACAGGGGCCAAACAGAAATTGACAAGACTTGAAGTAACACTTCTGGAGTTTGCCACTCAGCTTATTAACCTAAATAAATAACACTTTGACAGATACAGCTACCATCCAAAGATTCTCACCTAGCTGTTAAAAGCATATAAATAAATAGATATGTGGAAGAGTGAGTAAGTGAGTGTGTGAGTGAATGAGTGGGTGAGTGAGTGAGCAATTGAGATGAATAAATGGGTCGGGAATGAATAAATAAACAAATAAATATATTGACTGCTGAGTGAGTGAGTGCGTGAGGAAGTGAAATGAATGAATGACAAATGAATGCATATAAAAAAAACAAACAATAAAGATGTATGGTGCGAGCTTGTATAGTTTTAGCGGGCCACAGCAATTCCTACAAAACAATCAGTCACCAAGCGAAGACTCAAATCAGCCTGTGCATCCGCGCAGTAAGAGCATTTTCGTCTGTGTGCTTTACACATAGCTAGACATTATACATCTCTATGGGCACACAGCAAAGACAAACCATTTTGTGCATTCACGAAGTTCGATCAATCTCCACTTTGAACTCTATACATAGCTACGTATATGAACTCTCTCTAGAGTGATTGGAATGGATACACTGGAGGTAGCATAAATTATGAAGGGGTGATAATGATATCAACTGACCAAATATGAATAAATCTATCATCAGAATTAGAATCAATGTGGTCATTTGTATGGAAATTGTATGTCCTTGTCCTTCACTTTACGGTCAAGAGCAAGGACGGAGATGGCAAATAAGAGCTCTTGTCCAGTACCTATCACTGTAACAAATATGAGCTGGAACTCACATAATGTTTGGATGTAATGAGGTATTAAAATGTTTGATGCAATGCTTAAACAGAAAATTTTAGGTTCATGAGTAGTAGGACTGAAAGTTATAAACATTTTGGATAAGTGTCTAACATCAAATCAGATATAAATAAAATGCCTCTTAGGATCAGCGTGTAATCTTGATATATTAGTTTTAACACTAATCTTTAGCTCTTTAACATGGAAATATAAGTCCATGACCTTGAACTCAAAGTCAAGGGCGGAGAAGGTGCTGACAGAATTGTTTGACCAATGCCTATCATTAGACCAAATATGAAATAAATCCCTTCTAAATTCTGAACGCGGTTTGTCTTCATATATGAACTTGAACATGAAACTTTAGGCAGCCTTCAATGCGGACTGAAAAAATTATGTATCTAAACTGTAGCAGAAGTAAGGGCGAGGATTGTGGCCACGTAAAATCGATTTAAGCCCCCTCCTCTCCCCCAAGTGAAATACTTTTCACTGACCGTTCCAAGGCAGTTCTTCTGTCATGGTTTATTTTTTTTCTTATAGTTCGTCTTTGAATGTGTGTGTCGCTTATATAGTTTTGTTTTGGACAGCCATTTGGCCACTTTGTGGGAAAGCAACTGTCCGTTTGGCTTTCCGCTAGTGATGTTTCCATTAGGGTCTAGTTATTTCGTGTTTGTGTTCCTTTTCCTTTGATGTCTCTGATGGGAGGTGTGGGATAATTTTATCGGTTCCTGATCATTGCCTTCCCTTCTATTTTTTATTACGAAAATCTAACTCCCTGACCTTGACGTCAAGGTCATGGGCAGGGACCGGGAAGGCGCTGATCAAATGATTGAACCAGTACTATCATTATACCAAATACGAGCTAAACCTATCGCAAAGGGTTTGAAGTTATAAGAAATAAACATCTTTTAGCACAAAATGTAGTGTATATGGACTCCCGACGCTAATGCCAACGCTAATGGAAGTACCGATTCCTATGTCAGATTAAGTAAAATAGCTTTTTGACAGCTTTTACAGACAAACTAATAGACAGTCTCAAACAAAAAAAAAATTAAGTTAATACTCATTCCGCGAAGAAAAAATTATGCATCAAAGCATGTCTCATTCAGCCAGTGTTTTGATCTGCAAGTCTTAAGATAGTCAGAAAATGGGTTATGACTTTTGACCCTGTTACATTCTCAAAAGGAATGCCACTCATGCATTTTACTATTATATTGATTTTTGGAAATGGACCAACTGTCATTTACACCAAAATGGACGCTGTAGGTCGGAGCCAATTTTGAACCGTAATGCACGTAGTCTTTCTATCCATTCCCATTAAAATGTTATGCTTAGTATTGTGAATCCTAGTAAAATAAACGACTTAAATGATGCCCTCGTAAACAAAGAATACAAAAAAAAAATCATACTGCTCAAAATATGCAATCGTTTTATAAAAATCAGAAGAATATTTTTGAAACAACTTTGAAACTCACACGATGATAACTAGAAATAAACTTAAGCTAGTTAAATTTATATTATAGGTAACCGTCGACACGTCGCCACCTGTGGGAGGAGCTGTCCACGAAGGAACCAAAGGCGAGCCCGAAATAGATTTTCAGCAGGATCTGACTATACATGCTCATTGGAGTGATTTTTTTGACAAAGAAAGTGGAATTATATTCTACAGGTATGGCTACGGAACGGATTGTTTGAAAGCGGAAGACTTTGACATCGTTACAGGAAAAGAGGTTTGTATAATTGAGAGTGGTTAATACTTAATCAGACCATTTAGTTTATGTATTTGCCCACAAACTTAATATGTTTAACTCCTAAAGTGTCAGTTACAACAATAATGATACGTATTGTTCAGAATATTTAAGGCTTGCTGTTTCTGTGAATCGCCTGTTTGCTATTTCTATGAAAAACAAATACATATATATTCTCATTATCTCAAACTCTGTGGGATCAAAACTTTTGGCTTAAGATAACAGTAGTCTGAGATAAAAAAAATAGTTGAACTACAAGACATTTATAAGCCGTATATAACAAACTTAACTAATACTGTCCTTTATTTGGTTTGACTTCAGCAGTGTTTGATACAATAAGAATATCGTCTGCAACAGTTTTGAAGGCAAAAGATTTACATTCCGGGCAGACGAGTCCAGTGCTTGCATTAAGGAAAGTCTGGGAGTCAGAGACTCCCAAAATTGCCCTGGGACTTCTAAAACTCAATGCCAGGAAGTCTAGGACTCCAAACTTTTAAAGATATTTAGTCATTTATAACAAAAATTTAGAATTAATTTATGTGTTATTTAGCTTAAGAATGGCAGTTTTTCTCCAAAAATGAGAGTTTAAGAATATTGAGGTTGAATTTCTGAAAGTGAGTGAAAAAATTTGATCACCAGGACTTCCAGATATTAGAGCTAGGAAGTCCTGGGACTTCCTGATTTTGACAGCTAGTGCAAGCACAGCGAGTCATTCCATTTTCTATGAAAGAGAATGTCATCTGAAACAATTTTGAATGACGGTTTTAAGATTGATTATAATGCATATGTTTAAGGTTATTGCATTGGTTTTACATTTAATAACGGTTTGAACTCTTCACTTCCAGTTAAACAGGAAATATGCGTTGAATTTACCAAAAGTGTATAAAGTGATTTATATAGACGATAAGATCCTATACAAAACAATTTTTGTTTAGTAGATACAGTTTAAGATGGTAGGCATACTTTGCAAACATACTTTGTTTTACCTCCCTTCTGCAAAATTTCTATTCTAAAGAAATAAATTTGCTCCCAACGGGGACAAATTCTTTCTTTTCAGAATAGATCCCTAATCAAAAGGGGTTTGATGTGCAGAAATGCAAATATGAGGCCAGAAAAGTTGTCTCCCTTGTAAAAAATCATGGCAAGATTTCCAGATGCGTCAATTCATCTTAAAAAACCCATTGTTAAAACAGATATTTACAAAGCATTTATGAATATATTATGTGCGGGTTTGTGTTTTGCCTCTCCGATATATTTTAAACATTTTTCATATTTACCTTTCATCTCCCCATTGTTTCAGTCGGTCTCCTCCCTCAGTATAGCAGTGGCATACTGATGTCTCTCTCTCTCTCTCTCTCTCTCGCTCTCTCGCTCTCTCTCTCTCTCTCTCTCTCTCTCTCTATATATATATATATATATATATATATATATATATATATATATATGGGAGAAGGAAGGAGCATAACATCTAACAAAATATTTTTTTGGTAGCACTGGATCCAGAAAGGATGCTGAAATTATAGGGGTTAATATTGAGAGTTAATCATTAACAGTGCAAATGATTTGTTTACCTAAGGCCTTTCGCCTTCTTTGAAGGTTTACTATTGTATATTTACATAGAGATATATAAAAAGGGAATGAAAAATGTAAAATTTACAAACAAAATATATATGAGCTGAACTAGTTCGAAAACAGATTATGCCCTTTTCGGGATCTGCGGGATCTTCTTGTACGTGCCAAGCTCAAACCAGACACACGTGATGATGAACCACATTGGGAGACACGATCGTGCGGCAAAGCAAAATGCAAAACCTGCAAAATGATAACCCACACACAAATCGCGAAGTCACGGTCTGAGGCAATCGTCAAGCTTGGGTACAACACTAGTTCTAAGACGACCAATGTTGTCTATCTTATAAAATGCACCAAGTGTGGAAAACAATAAGTCGGTGACACCGGTGATCATGTGAACCAACGGATGTACAGCCATTCGGATGAATGGAAACACAAGCAGTTCGAGAGGTCTTCTGTAGCAGAATACTTCTGTTCACCAGAACATGATTTCCTTAACCACGCCTCGCTTGCTTTATTGCTTAGAACATAAGCCGGAGTGGGAAGATCTAACTAGTAAAGCTCTAGAGAGCTACTGGATCTAGCGTCTGAACACTCTTTTGCCATATGGTATCAACAAAGGCGACCCAATAGACGGAATCACCGTTCCTTAGTCAAGGCATACGACAGCATATGTGGAACGTTAGGTCCCTGTGTATTCCGCAATTGTAGCGCAAGTTAAGCCTATTTGCCTTTAGTTAGTTATTGCTGAGAAATACTCATTTTGGCGTATATCCTTTTCGGTGTAAGGGTTATTGCGCATCAACTACATTCCGTATATGGGCACAGTGGTGTTGATAGGAAAGGTAAGCCTTTTTTTTCTTTTTTGTACGCTGAGTTTATGTTGATGTTGATAAGGAAGTTGAGCTTTTCCTTCTTGTACGCTGTGTTTAACGCACAATGTGTGCATTTCACATATTCACAAACATGCTCAGTTATTAAGTCGCGGCAGCTAGATAACATGGGCCAAAAGGGCATGATCTGTTTTCCAGCTAGTTCAGTTCATATAACTTTTGTTTGTAAATTTTACATTTTTCATTCCCTATTATATATATCTCTATGTAAATATACATTAATAGTAAACCTCTGAACAAGGCAAAAGCCAAAATGCCTCAGGTAAACAAATGATTTGCACTGGTAATGATTAATATATATATGGAATTTTGCCTTGTCCATAAATGTGAAGGAGTCAGTTTTGCGTTTCCACTTGATGTCTTAAAATTGCTGGATGAATAGCAAGCAGTACTCAGACATTCTTTTCGAATAACTGGAGAAATCACGGTATAGAAGTTTGGTTCGTATACGACAAATGCAACCATGAAAAGAACTTTCATAGTCGAATTCTTCTACTTTTTTGTGATTTCATTTTGCTATTTATTAATGCTTAAACTTTACAACAATCTTTGTCAGACGATGCATGTGCTCTGTCGAGGAAAGAGCCAAATTTCAAGTTTGATCTTAGAAACGTTTGAAATAGTTATAGTACTTATTTAAGCATGTATAGTTTTATCTTTTTTTTTTTTTACTTTGTTATTTTTTATTTTTGATTAACTTCATCACAGCCCAGGAGTGATATGAATTATTCCATATTTGTTGAATATAATATATACATATAATTATGCAGCATATTAATGGATTTTCTAAATATTCATAACTAGAACACTCCTGTTTAAATATATTGGAAACACAACAATAAAGAAGAAAAAATTTCAGACCAAAACTTCTGATATTTTTCATATTTCTGCTCAAAACATAGATTGTGGGTACTTGTTAGAACCGCCTAGGCGAGTCGTTTCTATCCAGTACCCGCAATCTATGTTTTTAGCAACATAAAAAAATACTATATGCCTATGTAAACCCCAGTTTTACTGTATGAGAGTGGGAATTAAGGGGGTCAAAATAATATAGGCGTGCTGTCGTAATGTGTTTTGCATAAACAAAGAAAACAGCAATACATTTTAGCTGTAAAGTTTTTCATCTTTAAACTTTGTTTTACTTAATATGATATTTATATTATTAGCAAAAACTAAATCTCATTACTAAAGCATTGTATTAATTAGTCCCTATGTAGTGAATTTAATACATACGTATATTATTTGAATTTGTAGATATTTTGCATAAAAATAATATTAAATGGTAATATATTTTAGTTGTATGAAACGTACAGGACGGAAACATCATTTCAAGTAGAGCAAGAGGGAAAATACTATGTGACAGTAGCTGCATACAATCATGCCTTGGACCATTCAACTCCTGTTTGTTCAGACGGAGTTATGATAGACACCTCTGTTCCTATGGTCACTGAATTCAAAGTTGATGGAGCAAAGGTTGACCCACGCGTGCTTCGAGATACGGATGGAACTGTGTGGTACCTTCACGATGACAGAACCAGACAGGGCCTCGAGATACCTTCCGATGCCTGCAGGTTAGATTTGTTTACAATATATGTATAAAATACTAAAGAAGTTATAAAAGAACAAAAATTCGATATCAAAGTCTATCAACCACAACGTTAGAATATGAACATTAAGACGTGGACGTCCAGCAAATGCTTAGATCAAACGGCTGATAAGTGTATTCGTTGTAGCTAACCATATGGTCCAAAATTTCTTCAGGCAGTGATTTTTGTTTATATTAAGGTTTTACGGCCCAGTCAACCCAATGGGATCATGTTGAGCGCGATCAGTTTGCCTTACCACACTTTTACTGATCATTAGTGGGACCCGCATCCAACTGAGCCCCCGAGGCCGGCTTCAGCCGATGATTTTGACCATTGCTATGAGAATTCAAAAAAAATGCGCAAAATCAATTTCTCCTTCAGAAAATTACTGGAGAATCTAAAACAGTTTTTGCTGGCTTGTTTTTATTGGCTTCTCAAAATATAAACACTGTACTATATAATCTTAAAACCTTTATTTTTTAACATACGAAATAGAAGGGAAGGCAATGATCAGGAATCGATACAATTATCCCAAACCTCCCATCAGAGACATCAAAGGGAAAGAAACACAAACACGAAATAACTATACCCTAATGGAAACCTCACTAGCAGAAAGCCAAACGGGCAGTTACTTTCCCACAAAGTGGCCAAATGGCTATCCAAAACAAAAACGATTTAAGCGACACACACATTCAGAGACGAACTATAACAAAAATAAACCAAAACAGAAGAACCGTCTTGGAACAGTCGTTTAAACATGTAATTTTTGATTAACTTTTTATGCAGGTGTAGATTTTAGAATTGGTTTTGAGCCACTACATTTTCAGGTACATTCTGGCCATTTTCGTGGTGGTTGCATGAATGCACGATCGAGGAAGCAAATCGGAGATAATCTTTGAAATTGCAACCAGACTAAAAGTTTCATTAGACCCTTAATATAACAGGTGGTTAAGGGACCTATCGTGTGTTCTGTTCTTCAGATCCGTTGCAAACGAGATTAACGATGAACAAGTCAAAGTGATACCATTAAGGTGGAACAATAAGGGAGAGTCTCGATTCCTTACAACTATAGAAGATGACTGCACAAGCAAGTCAGTTAACGCATCAGATATACTTAGCGTCATACATAACTCGAAGCATGTGAGTACGTTTTCTGTCTTAAGAAAATTTGATACATTTGGTGGAATTTGCGCTAGTTTTGACAAGGGAGATAATTTTTGTGTCTTTCTGTTTGCTTTCCTGCACACCACACCTCTCTGAAAAGGGTATACTCTACAAATTCATAAAATGCTCCCACGGGTAATAAAATTCTGTCCTTTTAAACTGGGCCTTGGTTGTTTCCATATGCCATAAGAATCCTTGTTTTACTTTATAAGCATTTACATTGAACGTAATCCGTTTGGCACCCTTAAGGTCAACGGATAACACTTAATCCGTTTGGTACCCTTTAGATTAAAATGTATACAACGGTATCAGTTTGGTACCCTTAAAATTAACGGATATATGGAACGTAATCAGTTTGGTACCTTTAAGGTAAATGGATACGATTTGCATCTTGCATTGTTCACAGAAAATATATAAGGTAGTTGAATACACTTGGAAGTAGTTCTATGATTGTTCTGCTTTGTGATTATTTATTTTTTGTCACGTAAATTGTTCAAAGAAAATACATAGAACGTTATCAGTTTTGTATCCTTAAAAAGAAATGATACATGCTATCACATATATTGTTCAAAGAAAATATATAGAACGCAATCAGTTTGGTACCCTTAATGTGAATAGATATATCTTGTCACATATATTGGTCAAAGAAATAATATAAGGTGAATATATACACCAGCTGTTCCACCATTTTTACAGGGGAGACCACTTTGTGATTTCACTTTCCCGAATACCGGTCGCTTTCCAAAAAGGGATGTAGTAATTCCCTCCTGCGGGGAGTAAACTTTTTCACTTTTGGAGTAAATCCATTTTTTGTGGGAACACAAAAACAATTTTGACAGAACTTCCTCCCCTAAAAGTGTACGTTTCCTTCTTAGATAGATATTTAAAGGTGGAAGTCATTTTAGTCTATACTAACAAACTTAAAAACGGAAAGAATTAAACTTTGTTATTTTTTTTGCCATTTTTGGACCGGGTTTTAAAATATCCGTCCTTTAAAATAGCGATGTCCGGGCGTCAGATGTCTGGCGTCTGGCGTCGTCCCAGGTTAATCCTATGGTTAACATTTAAAGTTATATGTTACCTTTATTCTTCAGTGGATTGCTTTTATATTTGGTAGGGATGAAGAGAAGGACCAGTAGGTGTTTTACATGTAAAAGAGACAACTTTCACTTTCTTTGTTATTTAAAAAAAACGTCTACAATGCCGTTAGGCGGTTTTCTTGTGTCAAGAAAAAAATATAAGTGAAGATAAAAAGGAAATGCCACAATCACAAAGCACAGCCTTCCCGAAGCACCAAAAGAAGGAGAGATAATGAACAAATAATGACAAAACAAATGCCACATATGGAACTACCAACGCACACACACACGCACACACCGCACACGCACACACACTCACACACACACACACACGTAGAGGAACCACCTTGGAATAGTCAGTAGGACAACCAGTTTTACTTTGCGCGAAACCTCATCCTTAATTCAGATGCAGTTTCAAGTTACAAACATATATGTTTGATCCGGATAGGGGTTCTCTACCTCACCTGTGAAAGGCAACGTTTGTGCATTTCTGTTTGCTTTTGTGCACACCTGGGACTCTCTGAAAAGGTCTACTCTATAAGGAAGGAATTTTTTCCCTATTGGAGAAAACGATTTCCTTATAGATTTGATCTATTTTCAGAAGGGGACAAAAACAATTTTTACATTTAATAGACTGCTAATTTATTTTCGCTTCAGATCAATTTGTCGTGGAACGTTACAGGAAGCAACACTGGTGTATTTGACTTTGAGATCGGTATTTCATCAACAGAGTCCAAGAATCCGGATGTAATGGCTTTCATATCTTCTAAGCACCACACACATATAACGATATCTCACCCAAATTTGAACGAGGGCTCCCTTTTCTACTTTAATGTAAAATCTATCAGCCGAACTGTCGTAGAAAATATACAGGTAGGTATGTGTATATATTGTGCATATTGTTTTGTCGTGTTTGTGTGCTTGGTGTGCGTGCGGCTATATTTGTGTGTTCAGATGATTTGTTTGACACTGTTCAGGTCATGTGTAGCCAGCCAGTTAACCTACTTACACTAATTTCCTGGGCAAGCTAAATCTTGTAAGTGATGGACTAGTACTTTGTGCACAAACTGACAGCCTCCCTTCTTGAAAGAATAACCTTAGAAATGAATTCATGATCAATCTCCGCGGACGTGATGTGACCGACCTGGGATTCAAATCGCAATAAATGGTTTGAAAAATTTCCTGTGATAGTCATAACCAGAAGAAAACACCAGGGTGTTATCGTTGCGTCTGGCTTTAAGCTGTTCGCACTGATGGCATGTTATTACGTTTAATGGGCTATCAGTGTTTTGAATATGCCATAAAGTGTAATGATACGAAAGGATATCGTGTAAAAACCTTTCTGATAACAAATAAAAAATCAACGACTCTAAGATTTTGGCTAAATATGTGAAGCATTAAGGTAAAACCAGACTATACTACATCAGTGTGTATGTGTGCGTGTTTGTGCTTGTGTACATGTAAAAAATGTCTGCTTTTGTGTACATATGCATAGTTTATGAAACATATGTTTTGATTCAATTTTGATAGATTATCGGACCTTTCCTACTTGTTACAACACCGCCAATGTTTGATGGAGAAATCGCTGTGAAGTATTATCATGGAGGTGACGAGGAGTATCTCGTTGCTTCTTGGAGTGATGTTGCGTTCCAAGATGTACATGATATGTTAAAATTAGACTTTCAGTTTGCAGTTGGTAAGTTGTATAGTCTGAAACAGAAATTTACCTTCTTTTCCATTTTAGTTATAAATTAAGGGAAATGGATGCACATTTTTTTTTTAAAGTTTTGGCTCTTTTTTATACGCCCGTGTGAAAAACGGGACGTATTATGTTACGGGGTATGGCGTCCGTCCGCCCGTAAACGTTTTCGTTTCCGGCTAACTCCTCCTACAGTTTACATCCGATCAAGCTGATACTTGGTATATACTTAGACCATGATGTGGAGCAGCGCATATTGTTTTGGCTTGGCCCGCCGTGGTTCAACTATTGGTTTTCATTTACTCTGGCATACAGTAGAATTAGCCATGAGTACTCGTCTTTGTTTATTATAGTGATTAATTTGATTTTTATGTTTTCGCTTTGATGCATTGACTGAGTTGGGAGCCTTTATGCGAACCGAATTTTTATGTATTTCTGTATTAAGAGTAGCATCGGGACCCAGGGTGAAGTTAGCTGGCTGTAAAAATGCTTTAAACCCCACGGTGGTTTGCTCTACCGACCATTCTAAGGCGGTGGTCCCGGTGTTGGTCTTACTCTTTGTTGCTTTGTGGTTTGCTCTGCGAGGCGATTTGTTGTGTGTCTTTCCGTGTGTCATTTTGTTCTTGTGTTTTTCAGTCCTTTTGGTGTTGCGGTTGCCTCGCTCATGGGTGGGGGATGGGGGGGGGGGGGGGGGGGTGGGGGGATGGGGAAGGGGGGAGGGGGAGCTGGTCTTGGTGCTTTTCGTGCGTTTGTTCGGTTTGTGCTTGTTTGGGTTTGTCGGTTTCCTCTTCCTCTTGGGGTCTGGGAATGGCTGCGGTTTGTGATTGTGGCACTCCCTGGACTTTTCTTTTACCTTTTTCACAGTCCACCAAATGTTATGCCCCTTTGAAAATTTCTGTAAACTTTTCATTTCCGGTTAACTCCTCTTACATTTTAAATCCGATCAAGCTGAAACTCCATTTATAGTTAGACCATGATGTGGAGCAGCACATATTATTTCTAGGTTACAGTCCACCAAATATTAGCAGAGTTATGCCCCTTTAAAAATTTTAGTAGACTTTTAGTTTCCGGCCAACTCCTCCTACAGTTTACATCCAATCAAGCTGAAACTTGATTTGTAGTTAGACCATGATGTGGAGCAGCGCATATTGTTTCAAGGTTTACAGTCCATTAAATTTTAGCAGCGTTATACCCCTTTGAAAATTTCTATTAATTTTTAGTTTCTGGCTAAATCCTCCTACAGTTTACATCTGATCAAGCTGAAACTTCATAAATAGTTACAAAATGATCTGGAACAGTGCATATTATTTCGAGGTTACAGTGCACCAAATATTGGCAGAGTTATGCCCCTTTGAAAAATTTTGTAAACTTTATTTCCAGCTAACTTCTCCTACAGTTTACATCCGATCAAGCTGAAACTTGATTTCTAGTTAGACCATGATGTGGAGCAGCGCATATTATTTCAAGGTTACAGTCCACCAGATATTAGCAGAGTTAAATTCCTTTGAAAATTTCTATTAATTTTTCGTTTCCGGCTAAATCTCCTACAGGTTACATCCGATCAAGCTGAAACTTCATAAATAGCTACACGATGATGTGGAGCAGTGTATATTATTTCGAGGATACAGTGCACCAAATATTTGCAGAGTTATGCCCCTTTAAAAGTTTTTGTAAACTTTTCGCAGCATATCTTTTAGAGGTAATTGTATGCAAATTTCATTTTATAAGGTATAATTTTTGCAAATAACTAAAGTTATGGCCATATGAGCAAGTTATTTATTTTTTTTCTAACATCTTCTTTTATTTGATTTGCAAGGAAATGTTGCCATTATTAAATCTTTATTGCTACATTTATTAAATGATACAGAATTAAGAAGCTTGACTATCAAAACTTATAAACATAATTCTTTTTGGATTTTTTAATACTCTTCTGAGTTTTTTTATAATTTTATTTTCAAATCAAACAAATACATTTACAAAGCATTGGTGATTATACATATATATGGTTTACTTAGCACCATGAAATACCCATCCTAAATATTTCTACGGACTAAAGATGAAAAAAAAAAAGAAAAAGGATTAAGACAGAAAAAAAAACACACACACACAAAAAAGAAAACACAAACACACACACACACACACACACACACACACACACACACACACACACACACACACACACACACACACATTATTACAATATATGATATAATAGACTTAAACCTATAATGCATGGTAATCTTAAAAACAATGTTCTTAAACCACATTCTATCTTGTTTACCATGACTGAAAGGAAATATTATATTACTGCAGTTTAGTTTCATTGTCAACGAACATAATATATATTAATGCTAATCATTATCATGTGTCCTTTTTTTCTCAACCGCTTTGGTGGTAATATTCTTCTGAGTTTGCTCCCTTGAAGAACAAAAATAAAATCAGTATAAAACAAGTTAAAGGTTTACAAAAAAATTCTTGCAGCGTTTGTTTGTTGTTTTTTTTTTTGTCTTTTTTTTGGTTGTTTATTTTTGTTTTCTTATTGTTTGGTCTGATGTTGAAGTATAGGAAAAACAAATCAGCCAAAGGCTCATATGAGCTTATAATATAGCAATGCTTCTGTCGTGTGTCCTCCGTCCGAAAGCACTTCTCTCTAGATGCAGCAAACGTCTCCCTATTTCCCAGGACTATTAAGGAAAGCACACATGAAGTCTCTAAATTAGTTTGTGTATATATCCCTATGAGTTACTAATTACTTTATTACACTTTGCTGCTGCAATAATAAAAGGAAACCCCGTTGCCTCCGGAGGCTGATGAAGACGTTTTGGCGTTTTCAGTGCGTCCGTTAGTGTGTCCGTCTTATTATCACTGTAACTATTGTTCAGATTTGATTTGTACTTATGGGCGAGGTTTTGCGCGAATAAAACTCGTTTAAGCTCCCCCAACCCCTAGATTTCCTACTAACCCTACCAATGCGGCTCCTATTTTGCAGTTCTTCTTTGTGCGTCGGTGGTCTCATATGTGGCGTTCATTTTGTTATTATATCCACGTCTCTCCTTCTTTTGGTGCACTCAGGAAGGTTCTGCTTTGTGATTGTGGCATTTACTTGGTATCTTTACTTATTAGCTCACCTGAGCTATGCTCAGGATGAGCTATAGTGATCACTTTTCGTCCGTCCGTCTGTGCGTCCGGTTGTCCATCCGTTAACACTTTCAAACGACAACTTCTCCAAAGCCTTTGAAGCGATTTGTCCCTAACTTAGTAAAAATGTTGCTTGGGATGCGGCCTTTAAGAATAGCTAAAATTATGGTGATCTGCCTTTTGGTTTGGTTACCATGGCAACAGAAAGCTCTCATAGACTTATAATGGGAAAATGGTTAAATTGCATTCTCTCCGTTACCAGTGAAATGATGTAAACCATATTTGCCAGGTATGATTATTAGATGATTGTCTACCCAGTTCACATGTTTTATTATCAATGGCCATTTTGTTCGGTTGCCATGGCAACATTAAATTAAAAAAAAATATTTTTAAATGACATCTCCTCCTAACCCAGACTGCATTTTCTCAAAAACTAGTGAAGTGTTGTGAACCATATTTGGCAGTTATGATCGTTGGATGATTGTTCATGTGTTTTATGACCAATGACCATTTTGTTTAATTGCCATGGCAACATTTAAATTTCAAAAAAAGGAATTTTTAAATGACATCTTCTTAAAACCACTGAAGCATTATAACTTTAATTTTGTATAAATGTTGCTTGGGTTAGGACAATTCAAAATGGCTAAAATTATAGTGATCTGCCTTTTGGTTTGGTTGGCATGGCAACAGAAAATTCCAATAGACTTATAATGGGAAAATTGTTAAATTGCATTTTCTCCATAACCAGTGAAGTGATGTGAACCATATTTTGGCAGTTATAATTATTTTATGATTGTCTACCCAGTTCATGTGTTTTATGACCAGTGCCTATTTTGTTTGGTTGCCATGGCAACATTGTTAAAAAAAAAGGACTTTTTAAATGACATTTACTCCAAAATCACTGAAGCAGTATGACTCTTATTTTATACAAATGTTGCTCGGGTAAGGACAATTTAAAATTGCTAAAATTATGGTGATCTGCGTTTTGGTTTGGTTGCCATGGCAACAGAAATCTCCCATACATTATAATGGAAAAATGGTTAAATTGCATTTTCTTCATTACCATTGAAGTGATATGAGTGATATTTGGCAATTATGATCATTTGATGATTTTCTTCCCAGATTGTGCATTGCATGGCCATTTGTTTAGGTTTCCATGGCAACAGTAAATTAAAAAAAAAAAAAAAAAAAAAACATTTTTGAATGACAACTCTTCCAAAACCACTGAAACAGTAGGAATCTAATTTGGTACAAATCTTAAATGGGTCAGGGCAGTTGAAATTAGCTATAAGTCTGCCAATCTGCCTCTTATTATGGTTGCCATGGCAACAGAAAACTTCCATAGACTTTTAAGGAGAAAATGGTTAAATAGCATTTTCTCCATAACCAGTAGGATCAGAATCAGAATCAGAATATTTTACTGGTAATACATCAATAGACATTCATTCACCAGGGCCAACGATTGCAAAGACTAGTCTCTAGATCTCACAAGTGTGAATCTAGCGACAGGGTCCTCAGAACTGTCAGCAGAGGAGATTATAAATGCAGGGAGCGCATTCCAATTGCTAACAGTGTCTGGAAAGAAACTATACTTATAAATGTCAGTTCTAGCATATGGCACATGAAATGCCACTGTATGCTGATTCCTACTGTGCCTATTTGGGGGTTGAAGGTCGTCACAAGTTATACTCGCTCTATCTTTCAGACCTTTGAATAGCAATATGAGTTTACTACCTTTGCGTCTCTAGTGAAGAGACTCACACCCTAACTGTTCAAGAATGCTAGTCATACTTCCAGTTTCACAGTTGTAGTTTCCAGACACAAACCTAGCTGCACGATTCTGAACCTTTTCTAAATCTTCCTGGACTACTATTCCATGTAGGTCTCAAACAGGGCTAGAATACTCCAGGATTAGTCGCACTAACCCCTTGTATGCCGTCTCCTTAACATCCTGGGGGCATGACGATAGATTACGTTTTAAGAAACCAAGAGTTCTGTTTGCTTTTGTGCAAACATTGCTTACATGAGTATTCCATTTCAAATCCTTAGAAATTGTCACACCAAGGTATTTTATATTATCAACATTTTCGAGGACTGTTCCTTTTAAGGAGTAAATTGCCTTGATCATTTTTATCCGCTTCCTAGTAAGCTACATAATGTTACATTTCAGGGGCTGAAATCTCATATTTGCCCAGTTGATCAGTATCCTTTTGGACTTTCGATTTGTCTTCAGTGCTATAAATCTGACGATAGCAGACACAGTCATCTGCGAACAATCTCAGATTCTATTCCAACCACGATGTCATTTATATACAAGGAAAACAACAGTGGACCGAGAACAGTGCCCTGCGGCACACCAGACAAAACAGGAGCCCACTGAGATTTTGCTCCATTGACTACAACCCTTTGTTGCCTATTGCACAGAAATGAATCAATCCATACTAAAGTTTTTTCACTAATGCCATATCCATGGAGTTTGCATTTCAGAATTTATGAGGAGAAGTGTCAAAGGCCTTCTCGAAGTCCAATATAAATGTGTCTACTTAATCTCCTGCATCCAAAAGATTGGCCCAATCATTTATTAATGTGATCGACTGAGTTTCACAGGTACGATTCTTCCTGAAAGCATGTTGTCTGTCTGACAGAAGCTTGTGTTCATCAAGATGAGCCATAATATTTGTACATACTGTGTGCTCAAGCATCTTGGAAGGAACACATGTCAAGGACACTGGGCGATAGTTACTTGGTAAGCTCTGTCGCCCTTCTTATAAAGTGGACAGATATTAGCAAAAGACCATTCCTCGGGGATTTCACCCTTATCAAGAGATTGTTGGAACAAATGAGCAAATACCACAAGTTTTTTAAGGACTCTAGGATAAAGTCCATCAGGTCCCAAAGCCTTTGAGGGATTTACACCTTTCATCATTTTTATAACACCTTCATTTAAAATGTGAATGTGGAGCTGACTTCACAAGTAGAGGGACCTCATTTTCCGAAGTTTTGGAGAATACAGCTGTAAACTGACAATTGAACTCGGCCAAACCACTACCATTTCTCCTTTTGAGAGGAGGGATACCCTGATTGTCTTTCCTTTGACTATTGGTATACCAATAGAAGTCTTTGGGGTTAACCTTAATGTCACCAACCAATTTGTTAACATACAGATTATGCTGCTTCTTGTTATCAGCTTTGATTTGCTGTCTCAGTTCCTGATACTTAGATCTGAGTTTACTACTGCCAACCTTTGTTTGCCTTTGCATGCATTTTGTTCCTTTTTTGAATATTCCTTCTAATCTCTGATGTAATCCAAGGGAGAGAAGCTACCGATCTACTTGTCTTAGAGGGAATTACTTATCTACAGCCTCCTGTATAAAAGAAGTTATCAAATTGAAGTTTTCCTGAACAGAACGAGAACCAGAATGACCACTGAAATATTTATCCTTTGCAAATTTTGAAGAATCTCGCCTCATAAAGTCACCCTTCTGATATAAATAAACCTTACGCCATGGTTTCTTCCTTGGAGGAATAAAGATCTTTAAAGTGCCTACAACAATATCATGATTATCAAGAGAGTGTACCTCTTGAAACTGCCCGGGTAATGAGGTTAAAATCAAATCTAGTGTATTTTCTTCCCGAGTTGGGAAATTCAACAGCTGTTCCAACCCATGATCGTTCATAATGTCCACAGGTAATTGCAACTCGGACTGACTTAGCATGGTCCCATTTTTGCTAAGTCGGCCCGGCCAAACAATGTTTCTAAAGTTAAAGTCACCTAGTATGCGGAACAAGGGAAGTTTCTTATGTTGGGTCTTAACGTGCTCAAGCTGATTTCGAAGGAGTTGAAAATCTTCACACGAGACACTGGGTTCTCGATACCAGCTTGCAATGTAATGAGAAGTTTTGTTTGCAAAGACCTTAGCCCATTCTGATTCCAAGTCATTTTCCAGTTCTGTCAATGGCAAATAGGGAATTTTCTTGTGAATAAGGAGCATCTCGCCGCTACCATGAAGGTTCCTGTCTTTCCTATATGCATTGAATGGGCAGGAATCAGGGAACAATTCTGAAGTTGAAATTGAGCTGTCAATTTTTGTCTCCCAAATAGCTATAATGTCAGGTTTATGATAATCAAGAAAAGCCAAATATGAAGTGATGTGAACCATATTTGACAGTTATGATCATTAGATGATTGTCTATCCAGTTTATGTGTTTTAAGACAAGTGACAATTTTGTTTAGTTGCCATGGCAACATTAAATTAAAAAAAAAAAAAAAAAAAAAAAAAAAAAAAAAAAAAAAAAAAAAAAAAAACAACACCAAAACTACAGTAAGCAGTGTTGCAACTTTCATTACTGCTAATGAAGAATCAATAAAACTGAGACTCCCATTCTCTAATCTGCTGTTTTTCAAGGCAATCTTTTTTAAGTTTATTAGCTCACTTGAGCTACCTAAGCTATGATCAGGATGAGCTTTAGTGATCACTTTTTGTCCGTCGATCGTCCGTCTATTTGTCCTTCCGTCCGCTACACTTTCAAACGACAACTCTTAAGCCATTGAAGTGATTTGTCCCTAATTTGGTAAGAATGTTGCTTGGGTAGGGGCCTTTAAAATAGCTAAAATTATGGTGATCTGCCTTTTGGTTTGGTTGTCATGGCAACAGAAAGCTCCCGTTGACTTATAATGGGAAATGGTTAAATTGCATTTTCTTCATTACCAGTGAAGTAATATAAACCATGTTTGGCAGGTATGATCATTGGATGATTGTCTATCTAGTTCGTATGTTTTATGATCAATGGCCACTTTGTTTGGTTGCCATGGCAACATCAAATTTAAAAAAGAAATATTAAATGACATCTCCTCAAAAACCACTGAAGCCGTATGACTCTAATTTTGTACAAATATTGCTTATGTAAGGACAATTCATAATAGCTAAAATTATGGTGATCTGCGTTTTGGTTTCGTTGTCATGGCAACAAAAAGTTCCCATAGACTTATAATGAGAAAATGGTTAAATTGCATTTTCTCCATGACCAATGAAGTAATGTGAACCATATCTGATCATTGGATGATTGTCTAACCAGTTCATGAGCTTTATGACCAGTGGCCATTTTGTTTGGATGCCTTGGCAACTTTAGATTTTAAAAAAGGACATCTCCTTCAAAATCACTGAAGCAGTATGACTAATTTTGTACAAATGTTGCTTTGGTAAGGACAATTCAAAATAGCTAAAACTTTGATGATCTGCCTCTTGGTTTGGTTACCATGGCAACAGAAAGCTCCCGTAGACTTATAATAGAAAAATGGTTAAATTGCATTTTCTTCATAACCAGTGAAGTGATGTGAGTCATATTTGGCAGTTATGATCATTTGATAATTTTCTTCCCAGTTTGTGCATTTCATGGACATTTTGTTTAGTTTTCATGGCAACATTAAATTTAAAAGAAAGGGGGATTTTTTTTAATGACTACTCTTCCAAAACCACTGAGGCAGTAGGACTTAAATTTGGTACAAATGTTAAATGGGTAAGGGCAGTTGAAAATAGCTATAAGTCTGCCATCTTCCTCTTGGTTTACTTGCCATGGCAACAGAAAACTTCCGTAGACTTAAATTGATAAAAGGTTAAATTGCATTTTCTCCATAACTAGAGAAGTGATGTAAACCATATTTGGCAGTTATGATCACTGGATGATTATCTACCCAGTTTATGTATTTTATGATCAGTGACAATTTTGTTTGGTTGCTATTGCAACATTAAATTAAAAAAAAAAGATTTTTGTTTTTAAATGACAGCTCCGCCAAATCCATAGTAAGTAGTTTTGCAAATTGCATTACTGCTTATGAAGAATCAATAAAACCGAGACTCCCATTTTCTAATCTGTTGTTTCTCAAGGCAATCTTTTTTTTTATGTTTATTATATTCCCCCCCCCCCCCCCCTGTTCTGTTTACGTAAAATCATGATAATGATATTGTTAAACAATTCTTCAGAAAACACTTAGCCAAGTTCCACCAAATTTCACATTGATCCTACGAGTACTGTTGAAATGTGATTAAGAGTTTGTTTAAATCATCATGCTTCATTGACTGTCCTGCCCATATATTCTTCTTCAAAACTAAGAACTGCTTAAATGATGATCCTTTCATTAGTTGCAATGATAGTTTTGAAAAAAAGTTACATAAAATCTGCATATCTGGAGTGGCTGTGTCACTCAGGTGAGCGAGCCGTGGCCCGTGGGCCTCTTGTATACAGTTGACTCGCGTTTTTTTTAACACCGATAGCTCAAACTACTGCTTAAGTCAAACTAAATTTGGGATAATGTTGACTGGTTTTGCTTTCTCAAACTACTGATATCAGAAAACTGAAAATTCTGGTGCCTTGGTGTTTGAAATAATGAGGGTTTGTTGTATTTAGGTAAATGATTTTAGGCATGATCGTTCAGCAACTTGTCAATTTTATCAAAAACCCACATATGCATCTATAAAGTAAAAGTTGGACTATTTGAAACCCCAATGACTTAGTACTTTTCCATCTGACCGTTCCAAGATTGTACCTCTGTTACAGTTCTTCATTATTTATGCGTCAGTAGTTTCATATGTGGCATTTGTTTTGTTATTATTTGTTCCTCAACTCTTCTTCTTTTGATGCCTCGGGAAGACTGTGGTTCCTGATTGTGGCATTGCCTGAGTATTTTTTTTACATTTTTTCTATCCTTGCCGGATCCATATCTCTGTAATAACTCGTCATATTTTATTTAGTCACCTCGTTGGGGATTGGGGAGCTAGTTGCTTTGTTTTTTTATTGGTTTGTAAAATGTATGCTGTTTGTCGTAATTTATTTACTCTCCCTCTTTGTAATTATCGGAATGCTATAACTTACGCTTGTGGCTCTTAACGCCTCGTTATTTTACCATGATTACAGTGATACATTTTTATCCTAAATCGTAGAGTTTAAGATCAAAATATACAGTTTTTAACTGGAATTTCATATTAAAATAAAAAAGATATACATGATTTTGTTTCAGGCTGCTAACAATTTAAATCAAAGTGACAACGACTTGCAAGACTATACACGGTACCTCAAATCTATTTCGGATAATGTTTTACCAGAACCTATATCGATTTTTACTGGGCACTTCCACTGACGTGGTATAAAACCCTTACGCTAACCGAAACATATTTATAATATAGCCTTACATCCAGGATTACGGCGAGATTTCGCCCTCATACATATGTAAGCCCTAAAACGTTTTCTAATGACCGCTTCAAGGCGGTTCTTCTGTTAGAGGTCTTGTATGTCGGTTATTGTAAATAAGTCAGTTTGTTTTGTCATTGTTTGTTCCTTAACTCGTCTTCTTTGGGTGCTTCGAAAAGACAACACTTCAAGACTGTGTCCTTTCCTAAGCATTTTTATTTGCATAAAACACTATTGCATTCTAAAAACCTGCTTTTTTGTATTCTGGTAGGCCCAATAACTTAAGAAAAAACAATATTATTTGCAGGGACAACGAGGTATGGAGTGGATGTGCATCCCTTTTCCAACCTGAAATCCTTTGGTGAATGTGAATCCACACATCCACCAACCTGTACTGCCATATCGCTTAATGAATTAGACTGGGACGTGCATTACAGTAAAGAGTACTATATTACGATCCGAGTAAACAATACAGCTGGTCTTGTTACGCGAGTATCTTCCAAACAATACAGACACGACGTGCTAGCACCATCATCTGGAGTTGTGATTGACGTCGATTCAAGTCGTAAAAATGCGGTAAATATATTTGCATACTGCCTTCATCAACATGTTAGGATCCTTTGCTGCAGTTCTCTTTGTTTGTATGTCGTTTTTGTGTCTTGTCATTGTTTGTTCCTCATCTCTTCTCACTTTGGTGCCTCGGGAAGGCTGTGCTTCATGATTATGGTCTTTCCTAGTTACTATATGTATACTTTGAACAGAATTAGAAATTTTGCTATGTGGCTCAAAGGAACGTTTTCTCAGATTTCATTGTATATCATTTATTAACATCAAATAGACTGTTATTTCATGTTTTCATTCATGTCGACTGAACTGTTTATATCGAGCAAGATGATATTTAGCGGCGACACATTTAACGATGTATGCATTTTTTTTTTATATAAACCTGTAGACAAACCTAAATAAACAAGTTTCTGTCTAGTTTGCTTGTCGCCACTTTTATAACGTAAGAGTGATTATGATTAGAACTTATGTAAATTGTATTCAAATACAGTAAAACATAAACCACTCGAACACCGTTGGCTCCTTTGCCGTGGTTAATTCAAACTCGGTTTTGTGTCTCTAGGAATTTTAATAGTTCAAGAAAACAAATATTTAGGGATATTCTAGAGCAGCTTTAATATTTTATCATGAAATTATACATTGTGTGTAGTCATTAGAATTGTCTCAGCATAGAAATTCTAATGAATACACCCTACATACCATTATTTTAAAGACGCTCGAAAGGACATCCCTAAATATTCTTCATTTGTCTCCTGAACCTGGCGCTATAATTTACCCTCAGCTCATTGAAGTTCGTCTGTATATTCTAGCTGAAGGACATTGATGATATAGACTATCAGAAGAGCGAAACGCAGTTGTCTGCCCATTGGTATGGGTTTGAACATTTTCATTTAGTAGTGCAGTACACCACCTGTGTAACGGAAGGAAATGGCGATATTTTAAGTGGTACATGTAAATATGTTGGCGCTGAAACAAGTACAACGCTTGAAGGGTTCCCGTTGAAACCTTTCCAGGTATGTATTAGACTAAACCAAAAAGGTGGCAACTCTGTTACCCAAACTTAACAGAATAGATCTTAAACTCACGTAATTGTTAAAAGAAAAACACATTAGAAAGTGAAACACTTCATAACACTTAACAAAAAGCTTCACAATGAAAGTATCGCCTGGAAAGATCAGCAATGAATTACTACGGGGGTTGGGGGTCGCTTAAGCTAGTTTTACGGGATCCAAACCCTTGCCTTAGCTTCAATAGGGGTAAAAACATACAGTTTTCGGTCCGTTTGGAGGTCTTCTATCCATGATTTACTACGGTTTAGATCTTAGTAACTGCACGATGGCTCAAAAGTGATGCTCTAGGAAACCATTTATCGTCCTCTTTGTTATTTTTTGTAAATACGTCTATATGTCATATAGATGAGTTCACAACAGTCCCGCCAACATACGACATCATTACATGTCATTGGAACAAAAAGACCAGTTTGAGACGATCAGATTTGACTCAATGACAATTTGAAAACCAAATGTATGTCCTAATTAGCGACCCTGCATGGTTATTAGAAGTTGACTTTGGGCAAATATGCTCAAGCGATTGAGAAGTCATACCCAGCTGATGCAACACTCACATTTTCTAAACCTTCCATTCGTTTGGTGGCAAATTAGAATTGACGTCATCCATATTCTGAAAATGTAAGGAGATACAAAATAACACTTGAATCCATGGCAAAATCCGTGCTCCGTAGAGTACATATCTCTACAGTTCATTTCTGTTAAACAAATAGTATGTTAGAATAAATTTAAGAATAAAAGAAGGCATTAAAACCGAACAGAAACAAATAATTCAGACACTCAAAAACTCGTCCTTGAAAAAATCCAACAAAGTGCTGATAAGGTGACGTCATACTTCGGACCGTCTTCACAAATTTATGCCTTCGATTTCGAACTGGCAACCGGTCAAACAATAAATGTTAACATGTTTTCTGTTGAATAACGGTAAAAAAATGCTGTTATACGATGAGTACTACAAAATTAAATTGAGTTTAGTTACAGATTTGGGACCCGAGCCTAAATCCGATTCATTTTGGAGCAATGTTCTGTAGTTGTGGCATTTCATAGGCATAACAATGCTTACCTCTATTTATCCTGAAAGAACATAACCAAATAGACAATTCCGATTATTTTATAACAATCCTTCCGTCATTTACTTTTTTATTTTCTTTACGATATCTTTACTTCTAGTCTTATTTGTTTGAAATAAAATTGAATATTTAACTGAATGCTACATCTGTATGACCGTGCACAGTTCGGTATTGTCACTAAATCGGTTCTTCAGGATAGAAGATCACACTAATTCAACTGATTCGTTTAACACATCCAAAAAGAAATTTGTACTTACTGTGACATCGACCTCAGGATATCACAGACTACTTATCACTAGACTGGTTTCTAGTGGTTCAAAAAGGCCTGTAGATGTTGTTCAGGTTGTATACCCCTCCAGCCCCTCCCTCCACCCCCGCACACCCCCACGGTCCTGGTTCATGGAGTGTAGAGACTGACCGATCCTGATAATTTCAGGGCGATCAAGTTCAGTATTTTATATATCTATAGTCAGTAATAAACATCTAGTTCATTATAAATGTATAATTTATTATAGTTTAAGTTTAAATGCAGTGTCATATGGCATGCGACATTTATCTAACACATTTAACATACAGAAATTACAGTACATAACTAAGAGCAGAACGATTTCGCAGATTTAAGTATAAGTCGAGATCCAACATATAGGCCTTGAGTTGATTTAAACAGATTTCAGGGCAAAATATTAAACGTATAATATAACACGTCTGATGTTCTACTACCCCGGCAACTTTGACTCATTTCACACTTTCACCCCAGCCTTTATGAAAAAGGCTTTATGAAAATGACTATTCCGTCTTTCAATTTGGAGTTGATCAATGCTGCAAATTGGGGTGACAGTCAAAAATAAAAAAAAAATAAATGGCAAACAAGGTATATCGTGATAAGACGGCCCATACAAAAATACCAATTTCAGTCTGCAGAAATGAAATAGTTAGACAGAATCAAGGTCAAAGAAATAAAACAAATGAATAACACGTCTGATTCTTTTCTGATAACCAGGTAAAGCTACGTAATTGACTTTTTTGAATATTCATATAATGTGTGCTAGATACGTGTCAGTCAGCTGGCAAGTGGAAAGAACTGCTCGTTTATTTGCAAATCTCGATATTTAATTTAATGGTTCGAAATGTATTTCTTAAAAATAAAATTAGTTTAGTTTCAGAAGTAAGGTAAATGCAAAGACGACGTCAAAAGTAATTTGTCTTATTTGAGATTCAGTGTATATTCCGTACACTTTCTTTTTAATAGACATACAAAATCTTGGTTATTGCGGAGGCAAATCAAAGGCAGACTAATGTCTCTTCTGATGGTGTAACAGTTATTGACAGTAATGTGGATTTAGCAACACATATATCAGTATTTGACGGAAACAGCTGTGAAAGCGATACAGGTAATACGTTTACCTTAGTTATGAAGATAGAATAAACTGATATATCACTGACCAGAGTTAGAACTATTCAAGCGTTGCAGCAGGTATTTTCTTATGTATATGTTAACTGGATTTAGCTACTAAGAAACATGTATCACGTATAAAGGTGTTTTCGCATTGCATAAAATAAAACATACGTAAAGCAAGCAGCCAAAATTCAAAATCGCATCAATTTGAAATGTGGCTGCCTCAAATAAAAGATGATTTGAATAAAACCTCATGATTTTGTTGAAATGGTATCAAAACTGGACACTTGTCTGCCAAACCTGGGGGAAAATATGTAATAGTAAATTTTATTTTTTTTTAAAAAGATTGTAATTCTAATTAAAGTTTGAAATATTGACTTCTGTTTCCTGTTTCTTTTGAACAATATTTTCTTTTCACAACATCACTTGAAAATAAAATTGTTCAGTATTTAAACAGATTCATTTTGTTTTAAAACATAATTAAAACTTTCGTGCAACTATAACTTCACAGAATGGATACGTTGTAGGTAAAGATCTGTCAAAAGTAAGAAACAATATTCATGCATGGAAGAAGGCATTGTATAAAATGAATTAGTATAACTTTTAAATTGCATAACCGGAGTTTGTTTGTTTTTTATTTTATTTTTATTTTTGTAGTTTTATTTATTTATTTATTTTGAATCTACATGCATATTGCATATCTGAAACGCTGTTTCTATTCAGAATATCAAATATACTGTTGTTTTTTTTTTTCAGATACTTACTTTTCAAATGTAATCATATTCTTGATCATTAAATATGTTTCCTTTCAGGCATATATAACCTAAATATGAAGTGCAAAATGCCTTTATATTTAATTTTGCAAAAATGTTATTCGGCAAGAGAAGATATCCTCTCAGTGTCAAACTCTACTAAAAGTAATAAAGAATTTCAGCAAGTGCTACAGGCATAGTCTACCTTCGGTACCTAGAGAAAGATCGAACGTATAATGCACAGTTTCTTAATGCATTCGCGCAGTCTAATCTAAATCTTTACTGGGCGCATTTAGAATAACCAAAGATGCAACATTTCTTCATGTCTACAATGAAAACTGATCAACCTGCATAGAATCCCATGCTGATTTGAGTCTTCGTTGAGTACACATGTCAGGAGGTACGGTTTCTTACGTACCAGCTCAAATGACCATTATGTTACAATACAACATTTTAATTATACAGCACGCAACATTAGTTTACCGATACGTTAATAAGTTTTACACAACAGCAACTACTGCAAATATTATAAACTTATTTTAATCTTTTGTTAGTTTTATGCATTTTTCATTGAGAATTATACAGACATCAAAGGGAGATAAGTCTTTTAATACAAAAAACACATAGACAGTGGTTTACGCAGTCTTCTTAGAGGATGAAGCTGTCCACACATGGCTTTATGTGTGTAAAACGAGAAGTAAACTGAGACCCGGACATGTTGCAAGACTTTCAAAATTTATCTTATAATGTTAAATGTGTTTGGATAGAGTAAACTGTATCGGTTTGAAAATGCTATATCTAAGAAATGGTTTGGTCAAGCTTTGTGAACCAGATATTTTTTAGAAAGTTCACGTTATGTTCTTTTTTTCTTTTACACAGCTTTAAGCAAATCTATAAAACTAGAGGAGAGAGAGAGAGAGAGAGAGAGAGAGAGAGAGAGAGAGAGAGAGAGAGAGAGAGAGAGATCACATTCAAAATCTCACTGTAACAAAAGTATATATAATTCTACTCTCTTTACATTGCCTTTTCTAATGTGCAAGTATAAAATGTATAAAAATGGCCCTGGATGGGAGCTCTCTGTTCAATTGTTTTAAAATTTTGAATTATAAATATTTGTCAGTTTCAAGAGCTTTAGGATCCGAAAAATTATATGTATAGAACATACGCTCGTATTTGTTAGAAAAAAAAACACACAAAAAAAAAAAAAAAAAAAAAAAAAAAAAAACACGTCAAACCCTATCGGACAGGCAATTCAATGACACTCTGTTTGTTATGAGTGTACAGTAGCGCAATGGTTGTTATGATTGTCTCTGAATGCCAATGCGTCGTTGCTGCATTCAGCGTGGAATAAAAAACCTCTTTTGGATCTGATCTGTTACATATACTCTAATTTCAGTCATTCTTTACTCCGGAATGACCCATCAAGAGCAAGTAAGTGGAATTTGTACATGTCTATTTAGTAAAATCACAATGACATATTGTAATACCTCATGGATGTATACTGGTTAGTGTGATGAGACCATGGCAATATCTCATTAAGGTATACTGGTTGGCCTGATGAGATAATGCTAATACCTCATAGAGGTGTACTGGTAACTGGGTTGAGACCATGGTAATACCTCATGTAGGTATACTGGTTGGCCTGATAAGATCACAGTAATACCTCATTGAGGTATAAGGGTTAATGGGATGAGACCATGTTAATACCTCATGCAGGTATACTGGTTGTTGTGACGAGATCATGGTAAGACTTCAAATACCTCATCGAGGTTTACAGATTAATGAGATCATGGTTATACCGCATGCAGGTATACTAGGAACTCTCATGAAATCGTGGTAATACCTCATACATGTATACTGGTTACTCTGACGCAATTTATATGAGCTGCAACGTGAAAAAATACCTTCTGCCATGCACCTGGGCATCCATGCAGTCTTATCAGAGTCTTCGTTGTCCCCATGAAGAAATTTGGTATACTTGGCTGTCGAAACTGCGGCCAGTGACGATTCTAATCAGACTGCGAGAACGTCCGAAGGTAAATATTAGGTTGATTAATGAGAGCCTTCGTTTTACAAACTAAATAATGACATTTTTTTATGTTTATAAATAAAAAGAGACATTTAGTTTTAAAGTTATAGTATTCTGAAGCATGAAAATTGCTTCTATCACAGTTCATCAAGCTGTAGGGAAATACTGGAACGGAAGGCGAATACGATTCATGCAATCATATAAAAGTTTGAGAAACCAAATGACCGAATTATTCCATGTTATTTCGTACATCTAAAACATAAAACTGTGAGTAAAGTGCCACAATAATGAAGCACAGCCTTCGCGAGGCACCAAAAGAGGAAAGATGGGGAACAACAATGACCAAACAAACGCAACATATGAAACCACCGACGCAAGAACAAAGCACTGCAACAGAAAAATCGCCTTGGGACAGTCAGTAGTAAAACTACTGAAGAAGGGTTTAAAGCAGTTTTATTTGCATGAAACCTATGCAGCTCTTAATATCAAACCAATACAGACAGAAATAAAACAAAACGCAAAGAAGTCAGTCATTGAAGAAGATGACCACAATGCTAGCATCACAACAATAAAGAGAAAACAAAGCGGACAGTCTGTTAACCGCTTTATTGCGGGATTGACTACATACACAATTGCTGTTGATCTCACGTAACATTTTATCTAACAGAAAACGATGCCGCGTATTAAGAAATCATGCAGTGTTTCTTCTACGAATACATCAGTTACATATATTATCAGTCGACTTGTACTTGCAGATATATAACCTGCTGTACCAAATATCACATAGTCAAATTATTCACAGTTTATACAAATATTGGTAATTGTCTTTCTCTAAATTGTACTCGTATAATTTTGCATTATATTCACTACCACTATAAGTTTTTGTCCGATATCCGATGAGTACCCTTTACTGCATGGCTTCGATATAAAAGACAATACAGACATCTAAACTGTTGTGTCTATAAGATATCAAATGCAATAGCGTGATTCTTGCTGGTGTATGTGTTTGTTCTTTGTTTATTTCCAAGAATACATTGCTTAAGTGTGTTACCCAGTCAGCATTCTACGTAAATCTATATCGGGCCGTCATCGGCCCGTCAGGGTAGCTGACGGGCCGATGACGGCCCGATGTAGATTTACGTAGAATGCTAGCTGGGTATATAGGAGACTGCAAAATAATGATTGTTTTTAATGTCAGTATCCGTAAATTGACTCTGCTTATACATATTTTGTCACAAATAACCTTAGTATCAATAAGATCGTACAATCGAGCTAAACTAATACAATTTTTATTTTATACTCTAGCCAAGTATGCTCATAATTTTTTTCAGAGTATAAATGATTCATGTTTAGGCGATATCACTCATCAGTTATCCATCCATAAACTTGATGCATATTGGCATATTCAAGATAAATGGAAACCGTTTATACCAGATTTTTATTGGCATGTTGAAGAAAGAGCCCCTGTTGTAGGTGAGTTCATTTTTGAGCTATATAGAATTATGTACTTCCTGATTATAACGTGATTTTGGGAGAGGAAAACTACAAAGGACACATCAGAAAAAATCCTAATGTACTTACATGTCTCTGCAAACCGATCTAAAACTTAAAGAAATGACACAGTCGCATTGCACAGCTTTAACGAGGCGTCAAAAGAAGAGGAGATTGGGAACAAATGATGACAAAACAAACGCCACATTAACCACCACCCACGCAATGAACTGCAACAGTGTTTGCAATTGTTTGCATATAACTAACGTAGTGCATTCTAGACGTATATCGTCCCAACGGGCACGCAGCGTTGAGACAACAGCACATCAAAGTTCGTATCGACGTTGATGTGACGTTGCAATAAACGTTGTGTGCCCCCCCACCCTCTCCCCCCGGGATGATTTTATAACAATGTCTTACGAAATACGAGAACCAGTTTGAATCTAGTACTTTGTTTGCTAAAACCGTCTGTATGAAACATAATTATAAAACATGCATCTAGTCTATGTATCAGTTTCACAATTCATAATTTAATAATTCACAATTTCACAATTTATAATTTCCCAGTGATAGAGTTGCACCAGGTTCTTTTTTCAGGTTGAAAAGATTTCTTATAAAGTTTAAATTATTCTAGCCCATCCTAGTTAGTTGACAGCAATTTACATTTATGCAAGTGACTTTTAATATTTATTTATCCCATAAAAATATGTTTCTTCTGAAAAAATGCTACCGTTAGTTGCGTGCATGTACGAGTATGCAATGTTTAAACATAATTCTTGATACATACATTTTATGCATAAATTATTGGATGAATGAATTGTACCTGCTGCATTTTGCCTGATGCTGGCTTCCTTTTGATTGAAATTTTATAATAATAATAATAATAATAATAATAGATAAGTAGCAGATTACTGGCATTTTCTTGAGTTCTTCACAGCCCTTTAAGCACCGACTAGTCATGTTTAGGAAAAGGCAATCCTTTTTTGACTTTTAGGAAAGGAGCACTTATCAGCCTTGAATCCAGTTGTATCAGAGACATTTCTAATGTATTATACCTAATGTATTATATACACGGTGCTAAAGACTATAAGAGCCTCAACGTCAGCAAACGTAACTTAAGACATATGCTCCCAGCTAAGATTCAGATCAGCCTGCGCATTCGACAGTCTGATCAGAATCTTGACTGGGTGCATTTTGGAAAGCCAATGATGCACAGTTTCTTCATCCGGATAAGAAGTTAGTGATTTGAGTCGTTTTTGCGCATATTTCCGAATGTGCGTTTTATCACAATGTGGCTTTTTCATTGTTTTTTTTTTTTTTTTGATGTGCAATAACAAATCGTAGAATGCATTTAAAGAGTATGTAACTATCGTGTTTTCCGACACCGTCCTAGTTTGTCCACAGAGATCTTTATAAACAATGGAACTAACATATTTCAGGTTATTGGACACCATTAACAGAGCGAGTACACATTCCGTCATCTTCTCAAGGAATTAGAGCCAATTTTCCTCTAAATCCCGGCCGTTCTTATAGGTTTGGAATACAAGGTTGTGCTGTTGACCTGTGTTATAGTACCTTATACACAACTGGAGTTACAGTCATTCCAAATCCACCAAAGACAGGCTCCTTAAATGTTTCCTATAACGCAGATGAAAATAAGGTATCTTATCTTTCTTTAGTCTCTATTGCAGTTGATTGTAATAGCACAACTTGTATTTATATGCAAACTGATTTTGTACAGCTGAGGTTGATGTAGGCACTCAGTATCAAATGGAACTGAGATTTACGATGTTTATCCCAGAGAACAATACTTAAACTGTCAAGTGTTTCAAAATACACGATATCATCTGTTCTTATACACAGGCATTCTTACCGGGAGAGAGATCTAGTTCAGGTATGGGAAATGAACAGGCAACCAGACCTGTGTAGTGGAAGAATCTTATTTTACATGTGGAAAAGTTTGGAGGTGTTATACACTGATAAGGTAATCCTTATCAGTGTTGCTATAAGTTACTTTCACAGAAAAGTATGCTTATGAAATTAGAATAATGTAAGATATACGTTCCAAGGTGGTCCCGCTGTTACAGTTCGTCTTTGTTAACAAGTTGTTCTTCCTTGCTGGTATCTCAATTTTTAAACCTTCACATTAGTATATTTCATATTTTCCGATTCCTTTGGATCGCTGAGCCCAATGAGGTTTATTTGAAAATAGAGCTTTGATCAACCATAGGCTCGGGAGATTTACCAATTTCAGCTTGCTTGCTCAAGGCGAAGCCGAGGCCAAAATGTAAAAAATATAAAAATGGCTGTATGAGATATTTTAATAAATTTTTTATAGACATTAATATTGACAAAATCTTGCTAAGGAATCGGCAAATGCCAGTTTTCTTGCCCGAAGTAAATCTGATGTCAAAATTCTTTTCTGTAGTCAGTTAGTAAACATGGCTAGAACTCTCAAAAACAGAAATATTACACGATTCGCAGAAATGCAGCCGACGTTTAAGAAATGCCCTGTAATAAACCTTTGAGTTTGTCCGTCCGTCCGTGGTCAGTTAGCAAAAATGGCGATAACTCTTTAAACGTCAGGAATAATTTTGACAATGTTTGGCATATCGACTGATATCAACAAGATCTAGACAATGGACTTTCTAAATATCATTTTGCATTGGCCAAGACTAAGCTGATGTACAAGCATGAATTACGCGGATAGTGCACCTCAGCAAAAGTTGATTGTAGCCTTTCCCTTTCGTAGCATCTCTGTAGAGAAACTACAAAGATTTACCTGTACATCCACAGATTGAGCAAGGCCTTTGCAGCATATATATATATGCAACCTAGTATCTAATGTTTCTAAACATGCGTCTTGATAAAATGGTATAAATACACAAGCTGGCCTAGCCTCAGATGTGTGTACTCGTATATGCTTATACAATACAATGTTTTATGTATTGACGATATGTCTTTGGCTTGGCCCGCCGTGTTTCAACTTTTAGTTTTCATTTACTCTGGCACACGGCAGAATTACTATGAGTACTCGTCTGTGTTTATCATAGTGATAAATTTGATTTTATGTTTTCGCTTTGATGCATTGACTGAGTAGGGAGCCTTTATGCGAACTGAATTTTTATGTATTTCTATATTAAGAGTAGCATCGGGGCCCAGGGTGAAGTTGGCTGACCGTAAAAGTGCTTTAAACCCCACAGTGGTTTATGCTACTTACTGTTTTAAGGCGGTGGTTCCGGTGTTAGTCTTACTCTTTGTATCTTTTTGGTTTATTCTACGAGGCGATTTGATTTAAGCTGTGCCTTGTGTTATTTTGTTCATGTATTTTTCAGTCCTTTTAGCGTTGCGATTACCTCGCTTTGGGAAGAGAGAGCTAATCTTAGTGATTTTCGTACGTTTGTTCGATTTGCGTTTGTTTTGTTTCGTCTGTTTCCTGTTCCTCCTCATGTCTGGGATGGGCTGCGGCTTGTGGTTGTGGCACTCCCTGAACTTTTCTCTTAACTTGGTTTATGTATCCGAGCATATAGGCCGTATAAGACCAATATGAACTTATAAAACACAGGTACCTAGAGTGTGTACAACAATGTGTAACATTTGCTGAACCATTTTATTTTATCGGTGGTTTATTTTCAACTTTGTATTTCATATAACTTAATCTAACCGAGACATATGTTTATTAATGCGCATAGAACTAATGCTAATCGTTTAATTTTATATGCTTATAGATGAAGATAATATTTGAAAAGTTCTATGATGATGATATCGAAGACTTAGAGGAGGCCCAAGACGCCGTGAGCTTTTATGAGTGGACCATAGCTGATAATGATATCAAAGGTCGTGTAGTGCAAAAATGGACCAGAGTGTACAATATGGCCAGCACAAATAAAACGCACGTAAGACTTTTATGTAGTAAGTAAGCACCAGGAGAAAGCCTTCAGTTACACTCTTTTAAGTTCAACACTCAACAGGAAATGAAGTTTAGCAACCTTACTGCAATACTAGAGACGATGTTATAAGATGCGGATAAGCTCACATTACGAATACCTGTAAAACATTATCAAAGTTAATATGTGCTTCAGTTTAGCTGCAGTTTAAACAATTGTACAAAATACATTTCTTCAGATTTTATGTAACACAATTTTTAATTCTTATTATAAAAGCTGACATTTTTTAATTTAACATTGTGTTCGCACATGTGCAATGTTATCAGAATGTTATGCCTAACTTGCTGCCTGTGTACTGTGATATGACATTTCGGTAACCCGGCTGGTGTCAGCCAGAAACGTTTAAGGATCTACCAGAAATAAGGTCAAACTGAAATCTAGCACCATACAAAAACATGTTGAATAAAAAGAAATAAACGTCGTAGTCCTAATCTCTTAGTTAAGCAAACAAATTATTAATCGTCATAAAGGATATGATGTAGATATTATGCTACAGACTGACTGCATAGTGATTAAACCAGTCAAGATTAAAAGTTCAAATAGGCTCGTTAATTGCACAACGATCAGTCGGACACAGATACAATGACGGCTCAGTTCTAACCTTTTTATAGATGACGTGACAGTTGTCTGATCTTACTCGTCTGTGATCGAGCTCACTATGGCTCTACTTACTGTTTCCACTTGCTCTGACATCCAGTTTGTAGATGAGCCCTCATCCGTGTTTCATCATAGTTTTGCGACATTATATATTATATATTTTCTATTTTTTATTTTTGTTGTTGAACTACTGATGAATTAGGAAAAGCAAATGCATACCGCACAATTATGTGTAGCTGGAATAGTAACTGGAATAACGGCAAGGGTTGAGCGCCCGTTAAACCAGGCTTAATGTCCCATATAATTTTACTGTTGACTGTTCAAAGGCGGTATTTCTGCTACACGATATCTTTGTTTTACTCGTTCTGTTGTCTTTAGCATACTGTTTTGTAATGTAGTTTCGTATCGTTCTGTGTTACGTGACTGTGGTCTATCCCCATATATGAACTATTGGCACCAAATAGTAAACAAAACCAAATACTTGTTATTTGATTATAGCCCACTGATTCTTCTTATTTCGGAGTTCAGTTTCTTTTCTTTTTTTAGTCAAGCTTTTATTACATTACCTTATTCAATAAATCAAAGATCATAGCCTACCAATGACACCAAGAGGAAGACGAAAGAAATCAAGACAGACAGTACACATGCCACAAACCAAGGGAAAGTAAAGTAACCAGCTTTCTCTTTCTCAGCGAGGTTATCACAATGATACACAGGATCAAACAAAACAACAATGAAACAGAAAACACGACAAAGCGTGAAAAACGCTTCGCAGTGTGCATCCACATGGGCAAACAAAGAACAAGCAACTTAACACCAAACACTACCGCTTCAGAAATGTCAATAGTTAAAACTACCGTGGGGTTGATGGTTGAATTGATTTTACTATCTACAAATCTTGACCCAAGGTTCAACTGTTGTAAAAATGCACAATGTTTGTTCGGTTTGCATAGCGGCCCCCTAACCCAATTCGTGAAATACTTGTGCAAATGAAAGTAATCACTGAGACAAAGATGAGGGCTGGTGGCAAACAAATCAGAGACTGACAGCCAGAGCCAAAGGAAACCACTACACGTAGTTCAGCCGGGTAGACCATCCGCTTTATATCATAACACAGTAGATCGGTTATATGCACTAAGATCTAAACAAACACACTGCTTGTCGAGAAAACTAAGTACTAGAACAACTCATCTGATCAAAATCATAAAGTTAACTGTATAGGCTTAAAATATAGGCTTAAATCAGAGCTGGACTATAAAAGGCAGGTTTGGCACACTGAATCAGTAAGCGTTTAGACACAAAAAGGACGCATCTCCATGTGTGGCTGATCGCTATTACCTGTAAATGATTAACAGGTCTTATCAACTCATCAGCTAAACTGTTTTTAAAGTTCCTTTAAGCAGCACAAAGAACAGTAACTTATGATTTTTATATTAGTTATACAATTTCCTAAGACTGGTGAGGGACTTACTAATACGTATTTGATAATCAAGAAAGATAAATGAAAGAAAGAAAACGTAAACAAATCATAAATTTGGAAGAAAAACATTATATTCCATTAAATTTGAATGTAAACAACAACAAGCATTTGCATTTGAATATTCATCACATTGATGTCATCTTTGAGCGGTCATCCAGATGAAGTCTTATTCAAAGGATTATTGTTTTTATATTTACATCTATACATGAAAAAAATAATATTATGATTAATTCTCCCTTTTTATCTTTTGCTACTTTTCGTTATAAAATATCTTCGATTATTAATATGATAGTAATGTACGTTGTACATGTACTTTCAGATATGAATTGATGCTGCAATGCACTCTTAAAAGGTTACAATTCCTGCGGATTCTTTCTTGTTAGTAATTGTGTAGTTATGTGTAAATATATAAGTGAAGATCCCTAGAAAAAGTCACAATAACGAAACACAGCCCTCCCGAGGCACCAGAAAAAAGGAAAGAAAAAGAACAAATAAGAACAAAACGAACGCCACGTTATAAACCACAAATGCACAAACAAAGAATAACTTCAACAGAGGAACCGCCTTGGAACGGTCAGTAGGAAAACTACGGGGATAGCGGGTGCTTAAACCATTTTACTCATGCAACACCTTGTTCTTAATTCTCAAAATTACAACTATATGTGTCATATTTTCAGATGAGATTTGATGCTAAACTGAATGGTAAAATGAAGTTTAATAAATGCTGGAACTTAATGTTAAGAGGCCACAACAAGGCCGGTGCCTTCTCTACAGTGTCTAAAAATATCAAACCATGCGAAGATACTAATTACGTGAAGGCAACCACCGTCATAGACTGTGTAGGATCATCAATGGCAACAGAAGGTATGTGATTATCGAGCAGATACCGGTGATGCAGTTCTGAAAAGGTTATAACAGTTTCTTCCAGTAAGAATTTAAATTAAAAAGTACTAAAACTGAACTATATATCATGTCAATTTCTTCACCGGCCTCGGTGGCTCAGTTAGATGCGTGTCCGACTGGTCATCGGGAGGCTGAAGGTTTAACACCCGCCGGGTCGACAACATTTTTTGTGGACCCGGCAGCATTCGTTCATAGAGACTGGTCATGAAACATTTTTACGGTTATTCTCTCCCTCCTTTCCGCTGATTCAAGAATGGCAGTTTTTAGTTTCTGGCGAAAGTATGCACTACTGGTTATCCAATAAGAGAACTCAGCCTGCTCAGTAAAAGTGTGATAAGGCAAATTGATCGTGCTCGACATGATCCTATTTGGTTGATTGGACCGTAAAACCTCAACACAAACAAAATGTCAACTTCTTCGTAAAAACATAATTGTTTGTTACTACATGTATAAATGCCTAATTACTTGGCAGTCTTATTGAATAGTTGAACATTTACGTATCATGCGGAAGCCAAATGCAGATATATATTTTGCTTATTGTCATACCTACAATAATCAAGCCAATTTCCAAGCCTTTGATAAATATAAATAAAATGCACCTCACTTGGAAGGGTGTCACAAACAGAGAAAGATCTTTTATACATGGTTCTTTATTGAGGCTTTCGAGGAGGTCTATGACCGTGATATCAGACAAAATTCGAAATGTGTCATGATTGGAGGCGCTAAACGTCCTTTCAACACCTTTACCGCTCTTTTTACATATCCAAATAAAACTGATGCTAAGTTCTAAGTATCAAGAATCGTCAACGTATACTGTATTTTCGTGTATTGCAATTAATTTTAATAATTACAGCTATTCATACGTTGGCTAAATACACTAACAACTAACTTGTTTTTGTTTTACTTCATAGTCTAAAAAATACTATGGTGTCTAAGTTCATAAAGTAACTTTAAGACAGTTAATGTGTGTGCATGTTTTATGACGCCTTGCTAGTCCTTTTGTGTTTGTTCACATCCCATTTAAATAAACGTCAAAAAGATTGCCTTTGGAAACAAAGAACACATTACAGATTAGAAAAAGGTAATCTCGTTTTATTTATGACTCTTCTAAGCAGTACTAAACTGTGCAACACTGCTAACGCCCTCTAGCGTATACATGAGCAGAACTCCATTTTCAAAGATATCACAATGGGCCCAATAATCCCAAAGGAAATAAAATATAATTTGCACTATGGGGAGATACGGGGAGACGTTCTACGGCCGCCACACGGCACCAACATCAGCTGCAGTGTAGTGAAATAAACATCAAACAGATTGCCTTTGGAAACAAAGAACACATTACAGATTAGAAAATGGGAGTCGCGGTTTTATTTAGACATTTCAAAAGCAGTAATGAACTAAGCAACCCTGCTTACGCCCTCTAGCGGATACATGAGCAGAACTTCATTTTCAAAGGTACCATCATAGGCCCAATAATCCCAAAGGAAATGAAATATAAAAACAAGGTAAGGGAAAAGTCCAGGGAGTGCCAGAATCACAAACTGCAGCCCTTACCAGACACCAAGAGGAAGAGGAAACCGACAAATTCAAACAAGCACAAATCGAACAAACGTACGAAAAGCACTAAGATTAGCTCTCTCTTCCCAAAGCGAGGTAAGCAATGCTAAAAGGACTGAAAAACACAGGAACAAAATAACACAGGTAAGACATAAAACAAATCGCCTCGTAGAATAAACCACAAAGCAACAAGGAGAAAGACTAACACCGGGACCACCGCCTTAGAAAGGTCAGTAGAGTAAACCACCGTGGGGTTTAAAGCGCTTTTACAGCTATCCAGCCACCCTGGGTCCCGATGCTACTCTTAATACAGAAATATACTCAAAGGCAATAAAAAGTATACAGTTTTAAGTTTTGAGTCCCGGCTCGTGTTGTACTTTTTTCGTTAAAATGTTTTCATGATCATTTTTGTCAAACGTTTGTCTTTGAAAATCACAAGGTTAATTCTTTCGCAGTCATAAATTATGGAGGTATGAGCCCTTAATTAAAAACAGCATTTCAAGTCATAACTCGCTGTGTATAAAACAAATGTCATTTTACTTTTCTTAAATGTCTCGCATAAATGTCTGTGGGTAAAACCACAACGTTATTTAATTCCAGATTCCAATCAAATGACGCCAAGCAGAATGTGAATTTCCTCTCGTCTCAAATTATCTCCCTTTGAATGAAAAATATGGGGAAGTTAAAGAGTCTATATCTGAAGTGGCGATGGTCGTTTTCTCTTGAAAAAAAGAGTCGCCACGCTTAGCCTCCTTGTACAACACACTGATGAAATCTCCTAAAACCGTTTATTTAACAGAACAATGTCAGTTTATGTCCAATTGACATTCAGTGCTTTCCGTCAGAAAAGGAACGAAATGTCAAAAACGTCATGTCCTTGGTATAGAAATTTGACATTGTACTCTGTTAAGCATTTAAAGTTGAAACATGTCCTTACAGCATTTTTATTCTTCTATCAACTAAGAGCGATACAAATGTATAAATGTAAGTTTCTTTGTATAAAATGCATTATTCAAGGGAAGCTACTCATAAGCAAACTTTGATTTAGACCGCTTAATCGTTTCCGTAAATGTCATTCCCTTGCTCTTTGATAGAATTTCCTGACAATTTTGCACATTATTTGTAAATGATTGTTCTTAACTATGATATCAACGATTAATGCACATATGTAAAAATATGGCGACAAATAAAAAAAAAATAGTTACCTATATACTTCTTTTTGCCTCTCAGTATGCATAAAAATTCGGTTCGCATAAAGGCTCCCAACTCAGTCAATGCATCAAAGCGAAAACATAAAAAGCAAATTAATTACTTTAATGAACAAAGACGAGTACTCATGGCTAATTCTACTGCATGCCAGAGTAAATGAAAACCAACAGTTGAACCACGCCGGGCCAAGCCAAAGATATATCGTCAAGCCCCAACCCACTGGTTAAAGTTTTATGAAGAGGCCGTCATTGAGTCTCAGGCCCGAACCGCCGTCGTTCAATTAAAGACTGGGGCATAGCCATCAACAATGGTTGGGTTGACAACTAAGCATGTAGTCTGCCGCATAATATCCAGGCTATGGCCAGTTTTTTTTTTTTCTAACGGTTAATAAGTTTTCTGAATTGCTCCGAAAAGTTAGATTTTCCTACAATTTTTCTAAATCTGTACACTAAGTCACCGTAAAATTCTGGTTCCGTACCCTGTTGCAGAAGTGTTTTCAGACTGACGCTATATTTTTCTACCAAGGCACTGTGTCAGCGATAAAATTTCGGAAACTCCTTACGAAGTTTAAAATAACGATAACCCTGCCTAAGAAGTTTAGCAGTTAGGGCTTTATTGCGGTAGTTAAAATCACTAAGATTTGAAGAAGCTCTGGCAAATCTAATAAGTTGTGATATGTATACCCTATATGAGGTACGCCGGGGGACATCGACATCAAGAAAAGGGAAATTTACTATATCAAAATCAAAATAGTCCCGTTTATCGTAAATTTTGGATATTAGATATACATAGATTCAAAGCCAAAAAAGATAGCTCGGTATCGGAAGAATTTGCTCTATTTGATTGGAGTTCTGTAGGATATATGCGGTCCACCATTTGGTCAAAGTAAATATTGTCAATATTTAATAAATCATCAAGGTATCTTGAAGTTGAATCGAAAGCCTCAATAATGTAAAAAAAAAAGGTAAGAGGAAAGTCCAGGGAGTGCCACAATCACAAACCGCAGCCCTTCCCAGACCCCAAGAGGAAGAGGAAACCGACAAGTCTAAACAAGCACAAACCGAACAAACGTACGAAAAGCACTAAGATTAGCTCTCTCTTCCCCAAGCGAGGTAATCGTAATACTAAAAGGACTGAAAAAACACAAGAACAAAATGACACACGGAAAGACATACAACAAATCGCCTTGTAGAATAAACCACAAAGCAACAAAGAGTAAGACTAACACCTGGACCACCGCCTTAGAACGGTCGGTAGAGCAAACCACCGGGGGTTTAAAGCACTTTTACAGCTAGCTAACTTTACCCTGGGTCCCGATGCTACTCTTAATACAAAAATACATAAAAATTCAGTTCGCATAAAAGGCTCCCTCCCAACTCAGTCAATGCATCAAAGCGAAAACATAAAAATCAAATTAATCACTATAATAAACAAAGAGGAGTACTCATGGCTAATTCTACTGTTTGCCAGAGTAAATGAAAAACTATAGTTGAACCACGGCGGGCCAAGCCAAAGACATATCGTCAAGCCCCAACCCACAGGTAAAGGTTTTACGAAGAGGCCGTCATTGAGTCTGAGGCCCGAACCGCCGTCGTGCAATTAAAGAGTGAAGCATAGCCATCAACAATGATTGGGTTGACAACTAGGCATGCAGTCTGCCGCATAATATCCAGGCTATAGCCAATTCTTTTATAACGGTTAATAAGTTTTCTGAATTGTTCCGAAAAGTTAGATTTACCTACAATTTTTCTAAATCTGTACACTAAGTCACCGTAAAATTCGGGTTCCGATATATCTTGTTGCAGAAGTGTTTTCAGACTGACGCTATATTTTTCTAAGAGGGGACTGTGTCTGCGAATAAACGTTCGGTTAATTAAATCAATAAGTTTATCTTTTATAAGATGATGAGGTAACGTAGTATACAGTGTAGAAAAATCATATGTAGACAATTTAGAAGCCTGAAAGTTTTTAGATTTAAATTAATTGAGAACATCATTAGAATTTTTAATTGACCAAAAATAATTAATTCCGTCCCTTTCGTAAACAGTATCATAGTATCTAATCCAATGTTTTTTAACAGCAGTAAGGCATGAAGTTAGCAGTTTGGACAAAACAGTAGTCGTACAAGAACTAGAATTAGCAATTAAACGTGCTTTATAAGGTCCTTTATGAAGTTTCGGTAACCAATATAACGTAGGAAGTCTGTCTTGCTTTTCTTTAATACTCACTGCAAAACTTAGCAGTAATATCGATAGAATGGGTATTGACAATAGATCTCTCGTCAGTAGAAATCCGTTCATATGTTTTGGTACTACCAAGTTCTTGCTTTAGAGTATTGATATAATAAAGTCGTCACACAACAACAACATTATTAGCAGCTTTATCAGCTGGAGCCAAAACATACTTCCTATGAAATTTTTGGATACCTTGTTTCAAATATCGAAAAGATAATTTAGGCTTAGGAGGGAGAAGATCAAGGTTATTAGAGTAAAATAACACACGTTCATTAATGATCTTAAAAATCTTTAATTTCCAATTATTTAAAGCATTAGACTCAACATGCTGTCGTTTACACCAACGCGTACAATAATCATTTAAAGCACTGGCAATTGTTTCCCGACATTTATTGAAATCAATGTGGACTGGGAATCTATATTTAGGTCCTTTTGAAATAACTGAACGAATTCGTGACTCAGTTATAATCTTCAAGTTACCAGTGACAATATGACCCGCTGGTTGATAACAAAATTTAGAATCTTTATCATCTCAAGAATCAGGGGAACTAGTTTCAATATCAAGATCAGAAACTAATTTATTGAAATTAAGTATAGAATTACGGATAGGTTTGTTATATTTATAACAAAAAATAGGAGATTCGGTGTTTTAGAAATAGGAAGGTATAGCTGATATAACATTATTATCTCGAAATATGCTAGGTAAATCTATGAATTCAATACCTTTATTAATGAATGGAATTTTGATGAAGTGTCTAATGTGGTTAATTTCAGAATCAATGTATGGACGAAGAGCATGTTGAGTATAACATCTAGTAAGGAGAGCTGCTTCATACAAATCATGTTTTCTATCATAAAATTTATTCGCCTCATCAGCTAACTTACGTAATGAAGAAACAGACAGTGAAGCTAGTTTAGAAAGCATTTGATGACGTCCAGAATTTAAGAGAATATTTAAATCAAAAAGAGATAAAACAGTTTTATGTTTTCGTTTAAAATTGCCATTTTTTGCGCCTACCATGGGATCGTTTATTACGTTTTTTAATATCTAAAAGGGAAAAAGTATCGAAATCCGGCATTTTAGAAATATTTCCTTCATGATAAATATTATCATTAAATCCAAGTGGAAAAAGGGTTTGTAAACGTTTAATCCATTTAAGTTCATGTTCATGTCTTAAAATATTTTTGAATCTTTCGGTAGAATTGGACTTGTGTATAATTTTTTCAACAGGTTGAACCAAAACTTTACTAGATGATCATGAATGACCAGTACTCCTGAAATGTTGATAAAGAAACGTATCAATTTTCTTTGCTTTTTTGATTTTAAGCCAATGTTCCTTAAACCTTGTTTTAAGGGCCCGTTTGGTCTGTCCAACATACTGCATTCCTCAGCCTCCTTCGCTGCAAGTGAGAACATATATAACATCCTCTGATTTTCAGTCTAAATCAGAGTTGTTTACAACTGAAAATTGTCTATGATTAACTGGGGAAATTATAGTTGACCGACAAATTAAATGATTGCAGCAGGTGCAACTCTTGGCATTGCACTTAGAAATATTAGGGTACATACTGTCACTTTTATACGGATTCTTATAATTTAGAAGTATAGGAGATTTAATTGGAGAAAGTCTTATTCTAAGGTGATTACTGAAAATATTATAACTGGAAGCGCCATATAAATTTATAGATGATACAGAGTGAAGTTTCAAAGGTGAAACATTAACAGTAGGTAACAGAGAGTTAAATCTAGCAGTAGAACGGGGAATTTGTAAAGAAGAAGCAGAATGTAGCCTAATAGGAGAAATAGTAATTTTTAATCTGTTAGTGATACTCATATAGTTGTATAGGAAGTAATACCATTAGATAAAAAGCAGTATTCGTACCGGCTATTATAGGCATAAGTAACGATGCAAACAGGCGGTAGGACCGATGCATACAGAGTATAGCAACAACCGACAATACATAACTAAATCTAATACAAGTACAAAGAAACGTAAAGTAAGAAATTGTTATAAACGGGATACGAATATCGGTAAATATCTAACCTTCAGTGAGGTATAAATTAGAATCATGAGAAAGAGGAATACGAATACGAATTGTAAAGTGCAAACTCTGGCACTTGAAATAATAGCACCATTAAATTAATGTACGGGGAGACTTTCTAGGGTCTCCACACGGCACAAACACAACAGGCGTGGTATGCGAAAAAGGAAAGAGAAAAGTCCAGGGAGTGCCACAATCACAAACCGCAGCCCTTCCCATATCCCAAGAGGAAGAGGAAACCGACAAATCTAAACAAGCACAAACCGAACAAACGTACGAAAAGCACTAAAATTAGCTCTCTCTTCCCCAAGCGAGGTAATCGCAATACTAAAAGGACTGAAAAACACAAGAACAAAATGACACACGGAAAGACATACAACAAATCGCCTTGTAGAATAAACCACAAAGCAACAAAGAGTAAGACTAACACCTGGACCACCGCCTTAGAACGGTCGGTAGAGCAAACCACCGGGGGTTTTAAAGCACTTTTACAATTAGCTAACCACCCTGGGTCCCGATGCTACTCTTAATACAGAAATACATAAAAATTCGGTTCGCATTAAGGCTCCCAACCCAGTCAAGCAACTCAGTAAGCCTGATTTTCACGTGAGAGAGACTTCATGAAATCTCGCTCATAACAAAAAAAGAAAAAAAAAGAAACAAATCTGCAATAAATGAAGCACATTTAGTTCCCATCGGAATACCAATAGTTTGCCTATAAAGTTTAGTCCCAACTCTAATAAAAATATTATCCAAAAGATAAACAAGCGCATCACAGACTTTTTGACACGACCATAAACAATGTATACATCAGAAGTGAAAAAAGTACATTCTTCGTTGCAAGCCAAATATTGGGTACTCTGCCGAATGAATGTTCGATCTGCATCATAGTGAAGTGCGGGGAGACATTCTCCGGCTGCCACACGGCTCAGATTTGTATCATTTTTCACTACCATGGTATACTTTTCGTTTGCGTGTCGCGGCTCCTTTAGGTTTGGTTTATGTGATGTGAGTCTTGCTTTCAAACGCTCCCTCCTTGTAGAGTTTGTTTGTCATCACTATAGCTGTTGTTAATTGTTGTATGAAATCCAGAAAACACTTTACAATACTTCACTTTAGTGTGGTTTTTTTCTGGTCCTTTTGAGATAATTTAGTTATTTGGATTTATTTTAGGAGGCGTGAGTAGTGTTCAACGTTACATTACATTCAATGATCACATTCTATGAAACAGTTCGATATGTTCGCTTTTGCTTGCAAAGGATCCCTCCTTGCTGAATTCATTTATCTTCCTTATACCCGGTGTTAAATGCTCTGTAGCTGTTGTAATGCGCCTTCCCATACTTCACGCCAGTTCATTTTTTTTATATATCTTCTAGTCCTCCGAGATCACTAAATCACTAAAAATAAAAGTTTATGTTTTATTTGTTTATTTATTTTTTATGAAAATAGAATTTTGCTCAACAATGGACTAGGCGGCATGAGCAGTGTTGTACATTACATTACTAAAATAAAATGAGTCTGCTATTTTCGTTTACTTGCTTCTTTTGCGTCCAAAGAGTCTTTCCTCACAGAATTATCATGATGCGGTTACCTCGTCATCCGTGTGTTTGGAAAGGACTGCGGTTTGATATTCTGTCACTCCGTGGACTGTTCGCTTATCTTTTTTTTACCAAATGTCTTGTTTGGAACAGCGTCAGTTTGATCGGACAGCCGTATCATGCCAATTATAAAACACATAAATAAGAAAGTATTCCATGGGTTACAGTAGAATTAGCCATGAGTACTCGTCTTTGTTTATTATAGTGATAAATTTGATTTTTATGTTTTCGCTTTGATGCATTGACTGAGTTGGGAGCCTTTATGCGAACCGAATTTTTACGTATTTCTGTATTAAGAGTAGCATCGGGACCAAGGGTGGTTGGCTAGCTGTATAAGTGCTTTAAACCCCACGGTGGCTTACTCTACTGACCGTTCTAAGGCGGTGGACCCGGTGTTAGTCTTACTCTTTGTTGCTTTGTGGTACTCTTTGTTGCTTTGTGGTTTATTCTACGAGGCGATTTGTTTTATGTCTTACCTTGTGTCATTTTTTTCTTGTGTTTTTCAGTCTTTTCAGCATTGCGATTACCTCACTTGTGGAAGAGAGAGCTGATCTTAGTGCTTTTTGTACTTTTGTTCGATTTGTGCTTGTTTGGATTTGTCGGTTTCTTCTTCCTCTGGTATCTGGTAAGGGCTGAGGTTTGCGTTTGTGGCACTCCATGGACTTTTCTCTTACCTTTATTTCAAGATCTTGAAATTTGTAGTAATTTGTAGTCATTTGTAGAAATTATATACCAGAACAAATATCTTCATTTTATGAATATTTAAAACGTTATGAAGGCACTACGTGTCAGTCGAGAATTTGAAAAGTACTGGCAAAATTGTTTCGCAGGATGTTTTCCTGGACTGGAGAAAACTAATTTTAATTTAGAAAAAAATCACCTGATATCTTCTATACATTCTCTAGTATTGGCGGATTAGTATTACAGCTTTGAAATTTTGATAATATGTTGTATGGTTCATTTTGAAACAAACGAATTCCTCAGTTGTGATTGCGGTATTCATTTATCACACTACAGGAATCCATAAGACGAAATTTTGAAATTTGTAGGAGTGTTAGACTAACTGATATTATTGTTAAAATTAGATTCACAGAACAGCCGCATGGGGCTCGCAGTAACGCTTGATGTCAATGAAAGGTGGACGGAAGATGATAAGGATTATACGCCTTATACAAATATATTATCTGCAGCTTGGCCGGAGTTAAGGTTAGCAATTCGTCTCTGTTTGTTAATTTTGTTATAAACTAGCTGGGTCTAGATATACAAAATAACTTAAAAATTCGCCAGTTTTTATTTTTAATCCCGTGACAGTTTAACCTAGTTTTGAAATAAGCATCTTATAGCATACGTCTACAGATGTTATGACTATAATTAAGCTGACAGTACGGACCTAGATTAGCCTCCTCATCAGCACATTTAAATCAGGTTATTCACTGTCCGCTTGCAAAATCCATATAGACTGCAAAAATTCAGAGAGTTGACATTCTTTTCTGTAGGCGTATGACGCTGACAAATTTTACGACACCAGCCAATGAATAAAATAAAATGCGAAAGAAATAACATTTATATATAAGAAATAATAATAACGAAGTTATCTAATGACAGCCACAGTTAGAATGGACAACCTTCCCAAAGCACAAAAAGAAGACCAGATGAGGAGCAAAAGATGGCAAGACACACTGACACAGATGCAATAACTGACATACCAAACAAATGAGCACAGCAACAGAGAAAAGTCTTAGAACGGTCAAATGAAACTAATTTTACGCAACCAAAGCTTCTTAGATCGTTTAGGAATCGCATATGGATACTATATTACGGCCATCGGCTTGACCTTCTTGAAAAGGGGGAACTTCACTTTGACCATTTTAATGCAATGGGCTAGATGATATTTTTGTTTTGTTTTAAATACGCTTACCCATTAACTGCAAAGATGTGTTATATATTTTATATTTGTTATAATTACACGTGTATTTCAACTGATTCCTTTAACCGATAAACTATTGTGTAATGATTAACTGAACATAGGTACGTACTTTAGCTAAAAAGCATTTTCAATATTCTGCAGATTTGTCGATGTTTAATTGCATTTCAACGGACTTGTTCAATGATTTTAATTATATCGATACAGGTACAAAGCTTACGACTGGGCAGTCATTGAACTACACAACATTGACCCGATCCCATACTATGCAAACAACTTTAATTTACGATTCCCTTGTGACAGTCCTAACAGTATTTCCTGCAATACTACAGGTAATGGAATTTGTATTTTTTATTCATTAAGCTTGGCCAGAATGTGAAATCACACTTATCTACAGTGTCAACATTAGTTAAGAATATCATATTTTAATAAATTAGTAAAACATCTTTATAGTTAAGTTTTCTATATATTCCACATTAAGAAATCCTGCATGTGTTTATACACACAATAAGCACCCACCATTTCGGATTATAGTATCATGGAAAATTCTGTTCGGCTTAAGCCGGTGCTAGGAGGCATATACAGCCCTCAAACTATCATGCTTCATATGGAGATCCTCAATGGAACTGAGACTAATTTTCATTCAATTTTAAGTAGCATTGGTTATGTAAGTAAGCATGTTCATGATAAATGTGTCACTGTTGAGAATAGTGAGGAAAACTGTCAGAAAACTTCGGCCAGTTCATAAGTTGTAAAATGTTGTTTTATTTCGGTGTATTTGAGCTGTTACTGAAATAGTTCAATATTTAAATGGTTGAATATAGAGATAGCCAGTAAAACAACAATCATGGTACATACCTCCCTCGGCAATCATACAAAACAAAAAACCCTTGTCAAAACAAAACGAACAAACAAAGATAGAACAAACTAAAGATGGGTAAATGCATCCGAAGTACCGCCTTGGAACGGTCAACAGTTAAAAAATGTCGGGGCTTAAACCTAGTTTCCTTACCTTTATATCCAGCTGTAGTTCTAAACACTTCCATAAAAACAAAGTATCGAAAGTACAGATAAACAGAAAAACAGAAAGAAAATTGGGCTGCGATTTAAAGAGCGGTGAACACAATGCGTGCTCCGGTACAAGAAAACGAGACACAAGAATACGGAACAGTAATCGAAATTGGCAGCCTTAAAGAGGGTGGCATCAGTGTTTTATATATTCTTTGGGAGCAGTGAGCTCATTAAGGTGTATTTTAAAATAGAAATTCTACTCATATATACTCTAGAGGGCGTAAGCAGTGTTACTTATGAAGGGTCTCAATAAAACCAAGACTTCCATTTCCTATCTGTAATGTGTTGTTGTTTTTTTGTTTCCAAAAGTAACCTTTTAAAACTTATTAGAACAACAAGAAAATTGATCCGTATCAGAAATTCTACATGGGAATGGACAGCAGTATAAACTACCGCCTGGATTTAAAGACTTCTAAACTCACCCTTATTTCTGGCATAGTTACAACGATATATAATTGTTCGGCACGCATAGGGGTTTTCTAACACATCAGGTGGTCAACACAGAAAGAAGAGAGAAATGAAAGAAATTAAATGTAAACAATCATGAATTTGAAAGAAAAGCATTATATTTCATTAAATATGAATTTAAACTGCAAAAACATTTGTATTTGAATAGACATTACACTATTGTCATCTTAAAGTGGTCACCAGATAAAATCTTGCACAGGGAAATAAGCAAATAGGCTTTACAACACTGTGATGATCAAAGAGGTATAGAAATAGTCATGTGGATCTTATGACACATATGGGGTTTGTAAAGATTTTTAAATTTGTGAAATACAATCACCTGATGTGACGTTTTGTTGAGGTCATTTATTAATGTTTATATAAAAGAAAAAAAAAAAAACATGCAGCATCGGATTAGTGAAAAGTTTTTTTTTATTAAAAGCTACAAGGATTATTTTAAATAACACGTTAAAATTACAAACTAATCAGTCATATATGACTTATTGTATCTATTCCATTATCAGACAGTTTACATATAGACATAAATGGTTCACAGATGTTTGGACAGCGAGTGAATATTTGTGTAGATTTTAGTAATTTAAAAATATTTTTTATTATAATTTTAACGACAAAATAGACGATCGATGCATTTCTATGTATGTTTTAACATTATAAACAGTCTAAATAGCTTAATGATAGCACAAAACGATCTGGGATTTAAGTTAAATTTAATTTTTAGAACCTTTATGACTTCACAGAACAACAAAAAGCTTTTGTATAGTAACACAGTTTTTAAACATTTGAAAAATGTTCAGAGTTCAGCCTCGCAAACTATATAGTTGCGTATGAAGCGACTTAATAAGTATGGGTCATGTGTTCGGTGTTTTTTTTTGTGTTATTTGTTTCAAAAGGCAATCTTTTTTTTTTAACCAAACTTGAGATATTTTGGGACAAGATTAATAATATTGGCACACGTTTCAAAGTTTTGTTCAAGTTTTGATGTTTCTCTTTCATGTCTTGGTAACTCAATATATCAGTACTCTGGTTCTGTATTATATTACAAATTAGATATGAATACACCCAGGAAAGACCTTAATCACAGAACGCAGCCGTCGCACTTAATCCTTATAAGTTCAAGCGACACATAATTGTTCCATCTACGTTGAGGTTTATTAACTCATCAGTGCGTTTGTATAAAAAAAAAACAACAAAAAAAAACAGATAAAATAAATTTCAAAACTATGTTGAAATTAAGAAGTGTGATTAATAAGTATAAATTCTTACGTAAATGTGAATTTAAGACTCGCCAGCCTGTATTTCCGGAGAAGCATATGACAAAATGATGATTACCGATATATATTTCTTCTTATATAGTTTTATTTGGAGATCATCGTGTATTAAAAGGACAGGATTCGATATAAGACACACGTGTTGATCAAGTCGTATCTTTGACTTCCTGTACATTACGATTTTGAAAAAAAATCCAGAGAGTTGCCCTTAATATTTGTACTATTCTTCTACTAGAGTAATAACGTGTGTAATAGTGTAAATGTGTGTGAACACTGACAATCTGCAAAGCCTCTCATGCTACTCAATCCAGCCAGAAATACAGAACAGTACAGTAAAATTAAAGTGCTATTTTTAGTAGCCTAAGAACCTAGGGTTTATATCCTGTTGGGAACATCACTGGAACCAATGTTGTCCTAAATATCTAAACAATGTTTAACACCTAAGAGAATTAGTGTCGTAGCACCTTCACTTTGTCACTTTAGATACTTTATACTAAGCAAACAAAGACATTTCTACTGAACCTATGTTGGATAACTGATAAAGGCAAAGTCCGATATGATCCGATTTAGAGTTATTTTGACTATCAAAAATAAACAGATGCATCATCTCGACTGTTCTCTTCTTATAACTTTGTCGAATCAAAGTCGGAAATTCTGATGTGCTCATAAGGATCTACTTTCTTGTATTTTTCGTATTGTTGTCACCACCGGTAAGGCGGCCATCTTTGCTTAGTGTGTTCATATGCGCCATGTTTTGAAAACTACAGTTGTGGTCACCGCCTTTACTCTCCCACTTTCTGTTTCTCCTTTGAATCTGTGCTCTCTTATGTTTTTCTTTTTTATCATTTTATTTCTTTTTATTTTTGAAGTTCCTTCAGGATATAAGTTTGCTGGTTGGGTATCCTAAAATCATGTTTAAGCCCAAACGAGTTACTGTCCCAGCTAGAACACATTATTTATAAAATAGAGTCACAAAGATGTTATGTGTTTAATAATATGAATTGATACTATATTATACAACATAAAATAATATTATCATTTGAAAACCTAAATTTAATTTTGTAATAGTACATTACATTCATTATGACAGAACGTTTGCGTAAACCTATATTAGTGCAATGGCATTCTCATGTCTATTCCGTAGGATACACTTAAAAAGTCGACTTTTCTGCGTGTCGTGCAATGGCATTCTCATGTCTATTCCGTAGGATACACTTAAAAGTCGACATTTCTGCGTGTCGTGCAATGGCGCAGAGGACTGCTGCCATATTATGTTATCGTGGCAATGCATTACAATATTTTAACAACACTTTTATTTATGTTGTAATATAATTTCAATCACATATTAATATATAACATGGTAAAGATTAATTCTATTCGAAGTTTCAGAGTAAAGTTTAAAACAAATATGTACCCTTTTCCGTTACTGTTTTATTTCCTCGACTATTATATATGGACAGACATGCATAAATCACTAAATTTACTATGGCAATACAAGGAGGAGTCCCTCTTAGGTTTAATTCAATTTCGGATTTCTATTTACTTATACCTTCGTATAAAAATAGTATCAGATTTTATGCAATTTATATAGTTTTTGAAGTTAGATGGCTAATAAAAGTGAAAAAGGATTGCCTTTGGAACCAAAGAACATACAAAATCACGAAAATCAGAGGCTCAGTTTGATTGAGTCTCTTCATATGCAACATTGTAGTTTGCGAGGTTGCATACGCCCCCTCCACCCGAAGCGCCGGCTTAAACAGTATTTGATTTTCAAAATAATGAGGACGGGCTCAGTGATCACAAATGAAATAAAATATAACCTGCACTATAATGATGTACGTGGAGACTTTTGACGGCCGCCACACGGCACAACACCAGCTACAGTAGAGTAAAACAAAATTAAAACAGGATTTCTTTTGGAAACAAAGAATACACAAAATCACGAAAATAGGAGGCTCGGTTTGATTGTCTCTTTATATGCACCACTGCGATGCTTTATACGCGCCCTTCAACCTTCCCCGCCCCCACAACCCCGTGAAGCGCCGGCTTAAGCAGTATTCGATTTTCAAATTAACCAGGATAGGCTCAATGAACCCAAAGGAAATAAAATATAACCTACACTTTAATGATGTACGGGGAGACTTTTTACTTCCACCACACGGCACAACACCAGCTACAGTAGAGTAAAACAAAAGTAAAAAAGGATTGCCTTTGGAAACAAAGAACGCACAAAATCACGAAAATTGGAGACTAGGTTCGATTGAGTCTCTTCATATGCAACAATGTAGCTTGCGAGGTTGCATACGCTTAAATGTTTCATAGACAATCAGGCATAAAACTGTGATAATTTAATTTGTTTTTTTTTTTAATATAGATGACGTCTATAATGACCGCACAGCACATTGACAGTCATACACGTATATATTATGCGAAGAACATTGTGCGTCAAAAAGATGTCTTGACACAGTTAAATGATAGCATGTGACGCTACGTAATATGCAAAAACTTGTGTCACATCAACCATAAAATTACTACCATAGTAAAACTTAAAAAAAAATAGTCCCTCATTTGGACGGAGTAGTCAGATTCCTACTAGGATTTTCGTATTTAAAAAGAACGTTTAAGTATCTTCATGTACAATGATAAGGCCTAGATCAATTTAGGATTGTAAAATGATTTTGTCATATGTTCCCTCTTTCAGACAATAATTATGTGAATGCATACTTTGAAGCAGGAGCACTAGTAAATGGTCATAGGTATATGGTTTGTATTCATGCTGAGGCTATGGTTCTTGAACACGAGTACTGGAAAGAAGACCTACCCGATATAAGCGCTTGTTCGGATGGTATAACAATTGATACGACACCACCTGTACCTGGAGACGTATGGGTATATAAAAAGGGAGCTTTATACCAAGTATGTGATTCTTTTCAACGAGTTTCTATTTCAAGACTATTTAATGGTTGCAGCTAAGGGCATTCTGAGAATGATTTACAAAAAAAGGTTATCTCATGGACCAAATCGTGAGAACAGATCCTTTATTTGGCTGTACCAACAACGAAAACTTTTAAAATCTATTTTTGTCGATACAGCTGGTTTTAATACGTTGTAGCAGCCTTAAGACATGCCTATTTTTTTCAATATTGTGCAGTTTGTATCTTAGGTCCTTTGATGTCCCAGCCCCATTCCGGGAAATGCGAATATATATATATATATATATATATATATATATATATATATATATATATATATATATATATATATATATATATATATGTGTGTGTGTGTGTGTGTGTGTGTGTGTGTGTGTGTGTGTGTGTGTGTGGATCACTGATGGTACCTGATAGACCAACACTAACTAAATGGTTGTCAGAGCCATTCAGCTATATATACCCACGCCTGATACCCACCCCTACCATCCCTTCCCTACTCCCGTATGTTTGTGTGGGGTGTATACTGTTTTCACGTTGTCCGTCCTTCCGTATGTCCATCCGACCGTCTGTCAGTTACGTTTTGGTTCTTGGGAGAGTGTCTGATAAGCACGGCTTATCGACCTTTCTTGTTTCATTTTCGTTTATTTACTTTTTTTTCAAGGACGATGCCTTTTAGAATCTGTTGTCACTTCAACTGTTGACGGTGTCGTGTGACAGCCGTAAACCATCTTCCCGTATTATATTATAGTGAAATTTTATTTTAGATCTTTTGATACAATCAAGCCCATTGCAGATTGTTTGAAAATATTTATGATGATCACTGAAGTTTCTGCACGTGTGCATGAATATTTATCTTAATTGCCCGAAGCTAGCTAGTTTAGCTCCTCATTCAGCTGACTTCATTGAAATGTAAATGTGTGTACATCTTGTTTTCAAGAGTCATGCAATTTAGAATGTATAGACCTGCTGGCATATATTTGCTCTTTAGACTACTTTCACAGACTGATTATGAAAGGAGAAAAGGTGATGACCTTCACTGTACATATACACAAACTGGCTTTTCGAAAAGATCTAAAGCTACAGATATTTTACCAATGTTGGTTATACAATTGTTACATAATGGCTTGCAAACCCATACATTAAATCAAGGAGGAAACTATATTGTTTTTATTGGTGATGAATACATCATATTTCAGACAAATGGTGCATACTATTTGTTGGTGTGACTGTTTATACCCGAGTAATTAAATAATCAGACCAAATAATACGTTTTTTGCGTTACTGACACCTTTGGAATTCGGTAATCCAAAAAATTGATATATTTACATTGAGGAAGTGCTTTTGATAAGTAATTTTGGTATTGACAAAGTAAACGCAGACTCAAAGTGTTTATATGTTTGCTTTTTCAAAATTGTCCAGTGTATTTCGTTTCTAGGAATCTAAATCAGAAGTGACCATTTACTGGACGAGATTTACAGACATTGAAGAATTGGGAAGACATGTTCATGAAAGTGGGATATCACATTACGAGATTGCTTTAGGTATCTTTTATATCTACTTTTTACCACCCTTCTTTTGACAACACTTGGAAGGACACATTTTTCTTGGCGTTTTACTCAAAACAATACATTTAAGTTGTAATAAGATTTCATCACTATTTGTCTTATCTGTTTAAGCGCTTTCTAAACAAATTATCGTAATATTAAATTTACGGCCAAACATTTGTTCGACCTATGCCATTTCTAAATTGAATTTATGAGATTTTTTATCAGGCTATAGTTCTTTATAAAAGATATTTGACAATTTTGGCTTGTCTCCAGTTTTAATCATTACGGTTTTATAACAATATTATAAACATTTTCGAAACATTGAAAAGGAGAAACGTAATCCAATCGGGCTCCAAATTACCTACGCTATCTTTTTGTCATTTATACTGTTGAATACCATGAGATGAATCTGAGATCAACATGCCAAAATTGTTTTTTTTTTCTATAAATCATAAAGTCGGCATACACAAAGACAAAATTTTGTAATGTTCAGATAGACAGAGATGTACCCAAAATAAATGAGTTGTTTTAGAACATTGATATTTTTAATAAGTGAACAAAATAGAAATTAAGATTTAGAAAACAAAAACTTTTACGTAACACCACGACAAAGTTGGCAAATTATGCCATCCAGGCAGTGAAAAACGAACAACAATTTCTTCAGATGCCGGAAACAGAGTGGGCATTTTAGGTCGCTTTCTTATCTTGATCACTGACAAAGTATGTTGTACATGTAAAAGCAAATACACAACTCTACATAAACACAGTTGTTTTAAGGAGACTGTATGCACTAAGTAAATTTTCAGCCTTTCTTCCAAGGGAGATAAAAATGTGACTTCCTGTTTGTTTTACTGCACGTCAGTTCATTCTGAAAAGGGGACTACTTTAAATGGACAGAATATGGTCCAAACGGAAGCATATTGTTTCCTTTCAGTGTAAATACCTTTCCGAATGTAGTTTGAGAAAATTTTAGAAAGTGACCTCCCCTGAATACATTTTCCTTAAATTGGAAACACCAGCATCATAGTCCGATGTAATAAAATTATGAGCACAATTTATGAACATAAGACACTTTTACATGTCCAGAAACACACAGGGAGAGCCACAGTCGTTGGAAGGTAAACCAGGTATTCAATGATGATAATCACCTCATGACCGGGAGTCGTTCTCTGCAGAAACAAAGTGGGATTGGTTCACATTGACATATTATAAAATTACAGCTCAATCAAACAGTTGAAATACGCCTCTAAGTAGCTATGACAGTGTAACAATGTTGGAAATGAATGATGATACCCTTGAAATTTTTATGATGATCTTGTTTTGGGTTCAACACATTAAAAAGAGAAAATTCTGAGTCGAAAGAGTATGCCCCTTTGCACGGGGATACCTGTCTAGCAGAAAATTTATTTATACGTTCTTATAATCCGCAGCATGATAATCTGTATCTTCAGACATGTGTGCCCAACGAAGACTCAAATTAACCTGTACATCCACGCAGTTTGATCAGTCGTCTTTGTCCGCTTGAAGAAACTTTGCATCCTTGGCTATCTAAAATCCGCCCAGTGAAGATTCGGATCAGCCTACTAATAAGTAGTTTTTATGTCTGTCATTCTAAGCTGATCCCTCTGTTGCACTTCTTAGTTTGTATATCGATTATTTCAATTTCTGTTCTTCGTTTGTTCTCGTCATTGTATGTTCATTCATCATTATCTCTTTCGATACCTCGGCCATATTATGCTTCGTGATTGATGCCTTTCCTTAGTAATTTCATTACGTATGTTTAATTTGCTGTGACAATCCATTCCTAATTGGAACAAGTATTAGAAGAATTAATTTGCTTCCATCAGGGGCGAAATTTTATCATTATATGAAGCCCTGTCTCTCCCCCAACTTTACAAGATAAGCAAATCCTTTCATTAGAAAGTGATCTCTCTTGAAGGAGGTGCATTTATTCACTTTACTCACTTTAAACAAGGAGTAGTTATCCGTCACTTAAAGTAATCAATAGCAATCCATCAAATTAAGTAATCAATAGTAATCTATCAGTTTAAGTAATCAAAAATAATCCATCACTATAAGTAATCAATAGTGTTCCATCACTTTAAGATATCAGTAGTAATTCATCACTTTAAGTAATCAGTAGTAATCCATCACTTTACGTAATCAATAATAGTCCATCGCTGTAAATAATCAGTACATATCCATTGCTTTAAGTAATCAATATTAATCCGTCGCTTTTATTAATCAATAGTAAGCCATCGTTTAAAGCAATCAGTCATATTCCATCACTTTAAGTGATAATGCACTTTAAATAATAATGCACCTCTTGACGTAATAAAAAATAGTCCATTACTTGAGGTAATCAATAGTAATCCATCACCTCACGTAATAAATATTTATCCATCACTTGGCGAAATAAACAGTTATTCATCACTTAACGCAATCAATTGTAATTAACATACAATAAAAAGAACATACAAGATAAATTTCAAAATTATGTTCAAACAAAGATGAAGATTTGACGACAAACTAATATTCAGAGCAAACGAAAACCACTTAAAGAACCAAAGTAAACCCGACCATCGACGGGTAAGATCAGGAAGTGTATAGAAGGTATAGTTATATTCATTAGTTATCCATAAATTGACGTATTCGATACACTATTGCAGATGTAAGCCATTAAAAACCCATAAAAAACCCATGAATTGCCCATGAAAGCACTAAAACCATTAAAGGTGGCAATTTGTCTTTGTTTAAAAAAGTATGGTGTTCATTTTCACCCCATTAAATTTTTTCATGGTCAATATTTGAAGCTTTAAAAATGAAAGTATCATTAAAATGGTTAAATGTAGTGATTTGGCATAAATGTGATGGCATAGGAAACTTAATGGGCCATTATTTCTTGTTTTATGTTTTTCATATCAATTATTACTATACAAATTGTATATTTCATGGCCATTACAGACTGAATGGAAAAAAATAATGGCCATGAAGTGGAATTCTTAAAATTCAAGACCATTAAAAATAAAGTGGATATTTAATGGACCATTACTCCATGTTTCAGTTTTTCATGCCCATTATTACTATACAAAATGCATATTTTATGGCCATTACATACTAAATAGAAACAATAATGGCCATGACATGGATTTTTAGAAGTCATGACAATTAAAAGAAAAAGAAATGGAATACTGATAATATTAAAAATTAATGACGGCCATTACCTTTGCATCTAATGGGCATTAAGAAGACAAAGTCTACGAAAATGATAGGATCTGTTTTCAAGACCATGATATTGCGATGTAAAATAACCTATGGTCATTAAAGTAACTATTCAAACATGAACTGTATTTATAATGGCCATTAACATTGCATCCAATGTGCATTAATTAAACAACAATCACTCAAAACGTGCTGTTTAATTTCATTCCCATGATAAATATGATATAAATTAATTACTGTCATTAACATAACCATTAAAACATAAACTGCATTTGCAATGGCAATCAACATTGCATATAAATCAGTGATTACTTAGAACAGACATCATTTTATTTAATATTCATATATTATATGGTATGATAAGCTTATTGGCATGAATGTAAGGATTAAAATGTATATTGAGAATCATGTATTAAATTTACTAGCGTTATTAAATCTAGTAAATGTAAGAAGTTTACTAGAAGATACTCGTAAATCACGAAAAACACTAATGTTCATGTTTCATACAAATGGGAAAGCAGGGCATAAGTGGAACATAACAGTTATGTACATAAGGAGCATGTATAATTTTCAGAAAAAAAAAATTGAAAAATCAAGTTTATCATTTTTTGTGTAGTGACAAATTTGTCAGTTTACAGAAAGCAATAAACTGGACTTTTCTTCGATCAAGCTCACAAACTTACATTTTTGTTTATTGAAATTGTATGACAAGTAGATCTTTTGTTTAGAATTTAATCTATTTGTTTTTTCTGTTGCATACAGTGACCAGTTTATTACAATATTGTATTGGCTAGAATTGAAATGTGTATTAAAAATAGAAATTGGCTTTTTATGTACATTTACCTGTAACTGCTCTGCAGAATATAGATGATGCAGGTCATAGAAACTGCTTGACTTTGACGAATGAAGGCAGCAAATTAACAGGAAAAACAAAATGACAAAATTGTTTAAATTTTTAATACAGATCTGCTACTAATAAGTGTCTGTTTTCATTAAATGTTATAAAACTATAAGACACAAAATATGTATTCTGCTCAATTTTACATTTCCATATTTTAAGAAAATGCTATGGTAGATTTTATATTGTTTTGCTTAAAATTATACATGTTCCCTATGAACATATGTGTAACATGCAAATCATCACAATTGCACTTTTCTCTGTATGAAATTAAAAAATAGTGCATTTTTTTGGTTTATTACCAGTAAATTAAACATGAAACTCTACCTGATAAGAGCTTTTGACTTGGCATCTAATGACCACTAACCAAAAAAGGAAAGAGAAAAGTCCAGGGAGTGCCACAATCACAAACCGCAGCCCTTCCCAGACCCCAAGAGGAAGAGGAAACCGACAAATCTAAACAAGCACAAATCGAACAAACGTACGAAAAGCACTAAGATTAACTCTCTCTTCCCCAAGCGAGGTAATCGCAATACTAAAAGGACTGAAAAACACAAGAACAAAATGACACACGGAAAGACATACAACAATTCGCCTCGTAGAATAAACCACAAAGCAACAAAGAGTAAGACTAACACCGGGACCACCGCCTTAGAACGGTCGGTAGAGCAAACCACCGGGGGTTTAAAGCACTTTTACAGCTAACTAATTTCACCCTGGGTCCCGGTGCTACTCTTAATACAGAAATACATAAAAAATCGGTTCGCATAAAGGCTCCCAACTCAGTCAATGCATCATAGCGAAAACATAAAAATCAAATTAATCACTATAATAAACAAAGACGAGTACTCATGGCTAATTCTACTGTATGCCAGAGTAAATGAAAACCAACAGTTGAACCACGGCGGGCCAAAGACATATCGTTAAGCCCTAACCCACTGGTTAAAGTTTTACGAAGAGGCCGTCATTGAGTCTGAGGCCCGAACCGCCGTCGTGCAATTAAAGAGTGAAGCATAGCCATCAACAATGATTGGGTTAAAAACTGACTTTTCATTTGATGTGATTTGATTTCATACCCTTGATAAGTACTGGTATGATGTTTTGTTTGTTTTGAGATTTTATGGCCCAGTCAACCAAATAAGTTCATGTGGAGTGCGGTCAGTTTAATAACTACACTTTTACTGGGCAGGCTTAGTCCTCTAGGCGGTTAACCAGTTAAGTAACATTCTTTCGCCAGAAACCAACAGCTACCCTTTTTGAAGGGAGAGAATGACCGTAGAAAATATTTCATGATCTCCACGAAAGAATGTTGAATATGATGTTAAAAGTTTAATGGCCATTAATGCAGCTATTTTTAAGGGAGGTAACTTGATGATAAAGAAAATCATTAGCTGAATCTCTAATAAATGATCGTTTCAATGAAAAATATTTTCTTTCTCATCAAATCAAAATTCTTAACATAAACTTTACTGAAAAGAATTGTTATTTTTACATTTCAAATACTAATATAGAAATGCGTCAGTCTGATTTTTCGTGATGTTCACACCCAATCATAATTAAATAGAACAAAGTACAAATAAGATAAAAATTAATCTTTATTGTTTGTAAGATAGCTAGCGGTCACTTTTCCAGCCAAGCGTTAAATGATGATGCTGCTTAAAACAAAGATCACACATAAATGTAAAATATTGACTTGAACTTAGCATGTCTTCGCTGTCATATGCGAAGAAGATTCATTCTCAATGGCTTGAATACGGCTCTTTTTTTTCATCCCCCACACCTCCCACCCTACCCCGCCACCCAGCCCACTCCCGTCCCCCGACACAACAGACAAAACCAAAGAAGCGAAAATCGAACAAACGTACAAAAAGCATTCAGATTAGCTCTCTCTTCCCAAAGCGAGGTAATCGCGATACTAAAAAGACTGCAAACGACAGAAACAAGATAACTCAAGGCAAGACTTAAAATCTCGCCTCGTAGAATAAAGCACACAGCAACAAATAGGAAGACTATCATCGAGACCACCGCCTTATAACGGAAAGTAGAATAAACGACCTGGTGAAGTCATCTCGCTTTTTGTGGATTATTGTGGGATTATGTTTTCCACTAAATGTTAAAAAAAAGTTTACATTGCAGTATAGTATATCAGACATAACCTGGTGCGTTTGTCTTCGTGTTATTATCAATTATGTATATGAATATGTAATCAATATTATTTCGTGTTTCAGGCACCTTTTATGGCGGAGTTGATATTGTTTCTCCAACAAATGTTGGAATTTCAAACCATGTGACACTGCAAAATTTGAAGTTACAGGACGGCCACAGCTACTTTGCTACAGTCAAAGGTACTTTAGAGAATCATGTAGATTAACGTTTGTCAACTATTAAATTCAAATAAAGGAATATGGCGATACGCAGGAAAGGATATATTCACAGAACACATTCTTTTCCCGGCTAGTATTATACTGCGCTCGAATCGAAATGATAATCACGGAGATAAAGTGTCGCACAATGCTTATTCTGGATTTCATTTCTATTGCAAACACATCCACATTATACAAAGGGCCATCTAAGGTATATATTTATTTAATTCAGTTAAAGCATATTTTATCACAATATCTCACAACACTAGCCAAGTCCCTTTCCCTTTATTTAATTATTATACTGGGTTTAAAAATGTCATTCCCGTCAAATCATTTAACTAACTGTAATGTTTAGGTCGTAATTTCATAATTTTAATCTCTTTTATTATATCATTAAGCATAATTAAAATATTTATTAGAGATTGTTTCCAAGCAATCCGTTTGTCATTATTAAAGAGTTAACTGACGTTTAAGCAGAATGTTCCTCATTGCAGGATATGACTTTACTGGAAAATCATCGAATACAACCTCAAAAGGAATCGTTGTTGATACTACAGCGCCAATAAAATCTAGCAAAGAGATTACCATTGGAGGGAGATATATTACTGACGTGTCCTATATAGAAGCTTGGTATGTTGCCACTTAAGTTTTATTATGGACATGTGTAACCTTTTCACAACTGAATGACCGATGTAGACTCACTCCTCTTTCACTATATCTATTGCTGTAAATGTTTTTTCTTTCTTTTTTGTTTCCTTATTTTTCAAAAATAAAAACAAGAATGGCAAAAAGTGCAGGTCTTGATCCTGTTTCCAATAGTATATGTTTTGTTCTGCAGGACTGAAAAAGTTAGTTTTCAGTTTTCATTGTCGTGGTTAGCAGAGAAAACTGGACGGAAGTTACAGACGATTTAAATGCATTACCAAACAGGCACAAAGGAATTACCTGTATTCCTGTTCAAATGAAATTTAAGAAGAAAATAAATATGTGAACCAGCTTTATTTGATAAATGCGCAACAAAAGAGGACGGCTGTGTTGTCAGAACAGTTTGTTTAAATTGAAAATATATAATGATAAGAGAAATATTATATCAATATCAACATAAGCATCAGCACTGTCAGATATTACAAATGAGTAAACGCATGCATGATGAGCAATACAGTGGATTATTACAATGATAAAGAGCTTTTTATGATTCAGAAAGCATGCTTAAACGTGTGTTATAACCCTCGTTAGTACTAGTATAAATATAAGTGAAAAAACACAGGAAATGCTACAGTCACATAGAACCTTTCCCCGAGGCACCAAAAGAAGAAGAGATGAGGAACTTGCATTGACAAAACATGCGCAAAATACCAAACCACCGAAAAACGAACAAACAAGGAATGCAATAAATCTTTTTTTTCTTTTTATCACAAAATTGTATTCATTGGAAACGATTTAAGGGGACTGGATACACGTGTTAGAATTTCTGCCATTTTTACAGGGGGTGTAGATTTTCTTTCATCAAAGAAAATAAGAAAACTCAGGTACTGATACAATCAGATCCACATCAAACAGCTCCTACACCAAAAGGAGAAGACAAATACAATTAAGCAACCAAAGGACAGACAAATACAATTAAGTAGCCACAAAATGAACAGATGGCAAGCAGAGTTAGCAACTCTTTCCAAAAAGGTGGCAACTGTTACCCAAACTTAACTGAATATATCTTGGACTGTCATACATTGGCTTATGAACCAAACGTGTGCCGGTCATATTAATAAAAATGTCCGAAAACATTATAAATAAGTCGAAAACACTTTATTACATGTAACTCCTTGCTCGAGTGTAGCATACACATGTCGATGTACGTTTGGGATCTAAAACCTTTCAAGCATGCATATTTTTTTTTCAGGAGCTCGGGCGTATGCCCATACGCTACGTATAAGTTTCACAAGCGTTACAAGCACGTTGAATACGTTACGGACGCGTTCAGCAAAAGTTTAAGGCATGTCGTGTATACCACATGCACGTTTCCCTAGGCCTTAGGTCGGACGTTTACGAGATGCGTCTGTCACGTGCCCCAAACATACGTCAGTCTCGCGTTTATCCTATGCAACGCAGGTGTAATGTCCCTGTAACGTTCCTGTGGCGTATCAGAAAAGTATTCCGATATTTCAAATGCCTGAGTACGATAAAACCTCTGCAGACACAATGTTAAAAATACTGGTATAAACAAATTTGACATACGTCGATTTGGCAGTTGAATTTAAACTTTTTCAAGGTGCAAGATCTATATATTTATAGCTACTTTACTTCCCGAAGGACGACAAAACACGAAAAGCAAGCGGTATGTATGCTGCATTCCTTTTATACACGCTAGTGGCGTCATCAACGCTCGGCACCTGCCACAAACACTCTTTGAACACGCCCATGACTCTCCACAAGCACGCTAATACGCTTGGTCCTCACTTAGGACATATCCCAGACAATACAGACAGATATACGTCTCGACGTTTGGCTATGCGCCAGTATGCAGCACAGGCTGTGCGCCAGTGTGCGTCAGTCTACGGTACGCGTATGCCAAAGCACGCCCATAACTCGCATAAAAAGCTAAGCTTTTCGGGGTCCAAATCCTCGCCCTCATCTCCCATAATGCTTAAAACTAATATTTGTTCGGTCCGTGTCTAGGTCTTCTTACTCATCTTCGAACGATCACGGGTAATAAATAAATAACAGATGAAGCCTATAATGAATCAAAGATAAGATCTTAACATAAACAATGTTCCGAGACAGTTGGGGATTCCTGGGTTGTTAAACATCACCACTGAAATACTGGAGCAAATGAAACCACCAGTTTAAACCCCGCTGAGCTTAAGTTGGGGCCATTATAGAGACTGAACCCAGACCCGCTGACATGTAATTAAAATGATAAGCAAAAGGTTCAACCCGAAGCAAGCAGACTGTAGACTGTTTTATGACATCAATGTTATACTCCTTTCGTTTATAACATAAGATAACTTTACTAAAATTATCAGAAAATCGAGGTTATTTATTTTTTGCTAAATCTATACACAAAGTTACAATAAAAATCAGGTTGCGACAGGCCTTAAAGCAGAAGTGATTTTAGTCTGGTGTCGTATTTAGAGACCAATTCGTAGTTTCAATGATAAAAAAAAGTTTCGTAAGTTTATGATATCTCTGTTGGAGAAGTTTGGCAGTCCTTGGTGCCGCACAGTTCCTGTTTCAATGTATTTATATAATGTTACCGTCAAACAACGACTACGTTGTTTGCGGCCTGGTCAGCTGGAACCAAAACATACTTCTTATGAAATTCTTGAATGCCCAGCTACAGATGACGGAAAGTAGATTTAGGCTTAGGTGATAAAAGTTTATTAGTTTGGGAATAAAATTTGATGCGTGTTTCAATAACATTAAATTGTTTAATTTCCATTCTTTTAAAGCATCAAGATTAACATGCTTTCGTTTACACCATCAAAATCGTTCAAGGCAGCAGCTACTTTTTCTCAACACTTATTAAAATCTATATAAATCAGCATTTTTGGGCTCTTAGAACCTTTTTTACGAATTCTTGGATCTGAAATGACTTTAAGATTTCCTGTAATGACATGTACAGCTGCAGGATAACTAAACATGGAGTCTTTACAATATCATATATCAGGGGTGTTAATATGACTATTTAGATCTGATGCAAGTTAAATGAAATAAAAAAAACAGTATTTTTATGGACGTTATATTTATAACAAATAATCGGAGGTTCCATATTTTTAAAATAATCAGGTATTGATGAAGTTATATATCTGTCATTGAAGATGCTAGGTAAACCTCTTCGGAAAAGGAGTTTATTCTTAAAGTAAAGAATTTGCTCCTAAATTAAAAGTTCTTTCCTTTTAGCGTATATCCCTTTTCACAAACAATTTTGACACATTTGAGAAATCTATTCCCCCGTAAGCTATTACCTAAAAACTATATGGATATTCTGTGCTGACGAATCGGACAACGATTTGCAATAGATACAATTCCAATTAACATTTTGCATACCATTTATCCGAACACCTTCTAGATTAGTACAGTGCAGATATTCCAATTGCCTCCATATGTGCTGCCGTTTGTCTGTATGGCAAAGGTCCACTGTTATAATTTACGATTTAATTTTTCACCGCGTTTTAGTTCCATGTTCCAACAATATTTTCTAACCTTGCTTTTTGTGTGTTCCTTTTTGTTTATATGTTTTGTAAGAACGTAAAACCAACATCTTTACATGAAAAATACATTGGAAAACATTGTTTATTATTATGATAAAAGGTAGTAAAAATATATATGTTCCATTTACATTTGCTTGTTATTTTATATGTTTATATGTCTATATTTAAATAACGGGACTGTGTAGAGATCGAAAATGTTTGTTGATGAATAAAATATTCCGAAATAGAAAATTGTATGAATAAAGTCGCATTTTACATGGCTGTCATTATACTCCGCACAGTATTTCAACATTATTTTACAGTCAGTGGCTTGCGCGCCTTTACAGTGAAACCAAATCACTGGATATGCGCTATTTTTTAAGTAGAAACACGGGGTTGTGTCTCCACGCAAATCGTTTAAAGAAGTAATTATCTGTTCCAAGCGCCTTTAATTGAAAACATCTTCAGAAAGAGCATAGCATATAGAGTTCCATAAACAACTTTTATATTGATATATTTAATCGTATATTGGAGCCTTTAAATCGGTGTCCTTAACATATTGTATTGATTTTCAATCTACTTACAGCTGGACAGAAGTATTTAGTGATCCAGACAGTGGAATGGCGTACTATAAATGGGGAGTAGGCTCTAGACCAGGCTACGACGATAAATATAGTTTCGTAGAAACTCCAAATGAGTGTTCTCAGACACAGCAAGATCGACCTTTGGAGTTGAATGAAGGACATTCCTACTTCATTACAGTTTTGGTACAATAAATTTCAATTTTTGGACAAGTTTTTTTTTTTAAAAAAAAAAAAAAAAAAAAACCCGTCCTTTAAAATAGCGATATCCGGGCGGACGGGCGAGCGGGCATCGTCCCAGGTTTACCGTTTAGTTAACTTTTTTTTTTTAAAGTTATATGTTACCTTTATTCTTCAGTGGATTACTTTCATACTTGTAAAGGATAAAGAGGAGTACCAGTACGCATGTCGTGTGCAAGAGAGACAACTCTTTTCTTTGTCATGTACTTTCTTCCCCGACGTTCCAGGATTACCTTTTCGTTAACCTTTTTTCAAAGTTATATGTTACCTTTATTCTTCAGTTGATTGCTTTAATATTTGCTCAGGATGAAGAAGAGGAGCAGCAGGCACGGCGCAAAAGCAATACCTCTCACTTTCTTCGTTATGTACTGTTCTCCCCTGAAGCCGAAATCTTGTGTAGGCTATAACTCACATACTCTTTGGGATGATTTTATGATACAGTCGACTCTCGTTATCTCGAATTCCAAATTGTTTCAATTTGCATTTTAAAGCATGTAAAGTCCAATAATGTCATCGTCGTTTTGGCGCTTTTTACATCACTTCCTGCTGACGTCAACGTCATTTGGCGCTTTAACATCATTTCCTTTTCATGTTGTTATTATGTATACTGTCTGAAGAAGGAATATATCCGAAACATGTTACAGTAACACTGCTGTGTTTATTTTGATTTTACTTCACCTAAGGGATTCTCTGACATACTTCGAGATATCCATACCTCGACATATCAGATTTGCAGAATTGAGGAAAAAATAATTCGAAAAATCACATTTAACAAATATATATATATATATATATATATATATATATATATATATATATATATATATATATATATATATATATATATATATATATATATATATATATGTGTGTGTGTGCGTGTGTGATTGGACTCTTGAAGTTAGAGATATATTGAAAATATTGTGGAAAAGGGGATTTTCTCCTCTTTTCCACAATATTTTTTACCTGTTGTTAGATTTTCATGTTTAAGCTGGGACAAGATTTACACTTCGAGATAAGCGGTTATTCGAGATAAGCGATGTCGAGATAACGAGAGTCAGTTGTATTTTGTTGGGACATATATTAGGTCAAGTAGGAGAGTCGCATGCAAGAAAAAAAACTCGTTGTTTGCTTGTTATTTTTTCTAGTTATCTCCCCTGAGCGAATTTCTAAGCCAAATTCTTATGCACTCAATAACATCTTAATGGTTTGAAATATTTTGTTAAAATTTGGTAGAGACATAAATAAGGACCGGAAAAGGTGTTGTATGCAAGAGAGATAATGCTCACTTTCTTTTTTTATGTACTTATCTCCCATGAAACCGAAACTTATGCAGGCCATAATTCCCATACTGAGATAATTTGATAATATTTAGTAGGACAAGTAAGAGTGTCACCTGCAAAAAGAACACTTGCTTTGTTCATTTTTCTAGTTTTCTGCCCTGAACGAATTTCTTAGCCACTGCTTATGCACTTCATAACTTCTTAATGGTTTAAAATAGTTTGATAATATTTGAAGGATACATAGATAAGGACCAGTAGATATATCACGTGCAAAAGAGACATCTCTGACTTTCTTCCGTACGCACTTATCTACCCAGAAGCCGAAATAATATATATATATATTACTTATGTAGGTTGTAGCTTTTTTGGGGTAAAAATGACTTTTTTAACGTATGCAGATGATAGCTTTAAAGGCTGATCCTCTTCTATATACGTACCAGTGGCCACATAAGTAACCAGCATTTTTTGATAAAAAATGCATTTTTAGACAGGCTTTCCAAGAAAAAAATATATCCTTTGAAATAGTGCTGTTCAGGCGGTCGGGCTTCGTCCGAGGTTTATCCTTTGGTTAACCTTTTTTTCAAAGTGATATATTGCCTTTATTCTTCTTTGGAAAACCCGGTCAGTAATGTCGTTAGATATTTTTCTTGTTAATAGTAGCTAAGGATTATTTAAATTATATTTTATGCACCATTTGGATAAAATGTCTACCATGGAATATTAGAGTGACAGGCAGTATTCTAATACAAACAATTCTAATACTAAACTCTTGACAAATTGTCAACTTTAACGCAAAATTAAAAACAATATACGAAACGTTAACATATTTCTGAAATAGGAATATTATAAATGGTGGTGTAATGCCCCAAGATTTTGACTTATTTGAAATGCAAGTTGCCATTAGGTCTTGCAAAAATATAAATGAAGGTACCTAGAAAAAGAAACAGTCACTACACAAAACACCTATAAGCACCAAAAGAAGAAATAAATTCGGAACAAACAATGACAAAACACAATGGCACAGCCGCAATAACCAACATACAAACAGAGGAGATGCGTTACAGAAGAAACGGCTTAGCCCATTGTGGTATCATTGAAGATGGAGTCTATTCGTATATGCTACAGGGCGTAAGCAGTGTGCAATGGGCTCATGTGGTATCTTTAAAATGGAGTTCTGCACGTATACGTTACAAGGCATGAGCAGTGTGCAATGGGCCTATTGCGGTAATTTTGAAAATTGAGTTCTGCTCATATACGCTACAGAGCTATCTGTAGTGTGGTCTTTGTTCCCAAAGGCAATCTGTTTTACTTTCATTTTACTACACTGCAGCTGGTGTTAGTGCCGTGTGGCGGCCGTAAAACGCCTTCCCGTTATTGGAGTATCCAGTTTAACCTCTTGATATTTGGATACCTTACTTAGTATTAAAAAGGATTTTTTTTGACAAAATAATAGATAAAATATATCCAGAAGAACTTTAACTAAATAAAGCTAATGTCTCTGATAAATGATTCCCCGCTTCTGTAAATTAAATTCATTGATGTCTTATAATATAATCACTACTAAATGCTAGAACAAGCCGCGCGATGACTTTGATTTGGGTATTCTTATTTATACGATGCTGACTACCATCCTACTACAACCTGTGGTGTGGAATAACCATTTGTTAGAAAGCATTACAAATATCTAAATGTTAAATTTGCCGTTTTAAAGAAATATGAATATGAAACATATAATAAAATAAAGCACCTGTTAAGCTAGACAGTTTGGTAAAGAAAAAAAATAAAATCGATGGAAGAGTAAGAAAGTCATTTGCTTTGAAAATCAGAAAATGGTGCCATAAAATCACCGCTTTTGTGAGTAAGTGAATTCATAGCCACCACCTAATTAAATAAGCAAACACTAAATAAAAATATTAAACAATATTATGCAATGTGTTGATTTGTCTATTAACTATCAACTAGCAAACTTAAACTTGTAACCAACCTTCAAGCCGTTGCGGTTTCTGTTACTTTAGATAAAGAAATTACTATTTGTTCTGTGTATATACCTCCGAATTTTCATTTAGAGACCGAACATTTAGACATTTTACTGAAACAACTCCCTTCACCCTATATACTAGTTGGTGACTTCAATGGTCACAATATCCTTTGGGGATGTAAAGATAACAACCCTAAAGGTAATATTATTGAAGACTTCATAACCAAAAACGATCTTTGTCTTATGAATGACAAATCTCACACTTATCTCCATCCTGCAACAGGAAAATTTTCTTCTTTAGATCTTTCCATATGTCACCCATCTCTCCTGCTGGACTTCGACTGGACGGTCAGTGAAGACCAACATGGAAGTGATCACTTCCCTGTTATTATTGAAAGCGTAAATAATTCCACGAATGATCACAATGCAAAGTGGAAACTAAAGAAAGCAAATTGGGAATTATATCACTTATTATGCGAAGAAAGTCTCAAAATAGATAAGTTTGACAATTCCTTGGACCCTCTAGATGATTTTACTTCTTCTCTTCTTGACATAGCTAATAAAAGTATACCGAAAACCTCGACAAATCCAAAGAAAAACAAACCATGGTACAATGATGAGTGCAAAGATGCCATAAAACAGCGCAAGCAAGCATTATCAAAGTTCTGCAGATATCCAACAAAAGAGAACTTGAATAACGTCAAAAACTTTAGCAAAAGCCCGTCGAACAATAAAGGCCTCCAAACGCAAATCATGGAAATCTTACGTTTCAAACTTAAATTATAAAACTCCAATTAAAAAGGTTTGGGATATGATACGAAAAATATCTGGTAAATCAAAATCACCTAGTTTCACCCACTTAAACACAAAACGTGGAACAAAGGCCACATCAAAGGAAGAGATAGCAAACACACTTGGCGAAACTTTTTTGGATAATTCCTCGTCTCGGAATTATTCAGAGAAGTTTCAAAACATCAAAAAACAAGAAGAAAAAATCAAACTTAATTTCACCTCTTCAAATACTGAAGAATATAACAGCCTGTTTAACATTACAGAACTTAAAGATGCTATCGCAGTATCAAAAGATACAGCTACAGGCCCTGATGACATCCATTACCAGATGCTTAAACACCTTCCCGAAACCGCCCTTGACACACTTTTACATATTTTCAACGGTATATGGACAACAGGAGTTTTTCCAGAAAGCTGGCGTTTGGCCACAATTATACCTATTCCCAAACCAGGGAAAGATCATGCAGAACCAACAAACTACAGACCAATAGCGCTAACAAGTTGCCTTTGTAAAACACTAGAGAGAATGATAAACAAACGACTTGTTTGGTACTTAGAATCTAACAATCTTATAACAAAACTTCAGTCGGGATTCCGAGCTGAACGTAGTACCAATGATAATTTAGTTAGACTAGAAACTTTTATCCGTGATGCTTTTATCAAACGAGAACATGTAGTCGCTGTATTTTTCGATTTGGAAAAAGCCTATGATACCACTTGGCGATATGGAATTTTAAAAGACCTACATAACTTTGGTATGAAAGGAAGACTACCAAACTTTATTAAAAGTTTTCTTGAAGATCGTACAATACAAGTGCGTGTAGGATCGACCCTATCTGATGTCTATGATCAAGAACAGGGCGTTCCTCAAGAAGCCATACTTTCAACCACGTTATTCAACGTGAAATTAAACGATATTATAAACTGTCTGGATTACAAAACAGATGGTTCTTTGTACGTTGATGATTTCTGTATTTGTTTTCGCTCGAAAAATATGCGCACAATAGAAAGACATCTACAGCAATGTCTAAATAGAATTGAAAACTGGGCAACTAGAAATGGCTTTAAATTTTCCAAATCGAAAACTCAGTGCGTTCATTTCTGTCAACAACGGAAAATACACAACGATCCAGCGCTCTACATATATGGATCTCAAATACCAGTTGTTGCTGAATCAAAATTTCTTGGGGTTATATTTGATAAAAAACTCTCCTTCATACCCCATATAAAATACTTGAAAGCGAAATGTTTAAAAGCATTAAACCTTTTAAAAGTTTTATCTCACACAAGTTGGGGAGCGGACAGAACAACTCTTCTTCACCTGTATCGTTCTTTAATTCGATCAAAAGTTGATTATGGGTCCATCGTATATGGATCTGCTAGAAAATCTTATCTACAGATGTTAGACACTGTACATAATCAAGGACTTCGTTTGGCATTGGAAGCTTTTCGTACATCTCCAGTATCGAGTCTTAACGTGGAAGCAGATGAGCCTTCGTTATGGCTACGCAGAGAAAAATTGTCCCTTCAGTATACCATCAGACTTGCTGCTAACCAATCTAACCCTGCTTTTGAAGTCACATTTCCACCACATTTTCAGGAATATTATGAAAGAAAACCAAACGCTATTAAATCCTTTGGCCTTCGTATAGCACCACTTTTAGAATCTACTAATATTAACATTGAAAACATTCAAAAACACTCCTTTTCTGATATTCTATCCTGGTGCATTACTAAACCAAATATTCTTTTCGATTTACACAACAGCAAAAGGTCTATTTCTGATTCACATCTCATGAAACAAAACTTCCAAGAATTACAGTCGCGACTTTCAGATTATCAACACATCTACACTGATGACTCAAAAGTTGAAGATAAGGTTGGCTGTGCGTATATATCGGGCAGCCACCATGAAAAGATCCGTCTTCCTGATGGCTCATCTATTTTCACTGCTGAATCCAAGGCTATTGATATGGCTTTGGATTACGTTATGAATAACTCTTTAGAGAACAAATTCGTTATTTTCTCTGACTCCCTTTCTGTTTTGAAATCTCTAAATCACACATCTTCAAAAACCCCCAAAATCCAGAACGTGATAGAAAAACATCACGAGTTATCGAAAACTAAGGAAATTTTATTCTGTTGGCTCCCCAGCCATGTTGGCATAAAAGGTAACGAGGCTGCCGACGTAAAAGCAAAGGCCTCACTCGATCTAGAAATTTCGAATTTTAAACTTCCATGTACAGATTTTAAACCTTTTATCAACAGGTACATCTTATCAAAATGGCAGCTGTCTTGGGACAGAGCGACATTCAATAAACTACATGAAATAAAACCGGTTCTTGGTAAAAATTACATTTATCGATCATTAAGGCGAGAAGAAGTGGTTTTTACTCGTCTACGTATAGGTCATACTAGACTCACACATTCTCATCTACTCAAACGAGAAGATCAGCCATTTTGTATCAGCTGTAATGAACCTTTTACGGTAAAACACTTTCTGATCGATTGCATTGAATTCTCTCATATACGACGTCAATTCTTCCAAACAAATGACCTGAGATACTTATTTGAAAATGTACCAACTGATAACATACTTATGTTTTGAAAACACATCAATCTTTTTAACAAGGTATAACTGCTTTAATTTTTAAATTCGTTCTAGTTTTACATTTTATGCATTTATGACTTATCATTATAATCGTTTCATTACAGAACCATGTTAGTTCACCATTTTGACGCAAATGACCCTCATGGGTTGATGCTTCGTTAAACCTGAACTCATCATCAACTAGCAAACAAGAGGATAATATACTCAACAAAAAAGTTTAAGGGCAACCGGTTTTATTTTCCCTTTGATTTTCACTAAAATGCGACCCTTAAGTTTTAACATAATTTCATGGGCAAAATTGGAAGTTTCATCCATATTTTAATCAGCGTTCAGCTACAAAAGTGTCAATGGCACCAAAAGCGCCAAACCAAATGATTCTAAGAAAAACGGGAATTTCCAGAAACAATTTTTTTACCCCAAAATGAAGTTTTTTTCAGAATACCGGATGAATTCTTTGTTTAATGAAAACAATGCTCTGTCACTCAAAAAAATCATGCAAACTCAACCTTCCTACGAGTAAAGGGCACCCAGATATGGTCAAAAAAAGAGGCATACCCTTTGAGAGGCTAAAAATTCCTCGAAAGTTCCCCATAGATAACGAATAATCTGTAGAGGTACCTCTAGCAAAATGTGAATTTCTTGATAACAAATAAGACTGTCTCTATAATTTTTTCACAGTTGGGAGCCCAGACATCATTTTTGAAGCGAAAATGTCAATTTTTAATTTTTGGGTAAAATGAAGTGTTTTTTGCGAGTTTTAAGATTAAAATTTTGATTTCGTTGTTTTTGTTGGAAACACTTTTTAGGGCTTCCAGTTAAAGAAATTTTCAACGATATTTTAATATCTTCTGTGGTTTTGGCCATACACCCAGCCAAAGTTTGTATATATGGAAATTTGCACTATTTGGCCCTTAAATTATTATGTTGAGTATATTTCAGCTGGCTTTTTATTTCTGTATTTAACATCGAATATCTAATTAAATATTCATAATGGCGCCGCCCTTGCTCACTTTCATAAAATGTGAATTACAATCTCTTTCTTACTTCAAAATTGATTTTTATCATATTTGCGCCAAAATGTTTGTTTTCTAAAGCTGAATATTTCCTGTCAAATGCTGCATTAAGGATGTCTTGAAGGTAGGATTTCAACAAATGTTTGGAGTTAAGTTCTTTTTATCTTTTTTAAGCACTACGTTTTAATAAACAGTACTTGAAGTTTTCTTCCTGGCATTATTTTAAATAAAATATTATCTATTATTAACTCCCTTGATGGTGTCATAAAATCGTTATAAATATTACTGAGAGGCTTGTACATTTTCAGCAAAATGCAAAGTAAAAGTAAAAGCCAAATATTAATCTTTAATGACTTTTCTACTAGATGGCATTGCTTGATGCAAAGGTCAATATTAGTCTTAGGAGATTTTAATTATTTTAAGATTTATCTATAGCTTTTGTAATGGGTGTATACAATTATTAAACTATCGGAAATACCTAATTTTTTTTAGAATTTAGTGTGGCTGTTTAGATGTTTCAAATTCCAGTAATTATAAAAGTATTTACCAAAAGGCAATAATTATTAATGCCAACATATTCCTCTTATTTTAAATCTAGTATAACTGTTGAATAAGAGTACCAATTTTTCTACACCAAGTTAACATTGCAGTGTAGATATGATTCCTGTACTTCTTAAAAACACAGGGTGCTGCATATAAAGTCTCAGCATAATCCAAGATCTCATCTCATCTCTTTAACTAGTGGTTGGGGCTTGACAATATGCCTTTGACTTGGCCCGTCGTGGTTCAACTATTGCTTTTCATTTACTCTATCACAAGTAGAATTAGCCATTAGTACTCGTCTGTCTTTATCATAGTGATTAATTTGATTTTCATATGTCTTTGCTTTGATGCATTGACTGAGTTTGGAGCCTTAAGTTTTACCTGGTGTTATTTTGTTCTTATGTTTTTTCAGTCCTTTGAGCATTGCAATTACATTGCCTGGGGAAGAGAGAGCTAATTTTAGTGGTTTTCCTACGTTTGTTCGATTTGCGCATGTTTGGTTTCGTCTTTTTTTTTCTTTCTCTTGGTGTCTGGAAAGGGCTGCGGCTTGTAATTGTGGGACTACCTGGCCTTTTCTCTTACTTTTTTTTCAAATAAATAAAAGCACGAAGTGATTATATTGAATTTGTAGATTTCTCATATTTTAATGTTTTCAAAATATATGAATAGTCAACATAAACACGAATATAAACAAAAATTCGAAATGTAACTTAAAAATTTATTTTCAGGGATTTAATAATGCTGGACTTTTTAGTGTTGCTACGTCTTGGGCTTTTACTGTGGAAACGACTGCGCCTATGAAAGGGTATGTCAATGATGGTGAACAGAAGCCTGATGACCCGGCATTTGATTTAGATTATCAAACAGAAAGGTCCATACTGAGGGCATATTGGGGTGGCTTTACCGACCCACACACGCTTATAAGAGAATATCGAGTGAGTGCTGGGACATTGAAAGGGGCACAAGATGTACTGACTACACAGGCAATTGGTTTAGTAAACAGTAGGTATTCTTTATTATATTTGAATATAATAAAATTCTCTCCTTTTCAGATGGCTACAAAGCTATTCTGACAGAGTTGCCTTCCTCGAAAGTGTATCAACCTTTATCATGCTAAATTAAGATGCCACACTCACTCCTAATTTTCAGCCAATCAGATTACAGATTACTCGAACCAGGCCGTTGATACAGGCTCACATTCTACATGACAAACAGTGCAGTTCCAGATTAGTTGGCTTCTTCACAACTTTGTTTGTAAGGACAGGGTATATTCGGTTTCAGCAGGACTAGGGCCAATACCTGCAAGACAAAGCAAAAAGGCATCAGAGTTATAAGCCTCTACAATGTCAACTCTTTTAAGCGTGTACCTCCACTAGAAAAGTAGAAAAAGAACACAATGTGACATAGAAGGTCTGTAAAAGTAGATAAGTATAGTTACCATCAGTTTAAGCAATAACAAATAAACCTGAAGTTAGGACTTAAAACAACCAGCCCACGCAGAATTGTCCTATAAAGTGCATCCTGATATTCCCTGTGTTTGTGTAATGGTGCAGAAGTTGGATATAAATTACATGTGCTTCTTTAATATAACGACAATAACAAAATGCTCAAGCGTCTAATGACTATATTTTTAAACCAAGTAATATATTTCCAAATTAAACATTTTGATTTTGTATTTGATATCAACTATTTTCAGTACACAACGTCAGTTACATGTACGACGATTAGTTGACATCATAAACTGAATTTCCTTTCATAAAACAAATTTCGTTTTCAAACACAAATTGTTTGTAGACCTATGAAACAAACCAAACTGTAGTCACAATGAGTCTGAGATCAACATACCAAAGTTGTATTTCGGAGAAATCATAAAATCGATATATACAAGACAAATAGGAATGTCAAGACAACCATACTTGAACCCAAAATAAATAGGATGAAATCAGGCATCCATGGAAGTAAGTATTACTTGATAAGCATGCTTCGGCCACCATGTCTATCAGTCTAGAAAGACGTTTAGGAATATAAGGGAACAGAAATGTCCGGGGTTTAAGAAGTTTTAGCTTAGCTGTGGCAAATATATTGCATTACACCTCTATCTATGCCTACATGCACTTATCGTGTCTTACTAATATTTGCTGTACTTGATACGTACTGATGCATATCGGCACGACCACTGCTATTTACTGGTTATTAATATGTTAGGAACACAACACTGACCTTATGGCAACGAAGTCTAAATTCTAGCTATCTGTCTAAAATGTTTCATCAACGTACGTAGCTAAAACTGCCAAAATAATAACTAAACATCTTACTATAGTTTTGTACTTTATAATGATTTTATAGCATACTTTATTGTAGATTATGTTAATATATGTCTGGATCTAAACTATTCACATATTTAACAAATCAATACATTGAGGCCCAGATTTTATAAAAATAATCAAGACGTTAAGTGCCACAATCAAAGATCGCAGTCTGTTTCCCAAGTAAGGTGATCACAAAATTAGAATAAGACAGAAAACCACAAGAGCACCATCTTCATGTTAGCGGACGCATTTTTGAAATAACAAAATTCCAGTAATATACAATGATAAGCCCGAAGTACCTATATACATACTTTTTCCAACCCTGTAGATTTCAAATGAATTAATACAAAACTTCTGCCTGCTTAATCTTCGATTAGCGGAGTTTATGTTATGGGGAATCCATACACTTTCAAAAGGAACAACTCTTTCAAAAAATTATGCTTCCTTCTGAAAAAGGGACTACAATAAACAGAAAGAGTTTTCTCCCAGGCCAAGTAATTTCTTTCGATTTAGCATAGATACTTTTCAGAAGGGGATCGGTATTTTCAAAAGCAACAGAATGTCGAAAAGTTTGTCTCCCTTGTTAAAATCGCGGAAAACATTCCAAGTTTATCTGTTTAACGTAATTGCAAATCCCTTATGTCAATGTTTGTATCTATATTGGAGTTGTTATCCGCTTATATAAAAAGTTAGGAATCAGTGCAAGACGCCATTCTAGAAACATCTTTCAACCTTTATGCAAATCTCATATTTTAATTAAAAAAAAGCGATTAATTCATATAACATGTTTAAGGAAATATAATCATATTGTCTGAATGCATACCTATTTTGCTTGTTCGCGAAACTGGGTGTCCACTTATATTTATGAAAATTTTATTTCGTCGGCATTTTGCTTGTTTCATCAGATTACTATTGAGAATGCCACATCTGCTCGTAAATTGTTTGATGCCGATCAACATAGTCCATCTTTTTTGGTATCATTTTATATTTTTGACTACATTATTAATTTGTCTACAGTATTTAGTCTGGTCCAGAAAAACAAGATACTTCAGCTGTTTTAGGTTTTGTGCATGTGTTCATTGTTTCCAAAGAATCCATTTAGATTACTTATAATATTTATCACACAAAGAGAGCTGCTCATACCTGCCAGCTCATTGGGTTGTGTATTTTAGCTAATAACTTAAATCAATGAACGATATTTAGCTGGGAAATACTTTACGCTTTGCTTTATGAATATTCGTTTTACATTTTGGATTACTAAAACCATATTCTGATCGCTTCAGTTCACTGCAAATAAATAAATCGGAGTTGACGAAACAGCTGTCATGATTCTCCGCATACTTTCGAGGTGAGAGTTGTCTTACATTTTGTGAGAGCCAAAGTTAACTGCTGCCAAACTCTGATGCGGATACTTGGAGACTGAGGCGGAAATTCGGATATGGACAGTATAGTAATTCTCTATAGCTGTCCGTTTTTTTTTTTTTTTTTTTTTTTTTTTTTTTTTTTTTTTTTTCAGAAGTTGTTTCTGCTGACCCCTCTAAGACTCTTCCTCTGTTGCAGTTCTTCTGACATGTTTAGCCACTGTGTCGATCTGTCTTGTCATCGTTGTTACTCATTACGTCTTCTTTCGGTGTCTCTGTGCTTCATGATTTTTTCTTTATTACCTCACCTGGAGCAACATGGAGATTCAGAATTGCTAAAATTGTTCCGTTCCGATATCCAAGATGGCTGCCATGGCGGCAAGCTTGAAATCCTTTAAACGACATCTCCTCCCAAACCCTAAGTCGGATTGAGCTGAAACATGATAAGAGGCATCACAGTGGCACAAAAATTCAGAATTGCTGAAATCGTTCCGTTCCGATATCCAGTATGGCCGCCATCATGGCGGCAATCTTGAAATTATTCAAACGACATCTCCTCCCGAACCGTAAGTCGGATTGAGCCAACACTTGATGGGAGGCATCACAGTGACACGGAGATTCAGAATTGCTAAATTCATTCCCTTCCGATATCCAAGATTGCCGCCAAGGCGGCCATCTCTAAATTCTTCAAACGACATCTCCTTCAAAACCATAAGTCAGATTGAGCCAAAACTTTATGGGAGGCATCGGAGCGACATAGAGATTCAGAATTGCTATAATTGTTCCGCTGCGATATACATGATGGCAAGCTCACAAGGTGAGCTTATAGTATAGTCGTCCGTCCGCGCGTTCGTGCATTCACACATTCAAACATGAATATCTCCTAAACCAGCTGGCCAATCTTGATCAATTTCATATGTAGTATTGTTTGGGTTGGGGATAGACTGCATATACTTTAGGAACAGGTTTGTTCAAAACTGTCGTAACCATGGCAAAAACTAGTTATAACGGGGAAAATGTTGTCCGGGCGGTAGCGCCTTCAGTTTTTATTGCAACTCCTTCAAACTTGCAGGTATCCAGGAGAGGCGTTAAATCTCGGATGTTCGAATTTGGGCTAGGTCTGATCATTCTCTTTAGAGTTATTTTTTGCCTTTGAGCAATGAAAAATTTTCCAATAGACTTATAATTGGGGAAATGTTGTCCCAGGCACAGCAACTTTATTGTTTTAGCTCACCTGAGCCGAAGGCTCAAGGTGAGCTTTTGTGATCACTCACCGTCCGTCGTCGTCGGCGGCGGCGTCGTCGTCGTCGGCGTCGTCCGTCTGTCCGTCTGTCCGTTCACAATCTTTAAACAACATCTCCTCCTAAACCACTGATTGGATTTTGACCAAACTTCACAGGAATGATCCTTGGTTGGTCCTCTTTCAAAGTTGTTCAAATGGTTCCGGTCCATTGCATATCTAGGTCACAGAAGCTAAAACTAGATTTTTTAACTAAAAACTTTAAAAAAATTTTTGTCAGAAACCACTGCACCGATTTCAATATAATTTTGCAGAAATGTTCCTTTGGTGATCCTCTACCAAGATTGTTCAAGCCATTTGGATTCGTAAAAAAACATGGCCGCCAGGGGGCGGGGCTTATTTTCCCTATATATCTACATAGAAAACTTTCAAAATCTTCTTGTCAGAAACCACTGGACCAATTTCAATATAATTTTGCAGAAATGTTCCTTCGGTGATCCTCTACCAAGATTATTCAAGCCATTTGGATTCGTCAAAAAACATGGCCGCCAGGGGGCGGTGCTTATTTTCCCTATATAATCTATATAGAAGACTTTCAAAATCTTCTTGTCAGAAACCGCTGAACCGATTTCTATATAATTTTGCAGAAACGTTCCTTTGGTGATCCTTTACTAAGATTGTTCAAGCCATTTGGATTCGTCAAAAAACTTGGCCGCCAGGGGGCGGGGCTTATTTTCCCTATATATCTATATAGAAAAGTTTAAAAATCTTCTTGTCAGAAACCGCTGGACCGATTTCAATATAATTTTGCAGAAATGTTCGTTTGGTGATCCTCTACCAAGATTGTTCAAGCCATTTGGATTCGTCAAAAAACATGGCCGCCAGGGGTGGCGGGGCTTATTTTCCCTATATATCTATATAGAAAAGTTTAAAAATCTTCTTGTCAGAACCCAATGGACCAATTTCAATATAACTTGGCAGGAATGTTGCTTTGGTGACCCTCTACCAAGATTGTTCAAGTTGTCATGATTCGTCAAAAAACATGGCCGCTAGGGGGCGGGGCATATTTTCCCTATATATCTATAAAGAAAACTTTAAAAATCTTCTGGTAAGAAACCGTTGGCTCGAAATCAATGTAACTTGACAGGAATGTTGCTTTGGTGACCCTCTACCAAGATTGTTCAATCCGTCATGATTCGTCAAAAAACATGGCCGCTAGGGGGGGGGGGGGGCGCTTATTTTCCCTATATATCTATATATAAAACTTTAAAAATCTTCTTGCCAGAAACCACTGGATCGATTTCATTATAACTTGGTAGAAATCTTTCCTTATTGACCCTCTACCAAGATTGTTCAAGTTATCATGATTCGTCAAAAAAACATGGCCGCCAGGGGGTGGGGCTTATTTTCCCAATATATCTATATAGAAAAGTTTAAAAATCTTCTTGTCAGAAACCAATGGACCGATTTCAATATAACTTGGCAGGAATGTTTCTTTGGTGACCCTCTACCAAGATTGTTCAAGCCATCATGATTCGTCAAAAAACATGGCCGCTAGGGGGGCGGGGCATATTTTCCCTGTATATCTATATAGAAAACTTTAAAAATCTTCTCGTAAGAAACCGTTGGATTGAGTTCAATGTAACTTGACAGGAATGTTGCTTTGGCGACCTTCTACCAAGATTGCGCACTCATGATACGTCAGAAAACATGGCCGTCAGGGGGCGGGGCTTATTTTCCGTATATATCTGTATAGAAAACTTTAAAATTCTTCTTGTCAGAAACCACCTGACTGATTTCAATATTACTTGGCAGGAATGTTGCTTTGGTGACCCTCTATCAAGATTGTTCAAGCAATCATGGTTAGTCAAAAAAACATGGTTGGTAGGGGTGGGGATAATTTTCCCTATATATCTAAATAGAAAACTTTAAAAATCTTCTTGTCAGAAACCACTGAACCGATTTCAATATAACTTGGCAGGATTTTTCCTTTGGTGACCCTCTACCAGGTTTGTTCAAGCTGTCATGATTTGTCAAAAAACATGGCCGTTAGGGGGGTGGGGCTTAATTTCCCTATATATCTATATAAGACATTTTAAAAATCTTTTTGTCAGAAACCACTGGACCAATTTCAATATAAAGGCAAAATTGTTCCTTTGGTGACCTTCTTTCAATATTCAGTTCAAGCCATCATGATGCATGAAAAAAACATGGCCGCTGGGTGCAGGGCTATAAAATTTATACAAAAGTCTTAGAGCAGTGAACTTGGCTGAAACTTCAACAGTAAGTATGCAAAGCTGTTTGCTCAGGTGAGCGATATAGGACCATCATGGTCCTCTTGTTATTGAAATTTGATCAAACTTCCTGATAACTAGGACAAGCATAAAATCTCTGACAAGTTCGAATTTCAGCCATATTGTACAACTCTTCGTAGAGTTACTTGTCCTTGAGTGATAAAAACGTATCTGACATTGTCCAGGGCATAGCGCCTTCAGTTTTGATCACAACTTCTTCAAACTTGCAGGTATCTAGGAGAGGCATAAAATCTCCTTCAAGTTCGAATTTGGGCCAGGTCGGATCATTCTCTTTAGAGTTACTCGCCCTTGAGCGATGAAATTTTTTCCCATAGACTTATAATGGGGGAAATGTTGTCCCAGGCACAGCAACTTCATTTTCTGTTAAAATTTGATCAAACATCCTGATAACTAGGACAAGCATAAAATCTCAGACGAGTTTAAATTTCAGCCATGTTGTACAACTCTTCTTAGTGTTACTTGCCATTGAGTGATAAAAATAAATAAATAAAAAAGATAAAAAATATAAAAAAAAAACCGTATTTGACATTGTCCGGGGAAAAGCGCCTTCACTTTAATCACAACTTCTTCAAACTTGCAGGTATCTAGGAGAGGCATATAAACTCGGACAAGTTGAAATTCTTTAGAGTTACTCGCCCTTGAGCGGTGAAAATTTTTCCCATAGACTTATAATGAGGAAAATGTTGTTCCAGCCACAGCAACTATATTTTCTATTGAAATTTGATCAAAATCCCAATAACAAGAACAGGTATAAAATCTCTGAGAAGTTCGAAATTTCAGCCATTTTATACAACTCTTCTTAGAGTTACTTGCCCTTTAATTATAAAAAGCCCGTATTTGAAATTGCCCGGGGCATAGCGCCTTCAGTTTGATCACAACTTTTTCAAACTTGCAGGTATCCAGGAGAAGCATAAAATCTCGGACAAGTTGGAATTTGGGCCAGGTCAGATCATTCACTTCAGAGTTACTTGCCCTTGAGCCATGAATTTTTTTTCCATAGACTTATTATGTGGGAACTTGTGTCTCAGGTACAGCAACTTATTTTCTATTGAAATTTGATCAAATTTGCTGATAACTAGGACAGGCATAAAATCTCAGACGGGTTTAAATTTGGGCCATATTGTACAATTGAGTTACTTGTCCTTGAGTGCTAAAAAGTCCAGATTTGACCTTGTCCTGGACAAGGCTCATTTGTTTTTTTATTAGCTCACCTGGAGCTTTGCTCCAGGTCAGCTGATGCCATGTCCTGTTGTCCGTCTGTCCGTCTGTCCGTCGTTTCGACATCTCCTCCAGAACCATAAGTTGGATTGAGTTGAAACATAGTGGGAGGCATTGTGGCAACATGGAAATTCAGAATTTTAGACGATCTATAACATTTCACTTAGGGTTCATAAGTTGATATTTATTTTATTTTCAGACATAACAATCGACCACCTTCAGTTAAGGGAGGGTACAATCTACTATGTGTCTATAACTGGGTGTAATTTTGCTGACAAGTGTGTTACTGTTACTTCGGACGGAGTTCTCATTGATACAAGTCCACCAGTATCTGGTAAAGTAATTGATGGGATAGGCGACAAAGATATACGATATCAATCATCAAGGTATAACAGTACAGGCTTTGTTTAAGTTGTAAATCGATATCTCTAAATTTGTTTTATAGAGGTCATGATTGTACCTACATGCATACACCATGTGTTAAGTAATTTCTAATATGAATATATTTCCTTTGACTGCGTAGCCACCGGAAGTCTTGGTATTTCACATCACTAAAGCTACCTTTAAAGGGATCACGTTCTTACACGAAAACAGCACAAATTCCGATTCTTTCTGGTTGAAATAAACATTTTACAAGGCGAACATAAACTACCCTGGAAAATTTAACGATTGCGACGCGTTTGACTTTTGAGCTTGGTAACTTTAACTCGGTTCAAACAATTATGCATAGCTGGAACCGTAACTGCATTAAGGGCGAAAGCTCGTAAAACCAGTTTTAACCCCCGATATTTAGTTTTAACAGTTCTAGAAAAGTATTTCTATAGCAGGTCCACTTTGTTTGGTTCATTCTGTTTGAACCAGCCAATAATATTAACAGGAAAGCCACAATTACAAAGCACAGCTTTTCCCATGCACCGACTGAATAAGAGATGACGAATAAACAATGCTATAACAAAACAGTTGATATCTGTTAAAACATAAAATATTAGTAAGTTCTCTTCCCAAACACGTATTTGCTCGCGGCTTTATGTCTGTGGTTAGTCCAATATGGTTATTTTAAACTTTATTGTTATTATATAACGAAAACAATTCAGTGGTAGTCTTTTAGTAGAGGATATCAACTCATTTGAATACACAGAGATGCTTCATAATATATTTAACCGTTGTATTTTTTAAATCAACTCCAGAAAAGAAATGTGCATTTTATGTTATGAATAATACGTCCTGAACGAATGTGTCAGTTTCGGTACTAAACGAAATGACAGAGCAGGTCACGCAAGCCAAGTAATATGACGCATTACTATACCAAAACAAATAAAAGAACGCTTACGTACGTGTCCTACAATATTTTCACAAATTTACGTAATCAAACTCGAATAGAATATGCAAGAAAGCCACGTAAGACATGACTTAGTACTATGTATATGCGATATTAAGTATAGAGATAGCTTGTTATTTACCACTTTTAATAAATAAAAATATCGCTCTCCATATTTCCTGTATTGCAGTCCGCGATATGTATTCTAAAAAAGGTAATTACTTTTGCTTTGCAGGAATTTTGTCGGCGCTAAATGGTTTGGTTTCACTGATCCTCAGTCAGGATTGTCACACTTTACTTGGAGAGTAGGAACAATTCCATTGGCTGATGATATAGTTCCAGCAAGAGAAGTTCATCTTAGCGAAATAGGCGTTATCCCTGATATGATAAGCATGTTGAATAAAAGACTACCTTTGAACAAAATGCTTTATAGTACAGTCAGAGCGTATAACAAAGGTGGTACGTAAAAAAACTAATCTTGTCACTTTACACAGTGTAGGTAAACTGTAGATCTTCGACACCAATTCAAGTACTACCTAGGGTAAGACTGACCAACTAATACTGACATGCACAACGTAACAACATGCCATCTTATACTGTATCTGATATCCACAACGTTTAACGTTATTGACAACAAGAGACCAACAGTTACAAGTTACTCATCTGACTAAAACATCATCTGTTGCCATTGTGAGTCTGTAAGTGTACAATACAAATGAACATCTATAAAAGTCTTCGAGGATATGAAGGCCGGTTTGAGCCTAAGTACCGAAGTCAGAGTTTGTGTGGTCAAAACATTTTGTAATCGATCAGCGAAAGATCTTACTAGACTGTTTGTGCTGGTTGCACTTTCTGTTTGGATTAGTACCTATCATTGTTTATACATACTGACAGTGACCTAATCAAGTATTATTGTTGTACAGGTTCTACAGTTCAATGTTTAAGACTGTCAATTCTTTTTCTCACGTAAATCTGACTTCTTACTTTCCACCATAACTTTATTTACTGTGATTAAGGTATGGACTATAGTTTACACACGTTTATTATTGTACTGTATAATCGCACAGGTTATCAGGCCTGACTATGGTTGACATTTAACAATCAATATTTGTGTTCAGGCCCATCGTGCTCCTACTTGAGGTTGTTTGCTTCTCTGTCGAGATTGCCATTGAGCCCTCTGCTTTGTTAACCATAGTCTTTGTAATAATTTGTTCACCATGATGTTTCACAACTGTGGAAAAGGATCCCTCTGCGGATCAAATTTATGTTTGTAATTTGGCGCCACATATGAATTTAGGGCGAGGGTTCGATCAAGTTAAACTATTGTTTTCTTTAATGGCTAATCGAAGACGTTTTTCCTGTTGCATTATTCCTGTCTTGCAATCGTGCTTTTTTGTCTTTGTTGTTCATCTTTTATTTCGGTACCTTGGGTGCTTCTTGATCGCGACCTTTCCTGGGAAGCTTCATTTATCTTCATAAACAGCTTCATTCTTGTTTAAGTATCCCAGTAGTTGTCAATACTTCTTACTTCTAATCGTCAGGCAACTTTTCTGTATATGATGACATATACAGAAACGATTAAAGCAATGTTCTCGTACTTGCTGTTCATTTATAGGCTCATGCCATAAAAGATTAGCCAGCTTTATTTCATTTCATGCACAGCTGTAAATTTTCGGAGTTTTTTCATTATAAAGTTGTCATAATTTCATGATTTTGGGTATACATTTGACAAAACTAGTTCGTAGACTTTCCAGACTGTCCTCGAAATCCTAATCAGTTGATATCAATTTATGTTGCCATCAACTAATGAAAAATATATATATGGGAATACCCCAAAACAGCCACAAGCACAAACACAGCTCTGTAAATGCACCGTATAAGGACAGAACGACGAAAAACAACGTCATAAAACAACATTCTAACGGAAAAAGGGGCTAAAGCAAATACGTTTATATGTTATATTAACATCCGTCTTATGGTTTCAGTAAGTTAAGTCAAGCCAACTGCGAAGATGGTCCAAAAACAAATGTTTCTGATTTTACAAAGGAGTTATACGTTAGCTAGAATGAATACAGCACACAAATACTAACAAGAACCGCCATACATATACGGTTTAAAGGTCAGTTCGCAAGCCCACATCTCACAACTCTTAGTTAGAGCCTATAAAACACTCGATGACTTTGTTCAATAACGCGACCCATGCATTTCATTATTGATTTAGTTATTATGCATGACTTGCACTCATAACCTGCTTGTAGTACAAAGTGTGTCTGCAAATTAATACGCAGGACGAATAAGGTATATTTTCTCACGTTGAGGCTCAAAAGTCACTTATGTCCTCTTTCCTTCGACAGGTTTATACTCCGAATCTTCATCCAATGGATTTTTAGTAGATGACACTGCTCCTACCTTTAAGATGCCACTTACACAAGTTGCATTTGGATCTTTGGTACCCTCCACGTCTGTTCTTCGGTCTTCCCTTAAAGTAAAATGGATTGTAGAGGACACAGAATCATTCATAAGCAAACAATATCTCTCTATAGCGGCACACAAAAGTGACGATTTTAATATGTCCATAGAGGTAGGTCAGTCTTCAATTATAATATCCAGGAATGAGGTCTGACTACTGTATAGTACGGCTTAGTCAAATCGATTTTTGCACATAACTTCGTTCATGAATCTCGTTGATGTTTGTCTCATTCACGATTATATCGGTGGTACAGCATTATATAAATAGTAATATTGCGCAAGATTATTGGTTAAGAAGGCATTTTGCTTTTAAATGAAGTCAAACTGATTGTAATACTGGAAAACTACAACTTTGCTATCTTCTCCTAAAGATCATTGATATGTTAGCATAATGCTCTTTCTTATGACTGTGTGTCCGTGGAAGAACTAGGTTCGCCAATATATTTTTGAGCGCAGTCTCCTACAGTTTTAATTGAACTCTTTTTAACACTAAGCAGATAGACTAACTAGCTGACACGAATTATTTGCAAATTGTTTTGGCTGTATTTCGCACCCCTGCGTATCCACGTACATTACTATAGTGTAACTTATATATGCTTGTGTTTCGTAATCTGCGAAAATTTTAAAAATTTATATGAGGTCACTGATGAGGCTTCACTAGCCGAAACTAGCTAGTCTGGCACACATAACTTGAAACTTGAGCTGTTTCCAGCTATGTGAGTAATTTCATTGCTCTCAAGTCTCAGTCATTCTAGAACCCACTGAAACCAATTTTACTCTAATCTAGATTAGTTTAGCCTTTGCAGAAGTTATTTGAACAAGTAATAGCATTATTTCAAAATATTATTACTTAATTTAGAGGTTTTGAGTGAATATTTTAAAAGATTTTTGTTTAAACATTTGTGTATACATTTAGTAACAAAATTATAGTTCGAAAATAAACATTTTTGTTGACTAGTTTAAAAAGTATATAATAGCTTTTCGTCGACCTCAGGGAATATACGAATCAGACTGGTGACTCTATAAGGTATAATATTATGCTCTTGTTGAAATAAAGACAACAGTTTGCTGTTCTGTTTATATAAGTATGCTTGAGATCTTAAAATGGACTTGTTTTGGATATTTGGAATCATTGAAAAATTGTATTCTATTTAACATTACAGGATAATGCAGCTAAATTACCATAAATGGTGGCAAAATATGAATTATCTTTACATATTGTGTGCAAAAAAAACAGTTTAATGCATTTTTTTTCACACCGGTATTCTGGACCGTCAAACGCCTTACCTTTTTTACAGCAGGTGTACATTAGCGCTGATTTTATGCTAAACGTGGCACGAGTTTATTTGACTAAACAAAAATGAGTTTATTTGCTCGAGCAGCAAACAGTACATGAACTGACAAAACTGTAGCTACGTTTTGATCACAGTCAGTACCGTTTGCTCAGATAAATTTGGCCGAACATTTGGGTATATATGGCTAAGATCTCTTCGGTCACTACAATACCGTCATTTCTATCACATAAACGGCCCTCATAATTTCATAATTTCTGGATATCTATGCTCCAATCTACACTACTTTTCCTTGTCTTTCATTATATTTCATTTCTTTTGGGGACATTAGGCCCATTGTGGTATATTTGAAAATTGAGTTCTGCTCATGTATTCGCTAGAGGGCGTAAGCAGTGTTGCAAACTTCATTACTGCTTACGAAGCATCTCAATAAAACCGAGACTCCCATTTTCTAATCTGCAATGTGTTCTTTGTTTCCAAAGGTAATCGTTAATCTTTTTGACGTTTATTATATAAAATGAAAAAAAAGAAAAAGAAAAAGATCACTGCCCTCCCATCCTGAATAAATACAGCGATTCTAGTAATAATTGTGTTATAATCGTTAGAAATAGTTTAGTTAAACATTTATTTGAATACAATTTGAATGCCCTTATGTAACGTGAACAATAAGAAAAAAAAATGTTAATTTGTTGTCTGCTGATTTAGCTTAACAAGTGAAAACAAATTATACGCAAAGGCAATAAAAAGTATACAGTTTCGAATTTTTAGTGCCGGCTCGTGTTGTACTTTTTTCGTTTATATGTTTCCATGGTCATTTTTGTCAAACATCTGTCTTCGAAAATCACAAAGGTAATTCTTTCGCAGTCATACATTATGGAGTTATGAGCCCTTAATATATATGAAAAAAACAACAACAACAACAAACAAAACAAAACAAACAAAAAAAACATTTCTAGTCATAACTCGTTTTGAATAAAACAAATGTCATTTTACTTTTCATAAATGTCTTGTGCAAATGTCTGTGAGTAAAACCACAACGTTATCTATTTCCACACTCCCATCAAATGACATTAAGCTGAACTTGAATTTCTTCCCGTCTCAAATTATTCCCCTTTGAATGAAATATATTGGGAATTTAAATAGTCTATATCCGAAGTGGTGTTGGTCGTTTTCACTTGAATTTTTCAAAAAAGTGTTGCTTGGCTTAGTCTCCTTATACACATACAGATAAAATCCCCTAAAACCGTTTATTTAACAGAACAATGTCAATTAATGTTCCAGAGAAATTCAGTGCATTCCGTCAGAAGAGGAACCACAATGTCAAAAATGACATGTCCTTGGTACAGAAATTTGACAGTGTACTCTGCTATGCATTTAAAGATGAAACATGTTTCTTACAGCATTTTATCTTTCTATCGACTGACTGCAATACAAATAAATAAATGTAAATTCATTTGTCTAAAATGCACTTTTAAAGGGAAGCTACTCATAAGCAAATGTAGATTTAGACCTTATTCGTTTCCGTAAATATCATTCCCTTGCTCTTTGATAGAATTTCCTTGAAATTGTTGCAACTTTTGCGTAAATGATTGTTCTTAACTATAATATCAACGATTAATGTACATATGTAAAACTTTAGTGACAAATAAAAACAGTTACCTGTATAGTTATTTTTGCCTCTAAGTATATATAATAAACATGAGAGAAAATACTGAACGATACTAATTCCGGTTCTCATTGTTGATACACATATTTGATTTGAAGAACTCACTGCCACACTGTTGTTGCGATAATATTAAAAGAGACGATAATATCTACATTAGACACATTGTGAGAATTTGTACCTAATAACACATGCGTCTGTCCTGAGGAAATCTTGGATTCTTGGCTATTCACTAAATACATAGGACAGCCTGTAGCTGATCTGAGACTTCTATTGGTACTAATCATGTACATGGATTCACATTGCGGCTGAAATGAATGAAAACTGATCTACATTTATAAACTTTCTACTTGTGCTGTCTACCAGCAGCAATGGAACCTATGAGCTCTAATGCTGTTTGCTGTACGCATTGGGCCAACCATTATAACGGTCTAATTAATTATTTCAAAGTCAGTAAAATAATGTAATAGTTGGCACAATAATGGGCCAAAGTAATGCGAAATACTGGAAATAAATTGTTTTATTTGATATGTGGTGTAAGATTGGCTCAGAATTCCCCAAAAATATGCAAATCATGCACTCCTTTGTATAATGTTGGTCATTGTTGGGCCAACGTCGGGCCAACGACAACGTCAGCAATTTGTTTACTGCTGATTCTGCTAAAGTACCAAAACCTGCCAAAATGGGATTTCATATAGCAACCAGTATGCATAATTTTGATTTCCATCACGAAAACCCGCCTATTCAAATATATTGAAAATTTCACCACCAAAAAAAATGAAAATTTTCAGATAAAAATTCTGATATTTTCTGCTCAAAACATAGGTTGTGGTTACTCGTTAGAACCGCCTCGCCGAGGCGGTTCTAACGAGCACCCACAATCTATGTTTTCGAGCAGAAAAAAAAGATAATGTATACTATACCCCTTTAAACCCCAGTTTTACTATATAAAAGTGGGATTTAAGTGGGTCAAAATTATATAGGCATGTTTTCGTGATGCATATTTTAAATCCAAATTAAGTTGGTAGTGTGGACAAATAACTAACGCTGTAAATCCAAAGAGTAAAACGTTGGATCAGCTTTATGTCAACGTTGGCCCAACATACACCGAATACTAGGAGTAATCTGAGGATCTTATATGAGTGCTCATGTAATATTGAATTCATTAAAGCTGTTGGAGAAAAGGCAAAGATGTACATATTTGTATCATAAAAATATATATATAAAATAATTTGTAATAATAACTTTTATGAAACAAATTGTAGGTGAGTCAATACACAATATCACTTTTATTAGCATATTAATGTACCATATGCTGTTGCATAAAGCACAAACACAGCATAAAGTAATTTTTATTACTGGCTCCCAGGTCCGGCGCCAAGGTGACCAATAAGACTTGCTATATTAATTAGTAATCCAGTACCTTGGTGTAGTCTTGGTCATTACTGTTATCATCTATCAAATGTTTTATAATACTTTAGACAACCCATAAAGGTAGCTTTTATACCATTTTAATTCTGACTCTCTGACTGAATGAATCAATAAAGGTCTTAAGACTTACAGATTTAAAGAAGAATGATTATAATTTTTTAAACATGTGAGTATGGTTATATTATATATTATTTTCTGATTAAGGCAAACATAATGAAGCGCATGCGGCGAATATGAAAGCTTTATCAGACTGTGCCTTCGTGCAGGCTGATCTGAGTCTTTGTTGGACGCTCACGTGACGTTGTAGGGTTTGCTGTGCTCTGGCTCATTTGTGATTGTGACATTTTACAGCACAAACATTGTTTTACTAGAGTAATGGGTCCAAAACAAGATCACGGAAAACAGTACAGACCCTAATCAGACTCCTCCTAGAGAACCCGGGAGAGACAAAGGCTATGTCATTTAACAAAAAAAAAAAAAAAAAAATGTAAAACCACTGCATTTTAGTGAAATCCTGTTTTACCTTCATAAAAATATAGTACTGTGCTGTAAGAATATCAAACTTACAAGTGAGCCAGAATACAGCAAAACCTACAATGACACATGTGCACTTAGCAAAGACGCAGACCAGCAGAACTGCACAGTGATTAGAGGCTTTCACATCCACCTCGTGCAGTTCATTATTGCTGCCAAAGATAGAAACGAATATATAATATAATTTTTCTCAATGTTGATTTGCTGTCGGAACAGCCCCTTTTCACTGGCAAAAAATCGTTTGGCATCATACATAATTTTTATGTTTGCCCAACGTTAAAATTGTGCAGGACTAACATTGGCCAAACGTTGTAATTAACATTGACTTACGTTGTCCCAACGAGCACTTACGTTTGGCCAACGTTGAATGTCTACGCTGGCCTTACAAAATGGACAACCATTATTCAACGTTAGCCCTACGTTAGCTTGCCGTCTGGAACGACAGTGCCAAAAGAATGTATGGAAGCAGGCTGCAGTGTGAAAGACTTCTTCTACTTGATTCATTGATAATAATAAAGATGCAGAGGTATCTGTTACATTATATTGATAAAATATAGTTACATTCTCAAACTGTGTTGCGATAAAAATACTTTGTCATTATATCACACAACGGAGACTATGGCTATCATGTAGAGTAAATTTGTGTAAAAGTACATATAAAAAGCCATTTTCTTTTAGCGATACACACATATTTACAGATTGGTGGACTTGTTAGGGACTACACGTTCACAAAGCTGGAGTTGCACGATGGAAGCAACTACACAATTAAACTTACAAGCTGCAACGGCGCCAGTCTTTGCGAGTCTTCAATTCTTCCTAACTTGTTAGTTGATACATCACCACCGGTAGCAGGTAGTGTAATATTTGACTTGTCTTTTGTCAGTTGCCTTTAGTTCTTAATGATACTATTGATTGATATCTCTTTTTATTATTATTACACAAGACCATGTTATGCCCTACGGTTAAAGATACGATTAATACAAAAAATACCCCCTTTTTAAGAGAGAGATGAAGCATATATTTTTTTTCCATTCAGAGTATACTCTCTACAGAAAGGAGGGCACTTCGTATGTAGGAAAGCCAATAAAAAGTTGTCTATCTTGTAAAAACGGTATAAGCACCGGCCACGGTGGCCCAGTCGGATGCGCGTCTGACATGTGATCAAGAAGTCGCGGGTTCGATCCCCGTCGAGTCCGGCAAAATTCTTTCGTAGAGATTGATCATGGAATATTTTCTACAGTCATTCTCTCCATTTCGCTAGTTCAAGAAGGGCAGTTATCAGTTTCTGGTGAAAGAATATGCACATATTCTGGTTAACTGCTGAGAGGATAAAGCATGCCCAGGAAAAGTATGGTTAGGTAAACTTACCGGCTCGACAGGATCCTAGTGGGTTGACTGGGCCGTAAAAGCTTAACTAAAGCATGGAGTTCAAAAGCAAAGTGTATCTAGTCCCCTTAAGGGTTGTCTAAGGTAAGAAGCTGCTTCAGTTTCTCACATGAGATCTTATAACATGTAATATGTTGCACTTGTATTAGGTTAGGAGGACTAAGTACATATGTTTGTTTTCTTCCATATTTGATAAGAGAGATAACTTTTGTGTGACTTCCTTATTGTTTCCTGCGCTCCTAACCTCTTCTGAGAAGAGATGAAGTCTACTCTAGAAGGAAAGAATATTTGTTCCCCAGACACAGAACAATTTTGCCTGTTCTGAAAAATACATCAATTGTCCCAAAGGTTTTTTTTTTCGTGCAACATTTGCAAGGAGAATTATCTTTTATTCGACAGACCTTCTAAAATGTATTAAGGTGTCAGTAGAACATATCAACAAATTACACAGATATCATACCATTTTCTGGTCTCGGCATTTTTATTGCTAATCTGGTCTCGACGCAATTTTATCCCCAACATCGAAGGTAGGGACAGCCAATAAATATATTTATTTAACTGCTAACAAACGCTGATTAGAGTTATGTGACGGTTTGTTTGATACTTTAAATGGTTACTTTGACAACGTATGCGGGTAATGGTATACACGAGAAAGAACTAGATACACAAAACGCCAAAATATCTTGAATCAATCAGCACAAAGAAGAAATGTGGGGTTTGTCAGCAATTTAACGTATGTTTGCTTTTCTTATTTTAATTTCTATTTGGCTTTATCTAAAGAACATTCACTTTTATTCTTCTTTATGATAGTACTCGTATTTTGTACAAATCCTCGTAGATTAGTAATGTTAACCATTGGTCTGACACTACCCTGTCTCTTGAATGCTAATCATAACCGCGGAGGCATGCAAACAAATGCTTTTACAGTTTTCGAAGGTTTGCTTTCTGACCGCGGCGCAAGGCATTATTAAACACATTATATATTAAGAATTAGTGATCAGAACCAGTTTTAGACTTAAAAATGGATGTATCTTGTTATAATCTTCTGAATTGTACCAACCAGAGCAAAAAAAAAAAAAAACAAAAAAAAAAAAAAAAAAAAAAAACAACTGCATCGGTCGTAATATAGATGCAAATCTGCACCGTGGCGCAAAACGACGCTGCTAATCTTGTCTTCGGAATATATCGGAACCCGAATTTTACGGTGACTTAATGTACAGATTTAGAAAAATTGTAGGTAAATCTAACTTTTCGGAGCAATTCAGAAAACTTATTAACCGTTATAAAAGAATTGGCTATAGCTTGGATATTATGCGGCAGACTGCATGCCTAGTTGTCAACCCAGTCATTGTTGCTGGCTATGCTTCACTCTTTAATTGCACGACGGCAGTTCGGGCCTCACTCAATGACGGCCTCTTCGTAAAACTTTAACCAGTGGGTTGGGGCTTGACGATATGTCTTTGGTTTGGCCCGCCGTGGTTCAACTATTGGTTTTCATTTACTCTGGCATACAGTAGAATTAGCCAGGAGTACTCGTCTTTGTTTATTATAGTGATTAATTTGATTTTTATGTTTTCGCTTTGATGCATTGACTGAGTTGGGAGCCTTTATGCGAACCGAAGTTTTATGTATTTCTGTATTAAGAGTAGCATCGGGACCCAGGGTGAAGTTAGTTAGCTGTAAAAGTGCTTTAACCCCCCCCCTCCCCCCGGTGGTTTGCTCTACCGACCGTTCTAAGACGGTGGTCCCGGTGTTAGTCTTACTCTTTGTTGCTTTGTGGTTTATTCTACGAGGCGATTTGTTGTATGTCTTTCCGTATGTCATTTTGTTCTTGTGTTTTTCAGTCCTTTTAGTATTGCGATTACCTTGCTTGGGGAAGAGAGAGCTAATCTTAGTGCTTTTCGTACGTTTGTTTGGTTTGTGCTTGTTTAGATTTGTCGGTTTCCTCTTCCTCGTGGGGTCTGGGAAGGGCTGCGGTTTGTGATTGTGGCACTCCCTGGACTTTTCTCTTACCTTTTTCGGATGCGGTATTTCGTTATGTTTTCTTTTCCTCGGCGAACTGTATGCTGTTTTCTTGTCCTCGGCGTTGTAGTTTTAATAAAGAGTTTAAATTATTCAATGACGTTATCATTATTGAATATTCCCGCCACTTTTTTACTTTAGATCTTTAATGACTTCAAAGACAATCGGTATGGTGTGTGGTTTGATGAAAAAATATAGATCGACATGCCCAAATATGTCCCAGACTCCCATATTTGATGTTTGCTTTACATTTTGGCTTACAGACGGTAAACTATTACTTTTGTTTTAGGGTTACACACATACACGCGCTAGTGCACATGCATGTGCGCATGTACTCACACACGTTCTAGCAAATATACGAGGGTGGGGGTCAAAATTACGCAAAAAATGCACAGTACATGTGAAGCGCGTCTTTTTTAAAGATTTTCACATTCCAATATCTTGAATGAAAAACTTAATAGACTGTGCAGTTGTATAGCTCCACATAAGGTGCTTTTCAGCCCGAAAAAGTTTTCCACGAAAACATGTAACATCAGTAAGCCTGCATTTTATGATTATGTGAACTTTTTGTTGATTTAATTAGTGTTTAGTTAGAAAATATCACACGGTTTTGGATATGACCTTGCCATGTCTTCATTTCACATATGATTTCTTTTAGTGTAACTAAAATAATAGTTTCGGCAATGTGCACAGTTTTAAAGCATCGCTAAAACGCACTGATGTTTGCACAAACATTCCATAGTAATTTGTTTAATCAGTGCGTTATAATAAATCCGTTTTCTAGGAATGTGGTAATATTAGGACGAAAAATGAGTAATTAAGTTACATTTGAACAATTTATACGTCAAATAAAGGCATCGACAGGTCCCCAGAGCGTTGTAGCAAATGCCGATGCTTTTTAACTGAACCATCCTGGATTACAAAATCCAACAATTTGAGCAATTCGAAATCTCGAATGTCCAAATGCCTCCCAAGAAGTTTCGGGTCTTCAATATTGGAAGGAAACTATTTTAGCAATTCTAAATCCCAATGTCACCCGGATGCCTTCCATCAGCTTTCAGCTTTATCTGATTTTCAGCCCAGGAGGAGATGATAGAAGAAACGGCATGGCGACCAGCTTTGATATCAGAACAGAACGAGTTTAGCAATTCAGAATTTCCATCGACGCCTAAATATCTGCTCAATCCGACTAGCCATTCTGGAGTTATATATATGCCATGTCCGCCATTTTTGATATCGAAACGGAACGATTTGAGCAATTAAGAATCGTCATGTCGATCCGATGCCTCCTATCAAGTTTTAGCTCAGTCTGACTTTTTGTTCGGGAAGAGATGTTGTTTAAAGTATTTCAAGGTGGCTGCCATTGTGACCATCTTGGATATCGAAACTAAACGATTTTAGCAATTCTGAATCTCCATGTTGCCCCAATACCTCCGTTTTTAATTTAATCTCAATCTCATTTTCAAATTTCCGCCATGGGCCATGAAGATTTTATAGGAGATGGTTAAAAGTATTTCAAGATGGCCGCCATTGCGGCCATCTTGAATATAGGAACGAAACGATTTTAGCAATTCTGAATCTCCATGTCGCCCCGATACCTCCTATCAAGTATCAACTCAGTCCGACTTTCCGTTAAAGAGAAGATGTCGTTTAAATAATTTCAAGATGCGCCATGGGCAATCTTGGACATCTGAACGAAACGACACGAGCAATTCTAAATCTCCATGTCATCCCGATACCTCCCATCAGGTTTCAGCTCAATCCGACTTTCTGTCCTGGGTAAGATGTCGTTTAAAGAATTTAAAGATGGCCGCCATCTGTGATATCAAATCGGAACTAATTGAGCAATTCTGAATCGCCATGTCGCCCCAATAACACCCACCAAGTACCAGCTAAATCTGACTTTCCGTTCGGGAGGAGTCGTTTAAAAATTTTTAAGATTGCCGCCATCTTGGATATCGAAATGGAACAAATTGAGCAGTTCTGAATTTCCATATCGCCTCGATACCTCTCACCAAGTTTCAGCTCATTCTGACTTTCCGTTCGGGAGATGTTGTTTAAAGAATTTCAAGATGACCGCAATCTTGGATATAGAGACGAAACGAATTGAGTAGTTGTGAATTTTCATATCGCCTCGATACCTCTAATCAAGTTTCAGCTCAATCTGACTTTCAGTTCGGTAGATGTCGTTTAAAGGTTTTCAAGATGGCCACCATGGCGGTCATCTTTGATGTCGGAACGCAACGATTTTAGCAATTCTAAATCTACATGTTACCCGAATGACTCCTACCAAGTATCAGTACAATCTGACTTATGATTTCGGGGGATATGTCGAAAATATGAAAAGCTAACAACGCACGATGGACGACGGACGGACGATGGATGACGGATAACAGGCCACGGCATTAGCTTATCTGGAGCAAATAACTCACCATGAACAAACAATACGATTTTTGAAAGCGATTTGTAAAAAAAGTCTTATATATATTAACGGCGGCCAGCAGCTCCGAGGACAGTATTAGCATCCAACATAAAAACAATCGAGGTCAGTGTTAGCATTTTCTGCAAATGTAATCCGCGGTCAGATTAGCAAAAACAATATGTGCGCCGAGGGCAGTAACACACACCGCCGCGGAGAAGAACGTAAACTTTTGGGAAAATAACCATTAACAATCTGGCATTACAGGTATTAAGATGGAAAAAGAATCGAGTTCAAGATTATACAGATATAGGCCCCTGAATTCAATTTTAGCCGTTCTGAACAGCCTCCTCGATGATAAAATTCATTTTGCGGATGAACAGAAAAGTTTCCTATGTTTCTGGTCTTTTCAGTGAAAAGGTGGTTCATTTTTATATTTATGCAAAAAGTACTTGATTTTTTTTCAAATAATCTAAACACCCCCTCCTCTCTGTTGTACATGAATTCCAGGCCGAAACCAGATTAGCATGAAAAACGCCGAGACCAGAAAACGGTATGATACCTGTGAATTAACTGTAATCAAAAGGTCAGTCAACAATTAGTTGTTGGGCTCCGTGGTGGGCGGAGAGCACGGAGGGCGAATTTTAATACAACTTCATCATGGGTAATGATAAAAGAAAAAGAACTAAACAAACCCCAGACTCTGATATTTCAGATTTTGACGAAAACAATCAACCTCCAACTACCTCAACAAATGATACATCCCAACATTTTCCGCGCTTCATTTTAGTTGAAAGCAAAGAAGAAAACAGACAGATAACATTTCTGTCCCCTTTTCTGATATAAAAAGTCATACAGAGTATAGCTGGTGAACCTGAAAACATCAGAAAACTACACAGATCGAATCAGCTACTTATTAAGGTATCTAAGAAAGCCCACGCAGAGAATCTTCTTCGTGCACAGACTTTTCACGACTTGAAAGTCCGAGTGTATCCTCATACCTCGCTAAATTCCTCAAAAGGGGTAATTCTTTGGCCCGAATTGAGGAATTGCGGCGAGGAGGAGATTCTCGAAGGCACAAGATCTGAAGGAGTGACTGCAGTAAAAAGATTCAAAGTAAAACGAAACGGAGAGTTAAAAAACACAAACACCTTTGTCTTTACATTTAATACACCAGTTTTACCTAAAACAGTAAAAGTGGCTTACTTCTTAGTCAATGTAAAAATCTACATACCAAATCCTTTGCGTTGTCATAACTGCCAAAAATATGGACACCATGAGGATAGGTGTTCCAAAGACCCTATCTGTTCAAAATGTGGTCAAACAGCCGAACACCTCGAAAGTAGATGTACAAACGAATTACACTGTGTAAATTGTGGTGAAAAACACAGTGCCGACTCTAAAGAATGTCGATTTTGGCACAAAGAAAAGGAAATATTACGTATAAAGTTAAAGCGCGGAAACTTGTTGAGGCTCCTACTCCAATTCCTGGAATTAGTTATGCAAACATCACTCAGTTTTCTATGAAAAAAGTTTCTGTGATTGATACTGCCACTCAAACTGATCCAATAACTATCATCGACTCTGCAGTTCAATCAAGTACAACAAACACAAACAGCCAAACAAAAGAACTGCAAAGATAAAACGTTCAAACCAACAACGCAACCAGAAGTCAAACAAAGACACCTATCGAGGAGAAAACAACAGAGGTTGGCCTGACAAAAGCCACCATTGAGATGATAAAAAAAGATTTGAAAAAACAACAACAGAAAGAAAGACAAGCAAGAAGTCATTCATCACCATCTAGGAAAGACCAGACAAAAACAAAATCTAGTCAAGGAACACAAAAACTAGTCTCATCAAACAGAGAACGAAAAGGTGCAAATGCTGCTATTCAACAGCATAACAGATCTGGATCTTTGAATGACAGTAGCGATGATATGGAGTTAGGGGAAGCTCCAGATCGCCCACGAACTAACAGTAATAGATCAAGATCAACAGAAAATACACACGCCAGTAGTAGTAATAATAGATCAAAATCAACAATAACATATCCTGAGTTTCTAGTCTAACTAAAATCTAAAAACTCTAAAAGGAATTCAAATCACAGAATAATACAATGGAACTGTCGAGGTCTAAGGTCAAACTATAATGAGGTCTAATTACTTTTATCTTTATTGAGTCCGTCAGTTTTTTGCTTGCAAGAAACTTTTTTAAAAACTGATGATCAATTAAATATCAGAGATTTCAATAGATACAATTATATATATTCAGAAGGCCAGAGGCCGTCTGGTGGAAGCTCAGTCTTAGTTCACTCTTCATGTTCGCAGCGAGAAATTAAACTTGTAACCAATCTTCAAGCCGTTGCGGTTTCTGTCACTTTAGATAAAGAAATTACTATTTGTTCTGTGTATATACCTCCGAATTTTTATTTAGAGACCAAACATTTAGACACTTTACTGAAACAACTCCCTTCACCCTATATACTAGTTGGTGACTTCAATGGTCACAATATCCTTTGGGGATGTAAAGATAACAATCCTAAAGGTAATATTATTGAAGACTTTATAACCAAAAACGATCTTTGTCTTATAAATGACAAATCTCACACTTATCTCCATCCTGCAACAGGAAAATTTTCTTCTAAAGATCTTTCCATATGTCACCCATCTCTCCTGCTAGACTTCGACTGGACGGCCAGTGAAGACCAACATGGAAGTGATCACTTCCCTGTTATTATTGAAAGCGTAAATAATTCCACGAATGATCACAACGCAAAGTGGAAACTAAATAAAGCAAATTGGGAATTATATCACTCATTATGCGAAGAAAGTCTAAAATAGATAAGTTTGACAATTCCTTGGACCCTCTAGATGATTTTACTTCTTCTCTTCTTGACATCGCTAATAAAAGTATACCGAAAACCTCGACAAATCCAAAGAAAAGCAAGCCATGGTACAATGACGAATGCAAAGCTGCCATAAAACAGCGCAAGCAAGCATTATCAAAGTTCTGCAGATATCCAGCAAAGGAGAACTTGAATAAGGTTAAAAACTTCAGAGCAAAGGCTCGTCGAACAATAAAGGCCTCCAAACGCAAATCATGGAAATCTTACGTTTCAAACTTAAATCATAAAATTCCAATTAAAAAGGTTTGGGATATGATACGAAAAAAATCGGGCAAATCAAAATTACCCAGTTTCACCCACTTAGATACAAAACGCGGAACAAAGGCCACATCAAAGGAAGAGATAGCAAATACCCTTTGCGAAGCTTTTTTGGATAATTCCTCATCTCGGAATTATTCAGAGAAGTTTCAAAACATCTTAAAACAACAAGAAAAGATCAAACTTAATTTCACCTCTTCAAATGATGAAGAATACAACAGTTTGTTTAATATAACAGATACTTAAAGATGTTATCGCAGTTTCAAAAGATACAGCTACAGGCCCTGATGACATTTTTTTCTCAAATGCTTAAACACCATCCCGATTCCGCCCTTGGCACACTTTTACACATCTTCAATGGTATCTGGACAACAGGAGTTTTTCCAGAAAGCTGGCGTTTGGCCACAATTATACCTATTCCCAAACCAGGGAAAGATCATGCAGAACCAACAAACTACAGACCAATAGCGCTAACAAGTTGCCTTTGCAAAACACTAGAGTGAATGATAAACAAACGACTTGTTCTGATACTTAGAATCTAACAATCTTACAACAAAGTATCAGTCGGGATTCCGAGCTGAACGTAGTACCAATGATAATTTAGTTAGATTAGAAACTTTTATCCGCGATGCTTTTATCAAACGAGAACATGTAGTCGCTGTATTTATTTTATTTGAAAAAAGCCTACGATACTACTTGGAGATATGGAATTTTGAAAGACCTACACAACTTTGGTCTGAAAGGAAGACTACCAAACTTTATTGAAAGTTTTCTTGAAGATCATACTATACAAGTGCGCGTAGGATCGACCCATTCTGACCTCTGTGATCAAGAACAGGGTGTTCCTCAAGGAACCATACTTTCAACCACTTTATTCAACGTGAAATTAAACGATATTATAAACTGTCTGGATTACAAGACAGATGGTTCTTTGTACGTTGATGATTTCTGTATATGTTTTCGCTCGAAAAATATGCACACAATAGAAAGACATCTACAGCAATGACTAAATAGAATTGAAGACTGGGCAACAAGAAATGGCTTCAAATTTTCCAAATCGAAAACTCAGTGCGTTCATTTCTGTCAACAACGGAAAATACACAATGATCCAGCACTCTACATATATGGATCTCAAATACCAGTTGTTGCTGAATCAAAATTTCTTGGAGTTATATTTGATAGAAAACTCATACCCCATATAAAATACGTGAAAGCGAAATGTTTAAAAGCATTAAACCTTTTAAAAGTTTTATCTCACACAAGTTGAGGTGCGGACAGAACAACTCTTCTTCACCTGTATCGTTCTTTGATTCGATGAGAACTTGATTATTGGTCCATCGTATATGGATCTGCTAGAAAATCTTATCTATAGATGTTAGACACTGTACATTATCAAGGATTTTGTTTGGCATTGGGAGCTTTTCGGATGTCTCCAGTATCGAGTCTTAACGTGGAAGCAGATGAGCCGTCGTTATGGCTACGTAGAGAAAAATTGTCTCTTCAGTATATCAGACTTGCAGCTAACCCTTCTAACCCTGCTTTTGAAGTCACATTTCCACCAAAATTTCAGGAATATTATGAAAGAAAACCTAACGCAATAAATCCTTCGGCCTTCGTATAGCACCACTTTTAGAATCTGCTAATATTAACACTAAAAACATCCAGAAACACTCTTTTTCTGATATTCCATCCTGGTGCATTACTAAACTAACTATTCTTTTGCGATTTACACAACAGCAAAAAGTCACTTTCTGATTCCCACCTCATAAAACAAAACTTCCAAGAATTACAATCGCGACTTTTAGATTATCAACACATCTACACTGATGGCTAAAAAGTTGAAGACAAGGTTGGCTGTGCGTATATATCGGGCAGCCACCATGAAAAGATCCGTCTTCCTGATGGCTCATCTATTTTCACTGCTGAATCCAAGGCTATTGATATGGCTTTGGATTACGTTATAAATAATTCTTTAGATAACAAATTCGTTATTTTCTCGGACTCCCTTTCTGTTTTGAAATCTCTAAACCACACATCTTCAAAAAATCCCAAAATTCAGAACCTGATAGAAAAACATCACGAGTTATCTAAAACTAAGGAAAATTTGTTCTGTTGGCTCCCCAGCCATGTTGGCATAAAAGGTAACGAGGCTGCCGATGTAAAAGCAAAGGCCTCACTCGATCTAGAAATTTCGAATTTTAAACTTTCATGTACAGATTTTAAACCTTTTATCAACAGGTACATCTAATCCAAATGGCAGCTGTCATGGGACAGAGCGACATTCAATAAACTACATGAAGTAAAACCGGTTTTTGGTAAAAATACCATTTATCGATCATTAAGGCTAGAAGAAGTGGTTCTTACTCGTTTACGTATAGGTCATACTAGACTCACACATTCTTATCTACTCAAACGAGAAAATCAGCCATTTTGTATCAGCTGTAATGAACCTTTTACGGTGAAACACTTTCTGATCGACTGCATTGAATTCTCTCATGTGCGACGTCAATTCTTCCAAACAAATGACCTATTTGAAAATGTGCCGGCTGATAATATACTTGTGTTTTTAAAACACATCAATCTTTTTAACAAAGTTTAACTGGTTTCATTTTTAAATTCGTTCTAGTTTTACATTTTATGCATATATGACTTATCATTATAACCGTTTCATTACAGAACCATGTTAGTTCACAATTTTGACGCAAATGGCCCTCATGGGTTTATGCGTCGTTAAAGCTGAACTCATCATCATCATCTATAATATATATCATGTGTATCATCTAACCTTCCTTTTATGCCTCGCGATTGTGTTTTTTCCTGAATATTTTCACTTATATTTTTTGCAATAATTATTTTGTATATTTCAACATAATCAATGCTAGATTGTGTGAATATGATGAATAAAGGTGACACTGACGGTCTTTTCCAACTACATAATTGATGTGTATGTATGTACTGTCATAAAGAGACCTAAAATTACAACAGGAAATGCTATGACCTTCCTCAGGTATAAAAAGAAGAAGAAATGAAAAACAATTGGCACATATGAATAAAACCACCAGTGCACGATCAAGTGTTCCCTGAATTCCGATGCATCTCCAAATTACAAACATGTGCTCGCTATGCATGTGGGTTCTCTGCGTCATTAGTGAAGCATCACAGTGAAACGCGCATAGTTACAAACTCTATGATGAAATAGAGTAAATAGATCAATGATGATCTTAAATGGATTTATTATTTCAAGCTTTTTATTATTTGAAGATGTTCGATTTTATCATTGAAGCTGTTTGGTTTGATGAGTATGAAAGATTACACAGTAGCAATGTAATATCATCATACAATCGTCTGCTTATAGGGATGTTCGCTATTAATACTGACCATGCTGTTAGCACAAAACTAGACAGGCAGCCAGAAAGCTGGATGGTTTGGGAAACTTCAAGTATCCATTTAGCTTGGTTAGGCTTTTCGGATATGCATTCTGGAATACTTGAATACCACATCAATATAGGCTCAACGTACATGGCAGCAGACGTCAATAAGGTAAGTTGAAATCTTGTGCAGACTACGTGCCAGAACTGCATCGTTATGAACAACGTAGTATCAATTGTATGTTTACACCTTTGTATTGTTCCTTTATGATAAAGATGTATCTATAAAACCATATCACCCAGGATGAACTTTTCGGCTGTTAGTTATGACAGTTTTGGGATCACAAGTACGGAAATCGATTTGTTCGATGCACACCAGAAAAAATACCAGCTATTTTAAAGAGTAACCAGAGCGCTCATGGGAAAATAGCAGAAAAAATGAGAGAAAATGATAGAATAACATGAATGATTAACTGATATGAGACTATGTAAATAAGTGATGTTAAATCCTTTTCGGCTCGTCCAGGAGCGGTCAGATTTACGATAGGAATTTGACGATTTATTAAATAATGACAATATTTACTTTGACCAAATGGTGGACCGGATATACCCTACAGAACTCCAATTAAATAGAGCAAATTCTTCCGATACCGAGGCACCTTTTTTGGATTTGAATCTATGTATATCTAATTGTACAGTTTTTACCAAAATTTATGATAAACGGGACGATTTTGATTTTGATATAGTCAAATTCCCTTTTCTGGATGGCGATGTTCCCCGGCGTACCTCATATGGGGTATACATATCTCAACTTATAAGATTCACCAGAGCTTCTTCAAATCTTAATGACTTTAACTACCGTAATTAAAGCCCTTACTGCCAAACTTCTTAGGCAGGGCTATCGTTATTTTAAACTTCTTAAGGCGTTTTCGAATTTTTATCGCAGACACAGTGCCTTGTTAGAAAAATATAGCGTCAGTCTGAAAACACTTCTGCAACAAGGTATATCGGAACCCGAATTTTTACGGTGACTTAGTGTACATATTTAGAAAAATTGTAGGTAAATTTAACTTTTCGCAGCAATTCAGAAAACTTATTAACCGTTATAAAAGAATTGGCTATAGCTTGGATATTATGCGGCAGACTGCATGCCTAGTTGTCAACCCAATCATTGTTGCTGGCTATGCTTCACTCTTTAATTGCACGACGGCGGTTCGGGCCTCAGACTCAATGACGGCCTCTTCGTAAAACTTTAACCAGTGGGTTGGGGCTTGACGATATGTCTTTGGCTTGGCCCGCCGTGGTTCAGCTATTGGTTTTCATTTACTCTGGCATACAGTAGAATTAGCCAGGAGTACTCGTCTTTGTTTATTATAGTGATTAATTTGATTTTTATGTTTTCGCTTTGATGCATTGACTGAGTTGGGAGCCTTTATGCGAACCGAATTTTTATGTATTTCTGTATTAAGAGTAGCATCGGGACCCAGGGTGAAGTTAGCTAGCTGTAAAAGTGCTTTAAACCCCCGGCGGTTTGCTCTACCGACCGTTCTAAGGCGGTGGTCCCGGTGTAGGTCTTACTTTTTGTTGCTTTGTGGTTTATTCTACGAGGCAATTTGTTGTATGTCTTTCCGTGTGTCATTTTGTTCTTGTGTTTTTCAGTCCTTTTAGTATTGCGATTACCTCGCTTGGGGAAGAGAGAGCTAATCTTAGTGCTTTTCGTACGTTTGTTTGGTTTGTGCTTGTTTAGATTTGTCGGTTTCCTCTTCCTCTTGGGGTCTGGGAAGGGCTGCGGTTTGTGATTGCGGCACTCCCTTGACTTTTCTCTTACCTTTTTCACTAATGGAACCATAAAGAAATACTACTACTTCTACTACTACTACAACTACTACTACTACTAATAATAATAATAATAATAATTATATAAAGAAAAAATCCCAATGCCTATATAAGATGGTTTCTAGGTACTTTATATTGATTTTGGCCAACTTTGGCTGACAGCTTACTTCACCTGATTTAAATTATTGTTAAGAGTCGTAATATTCTTTTGTGCGTCGTCCGCTTGCCAGCCAGATAGTTTTTGACATTTTCAGAAAATCCTCCAAAATTGTGGAACAGAATGTCTCGAAACTTGGTCTTGGACTTCAAGCGACTTGTAAATTAAAACTAGATAAGATTGTTCATATCCGAAATCCAAGATGGCGGTCATGGCCGTCATCTTGAAATCAATTTTGAACTGCTCCTCCTGAACCGAAAAGTCAGTTGACTCGAATCTTGGTAGGATCAAAAAAAGCTAAAATCGTTCCGACCGAAAATTCAAGACGGCCGCCATAGCCGCCATTTTGAAAATATATTTTAAACCTGCTCCTGACGAAAGGCCAGTTGATTCGAAATTTGGTAAGAAGTATTGGGGTGACTTGTAGATCAAAAAGGTAAGAGAAAAGTCCAGGGGATGCCACAATCACAAACCGCAGCCCTTCCCAGACCCCAAGAGGAAGAGGAAACCGAAAAATCTAAACAAGCACAAACCGAACAAACGTACGAAAAGCACTAAGATTATCCCTTTTCCCTAGCGAGGTAATCGCAATACTAAAAGGACTGAAAAACACAAGAACAAAATGACACACGGAAAGACATACAACAAATCGCCTCGTAGAATAAACCACAAAGCAACAAAGAGCAACACCAACACCGGGACCACCGCCCCAGAACGGCCGGCAGAGCAAACCACCGGGGGGCCCAAATCACTTTTACAGCTAGCTAACTTCACCCTGGGTCCCGATGCTACACTTAATACAGAAATACATAAAACTTCGGTTCGCATAAAGGCTCCCAACTCAGTCAATGCATCAAAGCGAAAAAATAAAAATCAAATTAATCACTATAATAAACAAAGACGAGTACTCATGGCTAATTCTACTGTATGCCAGAGTAAATGAAAACCAATAGTTGAACCACGGAGGGCCAAGTCAAAGACATACCGTCAAGCTCCAACCCACTGGTTCAAGTTTTACGAAGAGGCCGTCATTGAGTCTGAGGCCCGAACCGCCGTTGTGCACTTAAAGAGTGAACCTAATTAAAATTGTTTCGATCGGCCAGCCAAGACAGCCGCTATGGCCTCCATTTTAAAAGTCTATTTTAAACCGTTCTGCTTAACGAAAAGGCTAATTGACAAATCTTGGTAGGGAGAATAGAGCGATTTGTAGATAGAAAATAGCTAAAATCGTTCCAATAGGCAATCCAAGATGGCCGCCATGGCCGCAAATTTGAAAATGTATTTTAACCTTCTCCTAAACGGAGAGGCCAGTTGAGTCACAATTTGGTAGAATGTGCCGTCTGGGAGAGATGTAGAAAACAAGAATACATTCTTTTTTGTAATCATTTTAGTTAATTGCACGCACAACTAAGCAAAGTTTTGTTAAGATTATTTTTGATAAATACCCAGGTTTGAAATGAATAACTTGTAATAACTCATTGAAGTGAAAAATAATTTTGTAATATATAAAGAATATTTTAATATGAATTGCCATTTGTAATAAATGTTGTTCGAACATATCAGGTGTATAGTATTTCTGTCTTCAACAAAGTGTGAATATTATCCCTTACAGTAAGTACACAAAATGTACTGTGTATGAGAAGGCTCGTTAGATACTAGATACGATTTCGCACAAGAAAACTTCATAAATTAGGGTTTTAATTTAATATAAATCTAAAAACAATAACAATGATGTAAACAAACCCATAATTTTTTTTCAGTCCAATTATATGTCGGGCCAATGATTACACTAGGTCCGCCTATCGTTGGGACAACATGTCAAGTTAATTCCATAAAGGTAAATTTATAGTCCAGGGAGTGCCACAATCACAAGCCGCGCCCCTTCCCGGACACTAAAAGGAAGAGAAAACAGACAAAACCAAACAAGCGCAAATCGAACAAACGTACGAAAAGCACTAAGATTAGCTCTCTCTTCCATAAGCGAGGTAATTGCAATGCTCAAAGGACTGAAAAACACAAGAACAAAATAACACCAGACAAGACTTAAAATAAATCGCCTTGTAGAATAAACCACTAAACATGTCTCTTATTACATTGTAGAATAGTGGACAACCATATGTTGTTGAGCATCAAACTAGTACTAAAGAAGACAGTTTCGCTCAAACAGCTACACTAGATACGCTGGATTTGAGTGACTATGAGCATGTCTTTATTTCGATGTGGGCTGTAAACAAAGTAAGTCATACGTTTACTTATTGAACCTCAGAATAGCCCAATTACAAAAAGGTTTCTCTTGTTTTTAAGGATGACTTAAAAGTGGTTTTCAAGGTATGCTGCACATGTTTACTTTAGGAAAATTTGCTATATGTATATATCATGATGAGCGATTGACCAAACTCTCAAGTAAATGCTATCACACTATGACAACTTAAAATATAAATACCAAAGCATGCCAAATGTATGCATAGAAACAAAAATACATTATTCGAGTATTTCGAACCTTACTTCAAAATTAGCGTAAATGCAGGTCGAAATTTTCATTTTGCCAGAACATCCAGTCGCCGATCGAAATGTTTGCATTGCTATAGCAGCTAATAAAGACAGTGACTGACAATCAGAATACACTTTTAACTGATAAGTGTCTTAAAAAGGGTTATCTTTATCGAAAACTAGTTAAACAGTTTTTCTAGATATAACAGTCGACAGTCTGAATTCATTTCCAAATACAATGTACATGTATAATGTTGGCTAGAAAACACTGGGCTACGTTACTCACGAGTGTTTTGTCCTCGATCCCTACTCCTGTCATTATAATTGTACATGAAACGAGGACAAAGCATTCACTATCACTTTGCACTTCCTTCTGAAAGCAGCACAGGTTGCGTTCCGTCTCGTTGGTTTCAAACGTGTGTGCTGTTTGTCTTTGTTAGTTTATTTTTCAAGCTGATGTTATTGGTAGGTAGCCTTTGTTCTCTGGCCGCATTTTGTCTTTGACATTTTTTCGCATTTGGTGAATGTATGAAGGAAACAGTTTATCTTTTCTATCGATTTTAATTATTGGTATTTTGTTAGTCTATTCTGAAAATCGGATAGAGTTTTATTAGTTATTTTTATTCTCGTCTATCTATCAAACCACTTTTCAAGAAAATACATTAAATTGCTTTTCATTCGACAATGCATGCATAGCCATTATTTTTATGAATAATAATGGAAAGCGGTCTTCATTCTTTATGTATACATACTTGTAATTTAGATCTGCATGAAGTAAGGGTGAGGGTTCGATCAAATTAATCTAATTTAATTTTAATTTCCTTCGCCTACGCCATTCCTCTTACAGTAGTTTTGTTTCTGCCTGTAGTTCCTGGATTGTTCCCGTGTAGCAGCTCTTGTTTGAATGTATTTACGTCGGTTTTCGCAGCTGTTTCGTTGTGTCTTCTCAGAGTTAAGTCCTCCTTTTTTCTTTGTTGTTGCTCCTGGAATGCCGTGTTTCGTGACTGTGGTCTTTCTTGTCTAACATCAATTTTATTTTTATAACAATTCGAAATTTTGGGCTTGGAAGAAAGCACAAGACAAGCATTCTACTCCTAAGAAAATACCCAGATTCATTTATCAGTAAAATAATGTTCTTACATTTTTAGGTGGGCATGAAAAGTGAACTTATTCATTCTCAATTCTATTTGGTACCTGGGGGAAGTATGCAGCTTATACGAAGATGCAACAGCCACTCTTGTCAAGGACACTGTGTTTGTGCCGCACAAGATTTAAAATGTCCAGTGGATAGTGGAGTTATCTGTGTAGATGTTAGTGGAGGTAGGCTTTAATATATTATGTGTAAGCTGCCCAGTGTTGTATCACTCAGAGGAAATGAAATGTTTGGATAACATCTGTTTGTATCAGGAGAAGCAAATACTAAATATTGCAAAAATAAAAATAAAATCGGTTTTTATTGAGTTTGTTTATGATCAGTAATGCAATTTGTAACATTCCTTGCACCGCTTGCCCCGCTTAAGCAACATTCTATTTTCATATTATTCCACATGAACTGCACGTATTAAAATTGCTGCTGACAGAACTAAACTGAGTCTCCGATTTTCGGGATTTTGTGTATTCTTTGTTTCCAAAGGCAATCGTTTTTGACTTTTATTTTACTCTACTGTAGCTGGTGTTGTGCCGTGTGGCGGCCGTAAAAAGTTTCCCCGTACATCAAAAAATGCAGGTTATATTTTATTTCTTTTGGGAACACTGAGTACATCCAGGTTATTTTGGAAATCGAATACCGCTTAAGCCGGCGCTAGGGGGCGTATGCAGCCTCGCAAACTACAGTGTTGCATATGAATAGACTCAAGTAAACCGATTTTCATGATTTTGTGTGTTCTTTGTTTTCAAAGGCAATCTATTTTGACTTTTATTCGATAAATGTTATTTTAAAATAATGGCGTAATACGTTTGTTAGTCAGGGCGTCAGTTCTTTGTAAAGACATACGCTTTTTTTACCAAAATGGCATTCACATCTGCTTAATTGTCAGCTAAGCAATTAGTAATTAAGTAAGTATTAGCCTTTCAACACCGATTCTTATATTATTTTTAATCATGAGTGTGTTTGTTACAAACCGTCAATATAAAATATTTTAGATACATCGTATGCAAATATAGAAGTAGATGACGTTATCAGTATGTCAGCTGATCCAGACGACGAAAAACTGGAAACACATACACCAACTGACATGATGCTCTCAGCTAAATGGGCTACTAGATCAGGAGCAGTACCACTGTGGTAAGTATTCTACAATATCACGAGTAGTTTGGACGAAACCACATTACAAATGAGGAAAAAACAATGTGAGCCACTCCGTGAAGGTGCCTTAAGGGTATATGCAAACAGTTAAGGTCCAGAGATCAGCCAGCGAATATCCTTTATCTGATAAGGGCTACAGGTCAATATATCCAATAAATTGGACATCGAACCGCCTTGCTCTAGTTGTAGGGGTACGCAGGTAGATCTAGGCCTCCACTCTCGATATATGCCCGAAGGTACCTTTTAACGTGGTGCATTTCAATGTATTTTGATACAGTACTAAATAACTGTCGTTCAATTTCTCACACATTTGACTGCTTTATTAGCATTATGTACTCTGTATGTTGCACATTAGTCCATAGTTCACTTTAAAATGTACAGCATGTTATATACCTTTGTATCGATGCCCAGCGACGATTCACATCAGCCTGCGCATCCTCACAATATGATCAGAGTCTTCAAAGGCAATATGCGGGTAGCTTTTTCATATCTACAAATATATATATTCCTTACATTCAAACAAATTTTATTGTCTATTATGCTATAAGCGTGTACGATGTCGGCGATGTAATAATGCAGTTTCCAATTCTACACTTTAAGTCCATCCCACTCGCTTCATCCAAAATATATAAAGGTGCAGTTCCAAATCTGCCCACGTATGGAGTTCCTTCAAAGTTTGCACGTTATTTGCTCAAGGTCCAGCAACTATAAAAATATTTCTTGCGGTTAGGTTAAAGAATTCAGTGTCTCAGGTGAGCTCCCTGATGTACACCCGGCTTAAACGTATACCTGCCTCAAACCCTATCAGTATAAAATCAACAATTCAGCATAATTTCCAAAGGAAACCGATAAGGTATATTTTAATACCATAAAACATTTTGTATACATTTCTGTAATTATTGTATTGAATATAAAAACTCAAAATCTGATTAAATTTAGATAAAAATAAGACAAAGACTAATTCATCTTCAATTTACGTATGTTCCAGTCCTTGTCAAGCTATTATTTTCGCCTAAAATATGCCACATATATCATTTCCTTATATGCGGCGTGGATATGAAATTAGAAAAAAAACGGTAACATGTCTATAAAATGCATAATATGCATTTAGATCGGTTTAGTGTAAAATTCAAAATTTCTATTGACTAAGCAAAAACGCACCAAATATTCTGAAATCCATCGCATTGAAATCAAATGTAATTTATTTTAAACACTCCGATTTCTGACAAAAAAAAAAAGAATAAAAAAGCATCGATTATTAAAAAGTAGTTGGGGCATTTTATAGACCATAAGTACTCAGTTCATGCTCAGGGTCGCATTACATATGTATCAGTCATGCAATAAATTTCTTGTCATTCCTCGAATAATAGTAATCAGCATCAGCATATACAGGGTACCCATTATGTGTCCTCATCAGTTGTTTCTTTTCGTGATAATAAAATGGATGGTTTAAAGGAAGAAATGCTTGAGCTTTCCGTCTGTAAACTATGTATATATCAAGGTAAGCCATCCTTAAACCGTCCTGTCGCATCTAAATTCGTGATTTCTTGCATTTGTTTAGCATTAACAGCAGAGATTTTCATTATTTTAGTCAGTCTTTCATTATTTATTCTTCAATTATTACCTTATAGTGAAGGACAGGAATTCCATATTTCTTTTTTTATTTAGAAACAAACTGATATAGAGCTAAACAGAACCTTTTATTATTTGGGCACTTAGTTCATCAGGCTACATTAGATCCGCTGTCAAAAGCAAAGAAGTGCAAGTAATCTATACTATATTAGATTTGTTTTGTAAGACGGATTTTCATCCCACACTTTCAAAGGTGTTCCACAGGGTAAAATTGATCTATTTCTTTAATTTTCAACAAGTTGTAATGACCCGAAAAGGTGTTTCTAAGCAAGCTATTGATAATGGATAAAGAAAACCTGACCGGGATGAAAAGCATAACATCACCTGAATATAAATCAGTAATTGTATGTATTTTTTCATTTGCTGTAGTCTGGGTTATCGTATTATATGTTTAAAAGTTGGAACTCAGTTTAATTAAAGATCAAATTTGTAAATAAAAAAAAAATACGCAGATGAATTATGATCAATTATGGGCGCAGCTCGAAACTTAAACATTACAGCTCCAATGGCGTGCAAATAAGTAAGTTGTGTGCCATGAGCATTTTTAGCAGTGTCTTACTGTTTTATCAGCAAATCTAACATTCAAATTACTGATATCTATGGAGTATGTTTTTCAGGGGTACCAATGTGTCCAGATGTGATTTTATACAAAACCATCTATTTAGGCAAGGGGAACAGATAAATAGGGATATGTACCATATGTACAACAGTCATGTTCTAGGTAGTCATTGTGCATAATATCCCATGCTTGGGCAGAGTCCTATGTAAATTCTCTATAAGCTGGAACTCCTCTTTTGCCTTGCGTTTCTTTTTATTTTATACAAGTGTTCCTGGATATCTGCACTTACATTTTTGATCGGTATACGTAAAATAATATCCGAATAGTTGCAATATTTTCCGGTATGTATTTTTTTGGACTGAATAAGACATAATTTGCATAGAACATACTGTTTCTTAGAAAATCAAACATAAGATAACAAAATAGTTAGCTATTAACAAGTGACCAGCTTCATATGTCCAGTATTATTTATTATTTTCAGGTACGAATGGAGTGTTGGATTCACTGATTCAGGGAAGCCACTGGGAGTATTCGATACCCATGCCAGAATATGGCATGATGCTGGGCGTTTGTTGTTATGGACATTTACTTTACCAAGAGGTACTTTTACATTATTTTTTGTTCATCTCAGTTGATGCTGTCAGTGAGGAAAATAATTTTCATGTTTACTCGTATTGCAAATCATCCTTTTTAAAAATTCAAATGCATGGCTTGCTTTAGTGTTCACCAGACCCCTTCTGAAATATGGTATACTCTAAAAGGAGAGAATTTACTCCCAAAGAGACAAATATTCTTTTTTAGAGTAGACAACTTTTAAGAAGGAAGCTCAAGCAATTTTGACGGAGCTTTCATCTGCAAAGACGTACCATTAAATTCCTATTTTGCCCTTACCGAACGTGTAAATGTTAATTTTCAAACATTGAAAATTGCTTCGCTATTATCACTACGATTTGATGTGGTGTATTAGTATTTGCTGAGTGACATATGGAAGACGAAACATCTTCCGTGTAATGGTACCCTAATTTTTTACACACACACACACACACACACACACACACACACACACACACACACACACACACATAACAATGAGGTCTTGATTGCTCCCCTGAAACTTGAATTCGTATCAATGAACTTTTTAGTCATTTTCTCCCATGTGAACATGCCAGTCTTTTGTAATCTTAAAGGTTTGTGTGTTGCATTACTGCTACAGCATCATTTGTCTGAAAACTGTTTGCTACAAGCCAACGTAATCTAGGAATCAAACATGTTTCCATGTATAAGCATATGCTAAGTTCTAAACAAATTAAGGCCAAAGGACTTAGGTTTGAATTCCGGACGACTTACCTAGCAATTGTTAACCCATTGTGGACTGGAGAACCTAAACGGGTATCTGGCAAACAGTGCAGACTCAGATCAGACGCCGCAGAACGTGGCGTCTGATCAGGGTTTCCACTGTTTGCAAATAGTTCAACCAGTTTTTTCTTTAGGAATATCTATATCATATAGCCTGACATAACTAAAATTAAAAATTGACTGTTCAAATATATAGTGTTGGGACATCTTGGTCATGTGACCTAGACGATTTAATGATAATTTCATTCCCCCATCCCACATAGGTTTCATATGAAATACATCTTTCATTAGCGTAGTAGTTTCTCAGAAAAAAATACTTTTAATATATTCAACCAAAGTGCCTTTCGGCCAAGGTCAATAAATTACCTTGACCTTAAGCATTTATTAGGGTTGAAGTCAAATGCATTTCCGTATCACAAATTATATTAACAGAAAAATGCAGCATTTCAGCTTTTTCTATTCAAAAACCTGAGTGACCACATTTTACCTTGCCGCCACATAGATTAAAGTCAAACCAGAGTCATCACTTTTAAGACTTTTTTAGTACTAGACCCCAAAAGCCCTGTACCTAGTTTCAAAGCAGTCCATCTAGTGCTTCTGGAGATTTTTTAACGCCTATTACATTTATGGACATGGCAGCCATCTTAGTCATGTGACCTGGACCGTTTGATGGTAAGTTCATTCTCTCCTCCCACATAAACTTCAGATGAAATGTACCTCTCATTAGCCTAGTACTTTCTAAGAAAAAGGACCAAATATATTCAATCAAAGTGACCTTTGGCTAAGGTCAGTAGATGACCTTGACCTTAAGCATTCACCAGGGTTGAAGTCAACAGCATTTTCATATCACAAGCTCTAATGGCAACAAAAATATGTATTATTTCAGCTTGTTCTCTTCAAGAATCTGAGTGACCAAATTTGACTTTGCCATAAAATAGTCAAGATCATCTTAGGGTCATCATTTATATATGCTTTATAGTACTAGAGTACCAGATGCTACATGCCTTGTTTCAAGGCAATCCTTTCAGTGGTTCGGGAGATGAAGATTTTAAAAGTTTAATTATAAACGAGGGTCGTGCAAAAAGTTCTGTCACTAATAGGCTTCCTAAGTTTTATCCCAGGTATATTTTAAAATGCTTCACTGCATTTGAATGGTGTGTTGAATAGCTGACATTACCCGTTTATTTCGTACAACTTGCTTTCCAACTGACCGAGTTATTTAAAATTGAAACAGATGCAGTCATATACACTGACCAATTTACTTATTACATTGGAATATGGACCAGAAGACTGAAATTAGTAGCTATATTAAATGCCGCATTAGGCTTAATATAGATTCAAAGCAGATGTTTAATGAATTGTGTGGTATATATGGACCTCAGACCATTTTAATGCGCACAGTTTTAGGTGGGTTAAAGCTTTTAAAGCTGGGAAATTTTCTGTTGAAGATGATACCCGTCCTGGAAGGCCTAAAACCTCTATTACCAAGGCTAACATTGTGGTCGAACAGGATGCGCGATTGTCTGTCAAAGATATACCTAGTTGTACTGGCATATCAGAAGGCAGTGTGCAAACAATTCTGAAAAAGCGTTTGGACCTGAGAAAGGTTTGCGCTAGGTGGGTACCTCATTTACTCACTGAGGAGCAAAAGACACAATGCCTTAAATGTGCCCGGGGACTTTTAAAATCATACAAAGGCTGTAATAGTTGGGTTATTTCTAACTTGCTAACAGGTGATGAAACCTGGGTGCACATGTCTGAGCCACAAAGAAGGGCTGATAATAAGCAATGGAAGCGAAAAGATAAAAAAACGCCCATGTATTGCCAAGAGAACCATAAGTTCGAAAAAGATGTTGAACGCAGTTTTCTTTAATTCAAGTGGGCCAGTCGTTCAAGTGCCTTGTCCATCTGGTCATACAGTCACTGGCCGATTAGACAAGAATTCTGTACTGAAGAAAGTAAAAGAGTTTTACAATAAGAAACGACCAAGCAAATGATGACCAGGAGTCCACCTTTTACATGAAAACGCCTCCTCTCATAAGTGTGAGGTTGTTAAGTCTTTTTTGGCTTCTAAAAAGGTGAAAGTTTTAAACCATCCACCTTATTCACCTGACCTGAATCCCTGTGACTTCTTTTTATTTCCAATGCTTAAGAAAATGCTGGAAATAAGTATACGTCTAGAAGTTCTCGTGGCAGCGCTAATTATCAGTGTCTCCAAGAGATACCAAAAGAAGACTATTTATCTGCTTTTCGCGACTGGGTAAAAAGGTTACAAAAATGTGTTTCAGTAAAGGGGGAATACTTTGAAGGTTTGTAATAAAAATATGTTTGATAAAACGTAGCACTGAAGTAATCCGAACCCAGCGACAAAACTTTTTGTAGGACGCTCGTATGGGCATGACAGCCATCTTGTTCCTGTGACCTGGGCTGTTTAAATATAATTTCATTCTCTCATCCCACATAGGTTTCATATGAAATATTTTCAACCAAAGTGACCTTGGCTAAGGTCACCAGATGACCTTGACCTTAGGCACTTATTGAGGTTGAAGTTAACTGCATTTCCTTATCACAACCTATAATAACAAAAGAAAAATGCACTATTTTCGCTTTGCCAACAGACGGTCATCCTTTATACAAACTGTAGTACTAGAGTCCCAGATGCTATACACCAAGTTTCAAGCGATTAGTCTAGTGGTTCTGGTAAAAGATGATTTTTTTTAGGTTTTTACCATATATGTGTTTATTTATGCGCCAGGTGTAGGCTGCATTTTTGTGTGCTCTCAAAAATGATCTGATATCTGCAGAAATGTCGCATGTAGAAATCTGCATATAGTCTAAAACATGCATGGATGTACAGTGATGAGTTTCATATGGATTTTATCTGGAGTTATATTGTTATTTTTTGTGAAATTGGATTTTAAAAACTATAAAATATTTCCAATTAGATATTTATCTAAGTGCAAATTGCCTCCGGTATTAATGACTGGTCAAACACCAATCAACATACAATACGATAGAAATGATCTTTTTAGTATTGGAAAATCAATAAAAGACAAACTTAATCCTCACATATTGAAAGTAGTAAAACAGTTAGGAATTTCAAGGTACAGGTATAGAGGAACCAGAGCAGATCATGCTCAAGCGAGAGAGACATTTTAAATCCAAAGAAACAAATCAAGGAGTTAATTTTAATAATTTACAAACTTTACCTAGTAGAATTCCAACTGTACAGCTGACACAAAAGAGACCAACAACACCATATATTACGTGTACTCCCAAAATTCAGAATCTTATTAAAATTAAGTCTGAACAAAAGTCTGTCATAAAAGGACATACTAACTTGAAAATATATTGTATCAATCCAAGGTCTGTAAAAAACAAAACCTTGTCTTTCTGTGATTATATCATTTTAAATGACCTTAATCTGGTAGCTGTGACTGAAACCTGGCTAGGTTCTTCAATAGATAAAGCATGTACGAGTGACCTCCTACCAAGTGGATATCAGTTCAAACATTTGCCTCGTTCATGGGGTAGGCGTTTTGGGGATGTTGCGCTCATCTTTAAGGCTAGCATAGACCTTCGTATTGTAGCATCAAGCCACGAAAATGACTTTTCTAGTTTTGAATATATGGACTGCAATGTAGTAATTAGTGACTATTCACTATGTATTGCTGTAGCATATAGACCACCTCCAACACAACAAAATGGTTTAAAAACAAGTGTATTTCTGGAGCAGGAATGGCCAGAAGTTTGGCTAAATATGCAAAAATAGATAAAAATATCATCATAACAGACGACTTAAATTTTCATCTTGACATTCCATCGGATCGGGACACAATTAAGTTCAATAGTGTTTTACAATTCTGTGGCATGCTGCAACATGTGAAAGAGCCGACTCATGTTCTTGGACATACGCTGGACGTTGCGATAACACGAGAGACTGACAAAATAATATCATGTATAGATGTTACTGATCCAGGACTTTTTGACAAATCTGGAAAAGTCATTCGTGATCATTTTGCTGTGATTTTTAGCGCACGCGCAGCTAAGCCTCGTCCAGTGAAAAAAACAGTTTCTTTTAGGAAACTTCGTGCTATAGACGTTGATTCATTTAAACATGATATTGTTTCATCATCAGTTCTAAACAGCAGTCTGAACACAGCAGATCTAGAAGAGCTTGTTAGTGCATATACAAGTGAACTATCAGCCCTAATCGAGAAGCATGTTCCCCGCCGTACTAAAACAATCACATTAAGACCTTCATGTGTTTTGTACACACAAAACCTTCACGATGCCAAACATTTGAGACGTAAATTGGAACGTAAATGGCGCAAATCAAAACTTACTATTGACCATCAAATTTGGAACGTAAATGGCGCAAATCAAAACTTACTATTGACCATCAAATTTATCGAAGCCAGTGTGCAAAAGTGAACAAAATGCTGAAGCAAGCCAAAATTGACTACTACTCGGATAAGGTATCATCTTGTGGCAGAGATCAGAAAAGCTTGCACAAAATAACTAAACATCTGTTACAAGGTTCTAGTGAAACTATTTTACCTTCGGGAAAAGCATCAAATGAACTGGCCCAAGGTTTCAGTGACTTCTTTATAGATAAGATACAGGGTATAAGAAATGATATAACTTCACATGTGAGATCTGGTCTGGACACATTTAATTTCGATACAGATAAACTACCTATGGACAAATGTCTTGTGGAATTTACTCCAGTTTCAGAGGAAGAGATACAGAAAGTAATTAAAAGTTCCCCTGATAAATCTTGTGAACTAGACCCCATTCCAACATGGTTGTTGAAATCCTGTTTACCGGAGCTTCTTCCATTGGTGACAAAGATCGTTATCATTTTCTTTGGAAACTGGATACGTACCCGCAGCATAAATAAGTTTGCTTATAAGACCTCTATAAAAAAGCCAGGTCTGGATCAAAATACGTTGAAAAATTACAGACCTGTATCAAATTTGCCCTTTGTATCAAAGGTTCTTGAAAAGGTAGTCAGTACCCGTATCAAAAAACATTTGATATCAAATAACTCACACGAACAACATCAGCCGGCGTACAGAAAGTTTCATTCTACCGAAACAGCACTGTTGAAGGTTCAGAATGACATTCTCCAATCTCTAGATCAAAACAACGTCAATATACTGGTGATGTTGGATCTCTCTGCAGCGTTTGGTACTTTTGATCATAAGACCTTGTTACATCGCAATGAGCATATGTTCGGAATAGCAGGCAAACCACTGGAGTGGATGTCATCATATCTTAGTGGTCGCTATCAAACTGTCACAATAGATGGAAAATTGTCAGAACTTGTTCAAATAAATTTTAGCGTGTCCCAAGGATCTGTGCTGGGACCAAAATTCTATACCATGTACACAACACCAGTCAGTGCTATCTGTAAAAAGCATGGACTTGAGTATCATTTTTATGCAGACGATTCACAGTTTTACCTGTCTTTCAAACCGACGGATCAGGTTACAAGAGCTGAGGCAATCCGTCGGGTTAAAGCATGTCATAAGGACATTCTATCTTGGATGCAAGGCAACATGTTGAAACAAAACGCAGGCAGAAGTTATCGTGTTTGCATCTGAACGTAATGCAGGCTTGGTTAACGGCATCTCCGTGGCTGCTGGTGACTCAAATATCAGGCCTTCATCATGTGTCTGAAATCTGGGTGCTTGGCTTGATTCCAGGATGGACATGGAGCAGCATGTGAATTCTGTCTGTAAATCCTGTTTTGGGCAAATACGGCAAATTGGTCATATCAGACAATACTTAACTACAGACGCAACCAAATCCCTTGTGAATTATCTTGTTACATCAAGATTACTCTACTGCAATGCATTGTTGAGTGGTGTACCAAAAACCATTTTAAACAAACTACAGAATGTTCAAAACACAGCTGCACGTGTTGTTACCAGGACATCTCGTTACTGTCATATAACCCCTATACTGAAAGAACTTAATTGGTTACCTGTACAATATAGAGTCACGTATAAAATTCTTACTCACACGTATAAAGCACTGCATGACCAATCCCCAGTATATATTAAAGAGTTGCTGCATGTGTACAAGCCACGTAGAGAATTGAGGTCACATAATAGCTCTCTTATTCTTAAAGTGCCAAAAACCGCACTGTGTCATATGGTGATCGCAGTTTTGCGATAATTGCTCCAAAATTGTGGAACGCTCTCCAACCCGGGGTTCGGGAATGTAGTACACTCTTTGCTTTCAAAAAGTCACTTAAGATACACTTATTTATGCAAATGTATGGACATTAATGAATCCGTGTTAGTTTCAGAGTAAAGCTGAATTTTAAAAATAGAGTGGTTTATGCCTTAATGTTTTATAGTACTTAGTTTTAACTGAAAAACTGTGTTACTTGCATATTTAACACAAAAGTCAAGTTTTTATTATCAAACCAAACAGCGGTAGATTATTTTAATGATTTATTGTTCCATTTGTAGATTATTCTTATGTGTTTGTGTACTTTTAACATGAATTTTATGTTAAGCACTTTTGAACGTATGTACATATTATTAAGGTGCTATATAAATTTGGTATAATAATAATAATAATAATAATAATAATAATAATAATAATAATATGAGCATGGCGGCCATCTTGGTTATTTGACCTGAACCAAATATACAAACTTTCTTTACCCCTATTCCTGGAGGCTGCATATAAAATTCAATTGAAATAGCCCAGTAATTCCAGAGAAGTCCTTTGGAAACAGACGATGACGGACTGACGACGGATGACAGAGGCTACCATCCTATGAGCTCCCACGGAGCCCTTGGCTCAGTGGAGCTAATAAATGGACGGTGTCCAGGGCTGTGGCATGTACGACAAATCTGGGTTTAAAGAGATGGTTAAGTTTTTTTTTCTTTGTGTTACGTAAGTATGATAACGAGGAGGGCATATTTTCAGCATGAATTATTTCCGATTAGGTTTATGGTTTATTATATGATATTATTATTATATGATGTATTTTGTGACTTTGATATACTTTTCCCACAGAGTTTTATTCCACGATCTGTGAAACTTTTCATTACTTGAAATATTGTATAAAACTTATCTGAATGCCACTGTCATTCATTCTACTGAAGTTTATATTGGACCATCATCAGGCCGACAGAATACATGTTGACCCGATAATAGCCCGATATAGATTTAAGTAGATTGCTGGCTTGGAATCACTTGGATTCATTTTCCGAGTCACTCTTGATTGTGTATATTTTGTGTTTTAGGATCTTACCTTCACGAAGGCGAACAATATTCGTTCTTTGTCCGGGCTTGGTTTAACGAAACCACTTTTTCTGTGTTTAAGTCCCGTGGAGTTATAATTCAAACAGCCCGTCTAGAAACTTCAGATTTGTTTGGCAAAGCGGTAAGTTTTTTTATTTTATTATTTTTTTTTATTTATTTTTTTTTACTTAAGGAAACGTTTTTAAATTTACGTCCAAATTACGGACAATTTACTAAAGTATATTCAGTTTCCAGTAAATGTATACATATGCTAGGGAGAGCTACAATACCTTGTCTAAAGTGTGTCTTTTCAACTAGCCCGATTAAGTAGGAATTCGCATAGCTGATAAGTAAACCATTTTCTACTAGAGTAAACTTAAAGGGAAACAGATCCTTCCAACTTGAATCCATTATTCTTAAATGAAATTTAGCAACAAGATCATTGACAGGATGTGTATTGAGATGAACAGAGGACCGATAAAAAAAACCTGTGCTTAACCACTAATCCGCTTATTTTTATAAAATTTGATATTTTTAACAAGTCATCGGTTGCGTTTTTATATATTCATTATGTTCATTATTCGACGCTTCTTGCGGTCAGAAGTGATACCAAAATTAACAGTACTAAATGATTAGCATGTTGCAAGCATTCTCTAGATCGTCATAGTTTCATTGATATTTGTGGTGAACATAATGCTAAAATAAAGAATTTTAAAATAACTGAAATAAAAACATAGTCAAATCACAAGGGTACATGAATTTGTCGAACTGGAAACATGCATTTGAAGAGAGTACAGGTTTACGCATGAAATGTAGAAATATAACACGAATCCAGTTTAGTCCGCTTGACGCGTGTACTTTTCCGGAGTTACTTCTTAGGTAGCACTAAATCCGAAATGTTGAAATAATATATCACGATATCACACATATATGGATCTTTTATTATTTGTTCCTTTCTCGTTTTATCTGAATTATATATGCCAGACAATTATGAATTATATATGCCAAGAAACCGAAGGTTTGTCAGAATACACAGCAAGAAAGAATGGAGAAAAGCAAAACGGAAGAAAGCTGCACTACAGAGGGGCAAAGAAACAGTAGTAAACTTGTCGTCACGACCACTAACTGATGATGAATTCCGTCTTCTTGGCAAAGGACTCAAATTCTGTCCAAAACCTAAACCCCATGATGTGATTAAACTCGCAGAGGAAACATTCAAATTTTCAAGGAGATTACGACTTAAGGAATTCTTCGCTCCAGACCCAGAGGAAGATGAAACCAATGATTTGGACAATGAAAATGATGAAATCCTAAAAGTAAAAAAGGAACAGTCATCATTTGTACCTCCTGCAGGACGTGATAGCAGCCTCGATTTTTACATTGAGGCTATTACTCATGAAATTTTACAGAATTCAAAGAAATATAAGTATATCTGTAATTTAAGTGCAGGAGAGCGAAAAGCCTTATTTGACCTTTCACGTGACGATAAAATCATTATTAAAAAGGCAGATAAATCCTCGTCTGTTGTCATAATGAACCGTGCAGACTATATCGAAGAGGTCGAACGACAGTTAAAGAATAAAAAATACTACAAACATTTAAATGAAGACCCTTCTGTAAATATTGACAAAGACATTATCAGTACATTAAATAACGTTGCAAAGAAAGAACATAGAGAGGAACTGAATGATCTGATAAATGCAAATGTTAGAGTCCCACAATTTTATGTGCTTCCCAAGATACACAAGGAATATGATGCAACTCTTCCTGTTGGTTATCCTGGCAGCCCTATTGTATCTGTCTGCAATTCCCGTACAAAAAATATTTCAGGATTTGTTGATGAAATTCTGCAACCCCGTGTAAAAAATCTTAAATCATATATTAAAGATACAGCGGATTTCTTCAGAAAGTTGCAAAATGTTCCGTGCGTTTCAAAGGAAGCATTCTTAGTGACACTTGATGTTACTTCACTGTACAGTAATATTCCACACAGTGATGGTATAAAAGCATGTGAATACTTTTTGAACTTAAACCCTGAGGGCAAAAGCATATCTACTGAGTCAGTCAGTGACCTTATTTCAACTGTATTGACCAAGAATCATTTTCAGTTTAATGGTGATAATTACCTACAAACTATGGGCTGCGCAATGGGTACAAAAATGGCCCCCAGTTATGCTTCCCTGTTCATGGGTTACTTTGAAAAAAATATATTAAGTCAGTATCATCAGTATCCCCTTGTCTGGCTTAGATTCTTGGATGACATTTTCCTTATATGGCAGTATTCTGAAAAGGAACTGCTTGATTTCATCGAGTATCTCAACAATGCACATCCATGGATCAAATTTACATGCCATTATTCCACTGAAAAGGCAACATTTCTTGATGTAGACATCAGCAAAAATAATGATGGTATTTTGGCTACTTCCATTCATGTAAAAAAGACGAACAATCACCAATATATAGAGTATTCTTCATGTCATCCAATACCATGCAAGAAGGGTATAGCTTTTAGTCAGGCTATGCGTTATAGAAGGATTATTTCTAATGATGAGACTTTCGAGAAGGAACTTGAGAACACTTGAGAACCTTAAAAGTTATTTCTTGAAAAGAAATTACCCATTTCACATAATTGATAATGCCTTTCAGAGGGTTCTTGCTCTTCCTAGGGACAAGGCATTAACAGAAACTGTGAAAAGTGTAAAAAAATTGGTACCGTATGTGATAACCTATAACCCCTCCTAACCTAATATTGGCAAAAATCATCAATAAATACTGGGGTTTATTGGCCCTGTCTGAAAAACAAAGTGTAAAATATGTTTTCCAGCATAAACCTATTTTGGCATTTAAAAGACCACAGAACCTTGATGATATTCTCATCCACTCAAAAATAAATTTCAGTCAAAAAACTACAGGATCTGTATCTGCTTGTAAAAAACGCAGGTGCACTCATTGTAAAACTATCAATGAATCAGATAATTTCAGTAGTACCAGTACCAGTGAAACTTTTTTGCATAAACAGGACTTTAACTACACATCTGAAAATGTTATTTATTTAATAACATGTAAAAAGTGCAATGCTCAGTATGGGGGCAAACACACCAGAAAGTATCAAAAAGAATGAACAGTCACCTTTTTGATATTTTGCACTACCCTGAAAGTATTACAAACGTTTCTGATCATTTTAATGAAAACGGTCATTCTGTGGATAATTTTTCATTCACACCCATTGATAGTGGAAAATGAATGGCCACGTTTATTAAAAGAAACCTACTGGATGCATCGTCTCAAAACCCTTTCACCAAATGGAATGAACACTAAGGTATTGTACCAGATTCCTAAAACTTAATATTTTGTTTATGAGTCTGTGCGCAGTGATTCCTAAAATTGACATAGGTGCATGGTAGTGACTGGGATTTGTCTGTGTATCATATTGGCCTATGCATCCGCGCATTTTGATCAGGGTATTCACTGGCCATAATTTTTATTTATTGATTTATTTATTTTTTTATTTATTTATTTTATTTTTTTTTATTTTTGTTTTATTTATTTATTTATTTAATTAATTTTTTTAAGCTAGGGGCCATTAGCTACCCGTTTGATCGGAATGTGTGGATGCATGGGCTGATATAGGTCTTCACTGGGTGTACGTGACAGTTGTGGGAGTTGATGTGCTCCGGCTCATATTGCAAAGCATTTTTTGCATAGAAAATGTATATATAAAAAACTGTTTGTCACTATTTTAAAATCTTTAAATTTTGCACTTGTGAAGTTTCATAGTGACAGATTGTATCATTGATCCAGTCTAATGTATACATTATTATGTGCATTTCTGCCATTTCATTAAATGTTGCAAGGAAACATCATGTAGTTTGGCGTTCTTGACGTCAAATTATTTGGCGTTTTTGACGTCAGATTATTTGGCGTTTTGACGTCACTTAGTAACGTCATAATCAATTCCTAGTAACATTCAGCCATTTTGTGCACTGAAGAAGAATTAAATTCCGAAACTAGTTTGCAGTAAAATTTCTTGAGTTGTGCTGATTTTTTCTCCCAAGACAATTATTATGAAACCATAACAAAGCATAAGAGAAATATTTCTTACTGCTATAGTTATAGGAGCTCGCCTAAAATGTTTTAGTAATCTTATGTTATTGCCTAGCAACAAACTGGTGGTTAAGTAAAAGGAGATAAACAAACGAAATGATTTTATAGTTTAGCGAGTAGTAGATCAGGTTAATTATAATTCAAGCATATCAACAATTTGTTCAACACTATATACTTTTGTAATACGCCCCTAGCCGCTAAGTAGCTGTGTTAACCTAATTTACATTAAATAAATTCATCTCTTATAGAGATCTGATACACTTAGTAGATTATACACCATTTATAAAATGAGGACAATGTTTTGCTTTCTTGCATACCAAATGCCTTCCGAAATGTATCTCCGGAAACAGAAAAATATAGCTCCTAGCAAATGTTTCCGTTTTCATAACGGAGTTTAAAGTTTAAACAGTTGCCTCCCTTGAAAGTATATGCAGTCTTCTTTTCCCTTAAACTGTCCAGTATCTATTTCCGAAGCACGGGAGTTATGTTCATTAAGTGTATGCAGTTCCCTTTCCTCTTAAACTGTCAAGTATCTTAAACTGTCAAGTATACTATCTGTTACTATTAAACATGCAGATAACAAAAAAGGTCACAGACACGGAACAAGCCTTTCCAAGGCTCTGTGTTAAGGTTTAGTTACATGAAACGAAAACGTACAAAACACCCCGTCGAACATAGAATAAACAAATGAAAAAAAGAACTGCAATAGAATACCACCTTGGAACGCTCAACAGTAACTAGCCTCGTTTAAGAGGATGTGATATGGTCTAGAAAATTTTAGACTCAACTTACCTGGCTTTTCGGATCAGACTGTAAAAACCTAGGCTGTTTATGAACGGTATCATTGATATGTATATACTGAAATAACGACAAATATGTAACGAAATAATATCAGGCAAAACATAAATAAAGAACTCACATTCACACAAAATATAGCTGATATATTTAAGTTTATAATTTATAAAACGTCGACATTTGATTTAAAATAACCATAACCTTAAAGTATGCCCATTATGATATTTTCATGTACTCTGTACATACTCGTATTAAAGGGAAGAAGTGATTGCCTGGTTACTTAATTATTTCCAACTTTATGATGAACTAAGGTCGATTTCATATGAGCCACAACGTAAGAAAGCGTACCTTTGAAAATGTGCTCCCAGCGAAGATTCAGATCAGCCTGTGGATTCGCGCAGTCTGATCAGAATCTTCATTGTGCCCCAACGATGATAGCCAAGGATGCAAAGTTTCTTCATGCAGACAACGAAGGTTCCGATCAGAATGCGCGAATGCCTAGGCTTATTAGAGTCTTCGTTTAGCGCATGTATCGAAGGTACGATTTCTGACGTTGCGGCTTCAAAATCAAATTTGATATTGTGTGAAGAAGTGTGAATGTCGTGTCTATATCTTTGTATATCCATTATGAAAACACGCCTATTCAAATACATTGAAAATTTCACCACCAAAAACTGAAAGTTTCAGATAAAAATTCTGATATTTCCTTATTTCTGCTCACGACATAGATTGTCAAGGCGGTTCTAACGAGTACCCACAATCTATATTTTTGAGCAGAAATAAGAAAAATAATGTATACTCTGTAAAGCCCAGTTTAACTATATAAAAATGGGGTCTAAGGGAATCAAAATGCTATAGGTATTTTTGTGATGCACTATGTGTTTCTTCCGTCAGGTCAAGGAGGTACGCAAAACTGATAAGAAGGATGTCGACTTTATTGGTCCAGAAGAGACTGTATTTGCTGTTTGGGATGGCAAGTTCAAACAAGCACAAACGTCGGTGTCTCGATACAGGATTTACATAAGTTCCGAACCAAAGGGTAAGATTGAGACAAATTATAAATGTGAATCTGCATGTCATTTTACGGGGAATAGATACACTTGGTTGATATTCCGCCATTACCGCCAAAACATAAATTTTATGTTACTTCCTGTTTGCTTTACTGCATACCGGGCATCCTCTGTAAACAGGTCTACTCTAAAACATTTTTAGAGAAGACAGTCTTTCAGAAGAGAGGCAATAAATTTGGACAATTGCCACCATGAAAGTATGTGCATTGGCCGTAACTGTCCGTTTCAAGGATAATCTGTGGTAAGGATTAATTTTGAAAGAATAGTTTTATTTGAGACTGGTGTTACTTTATTCAATTAAGTTGAAGGTAAACGTCTACTATCTTAATCTTTGCAGCCTCTGGCTCTTCGAGCTTTTGATAATGGATCATATTTAACCTACTATACTTTCTGCATCACTCGGAAAGACATTTCTGTTTGGCGTTTTATTTGAAATAAAAGTATTTTATTCCGATTGCCCTTATATTATATGTTATCAGAAACCATTTGTCTTGTCTGTTTTTGTGTTTTATTCTCAAAAATTTACACTAAAATTAAATTTGCGGCAAAAGCTTGTTATGACCCACGCAAATCATGTAATTATGTAATTTTTTTATGTTATTACAGGAAACTAATTCTTGTATTTTATTTTGCTGGTTTTGAATTGTTTATGTTTCAAGACAACATTATGAATATATTTATGTAACAAAACCTGCCTCCAGCTTAACTGTCCACCGTTTTCTGCATAAATTGCAGCCATTTTTACTATGTGGGAAATTAAATTTTCGATTTGTTTTAAACCAACGAATAGGACAACACTGTTTGTGCGTAGGTCGTTAGGACAAAATGTTTTGCTTTAATCATGACTAAAGTTTGCAAATTCACTTCTTCTTGTGTAAAGTGTTATGAAAAACGGCTTACCGAAAGATGTCAAAAGTAGAGTAATATTTAGACGCTGTAGCTAGTTTACTTTATGCCCTGCTGATGAGTCTAAATATGCTGCTACATGTGTAGACCTAATCAAATGCCCTGCTTCGCAACCACTGATCACGGTCTACACTGTTTGCGTACATGAAAGCCTTTTTGTCCAAATATAATTACGGTAAATTCGTTCGGTTTAAATACCATGGCACTCAGACTAAAAGTAGATTTTATCTTGATGTTAGCAAAAACATGTCAGAAGATAATTACGGTCTATAACATCCCTTCTGAACATTTGTTTTATAATCGTCGGACAAAACCAAAATGATCACTTAAGACGGCAAGTCTCCCTGTATTTCACATTAATGACTTTCTGGTCCTTCGTGATCACTTAGACCATTTTAGTCATATTGAAAATAGTGCACTAAGTTTAAAATGTCAGAAATCAGATTATTCTGATAGACTAATTCGACTAATTCGTCTCAAACACAATTCAAAATTCGCCGTGTTTACAACCAAATTCTTGAATCAGTTATATATGCTTTGATCTCAGGACATGACATATACTTATTGGACGACGAAGACCTTCCTCCAACAACTACAAGGTACAATCTAACCGGCATATACAAAGATGTTGATACCCGTTTCTATACAAACATAATAGCGTACAATCATGCAGGTCTTCATACGACTGCTTCATCAGATGGCTGCCAAATTGACAAAGACAGTCCAGTAGCTGGTGTAGTTTTTGACGGTACAGGTAATTAACATCAAAATGTTGAAACCATTTCTGTTAAAACTATTAACAAGGTGAAAGCTTTCTGTCTGAGTCTCCAGCTTTAAATATAAGAACATAAATGTTATTATTATAACCGATATCCACCAGGACTTCAGGACTTATATTTCATTTTAGTTAGCATAAGTGTCTGCAAATTTAAAAAAGTTGAAAATACATATATTTCTCTTCAAAGTAACACCATAAAACTTAGCACTGAGCACACCTGAACAAGTCATCACCGCTATGATAAAAATAGAGAATTAATTTCAAAGCGATAGTAAAGTAGTCGCATTCATAATTTATACGAGCCGCAACGTGAAAAAACGTACCTTCCGAAATGTGCGGCAAACGAATACCCAAATCAGCCTGTGCAGTCTCAGAGTCTTTTTCATCCGCATTCCAAAATGCACTCAGTGAAAGTTCAGATCAGACTGTCTGAATGCGCAGGCTGATCTAAATCTTAGCTGGGTGCACATGTCCGAAAGTACATTTCCTCACATTGCGGTCCATATTATGAAAGCGAATACCAATATATACTGAAAGGAAAAAGAAACGCAGGGTAGAGATTTTTCCTTCTTATTTTAACCATTTTTTACGGTGTTTACTATAGCCATACACTTTTACAGATTGTCCTGTGAATGTGAACCGCGGGTATACGAGTCTTTGGTCGATGTGCTATCTACCCAGTGTGTGAAATCATTCAACCGTGCACTACACAGTGCATTGCACGGACAATACGGAAAGCCAAAATTTCGTGCAAAACAAGCATGTTTAAACCTTCAGCACAAGATTTACCTCACACCATTTGGTACACTTCAACGATACACAACGCTCTTCGATTCTTTTACCGATTTTTCTTTTCATTTTTACGCTACTTTGAACTTTTTTTTTCAATCATGGTACGATTGACTGATGTTCTGAGGGGTAGGGCAATTGCGTTGCTGATGCAGGGTCAGAGGCAACAGCAAGTTGCCAATCATTTTGGGGTTAACGTCTCAACAATTGAACGTCTTGTTAGACGTTTAAGGGAGACAGGGCATTTAGCAGACCGACCGCGATCTGGGCGTCCACGCGTGACGTCGCGACGTCAAGACAGGACAATCCGTCTGGCACATTTGCGGAATCGTCATCTCACTGCTACCGAAACTGCCCTTAATACAGAAGGTACGCATAATCGACAAATTTCTCCGAAGACTGTTGGAAGTCGATTGCGTGAGATTGGTCTTCGAGCTCGTCGTCCATACGTTGGTCTGCCTCTGACCCAGGCACGTAGGTTGCGTCGTATGGCGTGGCTGACGGCGCATGCGCCCAGGCTATTTCCGATGAGGCAGTGGAGACGAGTTCTTTTTACGGACGAGTCTAGGTTCACTCTCTATCGCGCAGATGGTCAACGTCGTGTGTACCGTCGCGGAGAACGCTTTGCCGACGCCTGTGTTATCGAACAGGATCGGTTTGGGGGTGGCTCCGTTATGGTCTGGGGAGGCATTGCTCACGGGATAAAATCACAGTTGATTATTGTTGCGGGCAATATGACCGCAGTAAGGTATAGGGATGAGATCTTGCGTCCTGTTGCAGTCCCGCTTGTGCAACAACGTAATCTGATTCTGCAGCAGGACAATGCCCGACCACATGTTGCCCGAGTTTGTCAGGATTTCCTGGCAAACAATAACATCGCAGCACTAGCATGGCCACCGTACAGTCCAGATTTGACCCCAATGTGGGATGAGCTGGACAGAAGGTTTGGGAAGCGCCGAAATCCCCCCGCAACTCTCGCACAACTAAGGAATGCGTTGATCGATGAATGGAATAACATCCCGATGCGAACTGTCAATGCTTTGGTTAACTCTATCCAAAGGAGAATTAGGGCAGCAACGGCAGCAAGAGGGGGGCACACCCGATATTGATTTTCAGTTTGATTTTGATTTCAAGATTTGGGGGGTAGCTACCAATGAACTTCAATAACTCGAGACTTGTTGATCACAAACCAATGAAATTTGGAACTATTGTTCCATACATGTACCGTTTTGTAATCATAGTAAAATATTTAACAAACTTTTTCAAACTTGAATGAAATTTAGGAATAAAATTTACCCTGCGTTTCTTTTTCCTTTCAGTATATATTTGAACTGCGTATACAGTGCGCTCTATTAAAATACGAGTATATATTGTGTTCGTCTTTTCAGCAATTACTTAAAGACAGAAGATGCTTCTGATTTAATAGTAGAGAAATGTGAGTGGCTTTTGGTAGAATTAAAATAACATGGCCGTTTGCTGAGGTTGCCATATTTAGATTGATAAAATGATATGAACGTTTGCTGAGAGTACCTATTTCGGTACAGTTAAAATTATATATGGCCGTTTGCTGAGGCTGCCTTGTTTTGGTAGTTAAAATGATATGCACGTTTGCGGGGAGTACCTATTTTGGTACAATTAAAATGGCATGGCCGTTTGCTGAAGTTGCCATGTATTGGTAGTTAAAAAGATGTTGCCGTTTTTTTGTACAGTTAAAATGATATGGCCGTTAGCTGCGAGTACCATTTTTTGGTGGTACAGTGTAAAATAACATATCCTTATGCTGAATGTACCATGTTTGGTACATTTAAAATGATATGGTCGTTTTCTGAGAGTACTAGTTTTGTACCGTTAAAATGATAAGGCAGTTTGCTGAGAGCACCTTTTTTGGTATAGTTAAAAATGATTTGACCGTTTGTTGAGAGTAGCATTAAACTTGAATAAATACAGGAATAACCGAGGAAAGCAAACCTAAACCTTTGCATTGCTACCAAGCAGCCTTCCTTAGGCGAACAAAATGTCTCAAATAACAAAACTGCCTTCATTCAAAATAACATATTACAGCAAATAAAGTACATAATGTTCCTGTGAAGTCACCAGAGAGTTTGAAATGCCTTCCCCCAGTTTAAACAATGCATTATGACCTTTTATAAAGTATGTCTTTACCTATTTTTGTCCTAACCTGACAGTATCTTTTGATATTAATTTGGTAAATGACATACATATCTCCACTGTGCATACATTCAATAAACGTCAAAAGATTGCCCTTGAAACAAAAGCACACTACGGATCAGAAAATGAGAGTATCGGTTTTATTGAGACTCTTAATAGCAGTGATGAAGTTTGCAACACTGCTTACGTCCTTTAGCGTATATATGAGCAGAACTCCATTTTCAAACAAACCACAATGTGCCCAGTGATCCAAAAGGAAATGAAATATAATCCGCACTATGGTGCTGTGCGCAGACGTTCTACCACCGCCACATGGTACTAACACCAGCCGCAATGTAGTAAAATAAACGTCAAAAGCATTCAACTTGGAAACAAAGAACACACTACGGAACAGAAAATTGGAGTCTCGGTTTTCTTGAGACACTTCATAAGCAGTAATGAAATTTGCAACACGTATTATTGTTGGTGTCACCTTAGAGCTGCCACCATTATTATTATCATTATTATTATCATAGGTTTTAGGGACAGGCATTATCAGAACACTTCAAGCGTGGTGTCTGCATCTTGGCATGGGTTTGTCGACCTGGGTTCAAGCTTACATTCCTATCAATGGTGTGTTTCAACGAGTGCCTCAGTAGGTGCGTGCAATGTCCTTTCTGGTGAAGTCGTAGGATTGGCCACAAAGGCAGAGAGAAAGTTATATACAACAGTTTCAAATGGTATGTCTTCATATAAATATCATAACAATGATTAACTTGACTTTGACAAATGTATTTCATACGAACCTTAATAGATTTTGCATTTCTTAAATGGTAACAGCGCAGTATATGACATCTTGTGAAAAGATATTATATGACAGTAAATGATAAAATTAGCATTATGTCAATATGGTGTTAACCCATTTTAGTCTGGAGACCCGCAAAAGGGTCATTGGCAAACAGTGCATACCCAGATTAGACGCTGCCCAATGCGGTATCTGATCAGGGTCTCTACTGTCTGATAATAGTTTAGCTATTTTCTCTATGAATATCTAAATCACATAGCCTGACATACCTAAAATTGAACTTGGACTTTTCCAACATATAGTGTGAAGGTGTGTTCTCAGTTTAAAATGGTTTAATAATATAGTCTGCTAATATGAAAGAGGCGTTTACAGATGTTCATTTATTTTACCAGGGGAAGAACTTATAAGCGAGGTTTGGGCTACGGATATGGTAGGTCATATGTCTGACACAGTCCTATCTGATGGAGTGACAGTCGATGATACCCCACCAATTAGATTGAAGCAGTCACATTACAGAGACAACATGTTACTAAATCCGTCATTTGAAAATTCTGCTTCGCCTACCAGAGTGGAAGAGCTGAAAATGACACACACTTGCCAATACGATACTCTCACTAACTGGATTATCAATGATAATGGTTGTGCGGTGATCGCCACTGCAGCTGCAGATATTGTGCAAGATGGTTCCAAGTTCCTCGCTTTAAAAGGAACTATTTCACAACGCGTAACTCAGTTGAATATTGGTTCGCTTTATCGATTTACCTTTTACACCAGTCATCTACTATTCGACAGAGTAATAAAATCGAATAATGAAGGTTTTGTCGAGTTTGACGGTGAGAAACATTCGTTTATGTTATACACTAAGCCGAGCAGATCTGACCACTCGTTTGTTCTATTATCTTGGCATTTACATACTTTCATATTTAAGGCCTTTCATGCAGAAGCCATTGTTAAGATTGGAGCTTATGGAAATAATGTTGGAATAGCAGTGGATAATATTCAGCTTCAAGAAATCATTACTTTAGATAAAGAAAGTGGCAAAGCAGATGGTCATGTCAGTGCTCACACAGTGTTTGTACATAGCTGGTCATCAATCCATGCATCTTGGACTTTTTTCGACGCTGAAAGTGGGATAAAGGAATATATGTGGGCAATTGGTAAGACACTTGTTTATAGTTTGTTGGTTTTACAAAACATAGTTTGTCATATATTTATCATTAAAGGTTAACGGTTGGTAAACTGCCTTTATCTAAATCGCATGAAATCACAGCATTTGCAATTAGATAATTAGGAATGTGCAGTTTAAAATGCTACGACAGCAAAATATGCTTTCTGTGGATCTTGCAATAAGAAAACGAATGAGCTCAGTCAAAAAGAATGCTTTTCTCGGTCAGGCTTAGTCCATTAAGCGGTTAATCAGTACTCGTGCACATACGTTTGCCAGTGACGAAAACAATTGCATGTGTGTGTAGGTGAGTTTGGGAGTGATGGTCATAAAACAAGCAAGTTAAACGTTATCTTTCAGGTAGGCAACGCAATATTATTGTAAAAACTAAAGCCGTGATCGCCAGGACTCAAAATTCTGTGAACATAATTTAAAATTTGAAAATGTTCCGTGAGTTGCAAATATAAGGTAAACGCGTCTTAAGTAATTAACTCTCCCCTCTCCATGCTCTCCTGTGATATATAGTGAAACATGTATATGCTACGGTATACATTATCGGGCGATGTTCTGGTGTATTTCCCGATCTCTGTAGTTTACAAACCACATTTCAAGCTCTTTGTCATTTCTTTCTGTTTCTATCTTAGTAAAATTGTCTTCCCCATGTTTTAGGGTCGAATCTTCTGTAGAGCAGCTTACAAGCGGTGCATTTGATATGTGATGTTTTTCTTTTTTTTCTTTTAATCTTTGTTGATATTTCATCGGTTCCAAGTAAATTTCATACTTGTAGAAAGGTAGCTAACTTAATAAATAATTTCTAGTGTCATAAATCGTACAATGTGACACATACGTTTAGACGAACATTACGTTACATTAGCATGTACAACTTTTAGTTGTGTTTGGGTAACTTTTCTGCATACATGTGCAGTAAACCTAGCAAACACGCATCATACAGTTCTGCTAAGACTAAAGGTTACACCCTAGTGCACATAGAGTTCACTACGCTTAGACATGGTGTTCACTAATAGAGTGGACTACAGTGCACTACAAAGTCCTCATTAGTTAACACGGTGTGCACTCCATGTCTTCCTACAAATGTATGGTCTGTCAATCTTCCAGCTCAGGTCATTGCATGTATGGGTGCTCTTTAGAATAAATGAATGAATGAATGAACAGATTATTGAATATGATTTTCTAAAGACTATCAATAGTTTAACCTAAGAATTAATTAATTAATAACGAAAATAACAAAATAATAATTAATTGATTAAAATCAATAAGTTTGTTTTTTTATTTCCAATTAAGTAAAAAGTGTTGTATTTAGTTATAGATAATTCAATGTGATTTTGAAACGGATATCAATAGTTTAACTTAATAAAAAAAGTAATTAATAAATTAAAAAAAAGTGTTATATTTAGTGAACGATAATTCAGTACGATTTTAAAATGAAAACCGATAGTTAAATCTAAGAAAACAAATTAGTTAATAAATTAAGGTTGTATTTAGTTAAAGATAATTCAGTATAATTTTTGAATGAAAAATGATCATTTCAACTGAAGAAAACAAATGAGAAAATTTAATTATATATAATCAATTTGAAAAGACAGAAATGAATGAATGGATAAAAAACAAACATTATTATGATAACCATTAACTGAACAAAGAAAAATAAGAAAGAAAGAAAGAAAGAAAGAAGCACATGGATGATAAATACGGAGGAAAGACCTATGTCATCCACTTGTTTACATCAAAGAACATACCTCTGCATATCTCCGTTATTAAGTTATGTTATCCTTAGACATTTGTTAGTATGGCAGTAATTAAAGATACCTACTCTTTAAGGTGACCTAGGTATCAATACTATCACAGCTTAAAGACACCTGTTAAACAGAATGCAGTCAAATGTGTTAATCAATGTTCATCAGACACCATGATATGCGACGTCTGATCTGGGTCTAAATTATTTGTCAAAATTCCTTTTCTGGCATTAATGAATTATATTAATTGTACATTACAGTGTTTTAAGCACCCTTCAGATATATGCCCTTTGTAGGCCAAGACCCCATTGCGCTTTCTGAGCAAGGCCTTAGCTCTTTGCTTAATGTGCGTCACAGATCTGAATGTTAAAATCAGTATGTGCAGATGCTTATGCTGCGCAATCCTCCTAATCATTCTGCGCCTGAGCACATTTTGGTCTGGGTCTAAAGTACAAACAACGCTTGTTATAATTTCCTTTTCTAGTAGTATCAGGGTTCATGATAAGAACAAAAATACTGTAAGTTTAGGGTTTATTATTATTATTATTATTGGTTATTTAGTAATTTAGCCCAGTATATCATATTTAAACAGCAGTTTGAAACCAGTCTGCAAAGCTCAGACAAACCATCAGCTGGACAGAGGTGTACAAGCAGGACATTTCTTCCAAAACAGGAACATAAATAGCTTTGGGCAATTTGTTCATAGCATTAAGACAACCCTTTTTCATAAACGTGGGACATTGGTGGCGCGAATTAGCATAGTTCTTATCAGTTGAGCCCTTTGCACTTTGGTGAATTTTTTAGCAGATAACATAATTATGGGATAATTTTCTCCAGTTCTCCATAAAGACATATGTTGTAGGTATTCCTTAGAAGCACCTCGGTGAGGCAAAAACATATGTTGTGGGTACTCATTAGAAGCACCTTGGTGAGGCTCTTCTAATGAGCACCCAGAACATGTGTTTTTATGGAGAAATAAGAAGAAAGAAAAAAAACAGAATTATCACCAAATACTTATCCTTGACAATTTCTCTGTATGTTGTATTTTATTTCATGCAAATTGTCTCCAATGAAGACAATCTGCATGAAATGTCGAATCCTATTTTCTGGATATAATATGACAATAACCAATTTATCGTCTGCTGTATTAGGCGAGAAAGTGGTAAACATAAGGGATCAAATATCACCCCACCCACTAAAGAAGAAAGGGTCGGATATTTCATGCAATTCATCTCTGTTGCAAACAATTTGCATGAAATGTCAAATCCTATTTTCTAGGTAAAATAAAACAAATATTACCAGTTTATCGCATGCTGAATAAAACCAGAGAGTTGTAAAGATTAAGGGTTAAAATATTTTACCAAAAAAGAAAAAAAAAGGTTTGACAGTCCATGCAAACTGTCTCTGTTGGAGACAATTTGCATGACATGTCAAAGCCTACTTTCTGGGATAATAAGAATATCACCAGTTTGTCCTTGATGCATGAACGTTGTCTTCTAATCATTTTTCAGTTAACCAATCAAACTTAAGAAAAAAATAACTGTCAAAAAAAATAACATAACAATTGATGTAGCATATGCTATTTTTATTTTTATCTTATCATCTCAAGAATTGCAGGACACGGTGACCTGTCTCAGAAAAAAAGGGCAGCTGTGTCAGATTATGAAGAAAAGGAAGATTATGTATTATGCAAACACTGAAGCTCAAGATCAGACTGCGCATCTGCACATTCTGATCAGGATTTTCACTGTTAATATATTCTACAGAAATCTGTGTTTCTTAAAGACACATATTCTCTGCCTCTTGGCTGAGGTAGTCCATCATTATTGCACGCAATATACAGCCCTAATAGTGGTGGCTCACATCAAAGGCTGAACTTATCAAAGTGATTATGAAGGGATTATCACTGTCTGAAGTCTGTTTAGGTTGGGCCAGAAAGGGGGAAATGAATATAATCTAATAAAGTATTCATTGTTTTACCTGAACTAAATGAAGATTTTGATTTAAAATTTATATTTTATTGATTAATTTTTTTATAAGAAATATCTAAATTCAAGTATGCTTTTTTTTTTTTTTACTCTTATTGAATTATAATGTGAATAGATCTCGATGATTTCTAGTTTTCAGAGTTGTCAAAAAAATCTAAAAAGAAAAATAATAATAAGACAGAGTTTTTATCTATTTCTTTATTTAGTTTTAAAAGATCAAAATTGTTATCTGACTTGTCATAAAACAAAATATATTGAACTTCATTTGAAGCTATTAAATGTTTTGTTTTCTAAATCTATTTTTCCATTAATGACTGAACAATGAAGAAATTCCAGAAATTGTTTTATTTACCCAATCTATTATTTCAAGTTTTAAATTAAGAACCAAATAATATGTACATCTCAGATACCTAATAAATTTTATCACTTTTTTAGTGAATTTCATGTTTCAAAATAGATTTAAAAAAGTTAAGTTCCACTATATAATGAAAGCACGTTTATTCCTAAAAGTATTTGATGATGGATTGTGTGTAATAGTAGGTTAAATGTTTAATTTATGATTAAAATAAATAAATAAATATAAATAAATAAATAGGTAAATGATAAAAGAATCATATCTAAGTGATTTTAAATAAAATTACACTTGTTTTTGAAACTTTTTAATCTTCAAATGCTGTACTTTATCAAAATGGTCTCAAATGGATAAATGAATAAACACTTTTTTTTATACTTCTAGCCACTTACCTTCTGCCCAAAACTGAATTCCCCATATGTGACCCTTACCTGTTTGAGAGCCATAGATCACCACAGATGTATGATCTGTTATCTGCATATTTCACTAACAGGGTCATTAGGATGTTACGCAATGGAATATGTGTCTTTAAGGTACACAGTTAAAGATACCGAATTGTCTGCCCGTTTTCTTAGATCGTTGTCATAATGATCCTTTTCAAATGTTGATGTTCATTTGATGTTTTGACCGCTTTGGTTTTATTGCATGAGTTATAGATCAAACTATAAACTTGTCCAGTGGCCTGAGGCTTCTGGTTCCCAGTTCTATGCTGTGAAGTAGAGAAATGAAACCAGAAAATGCAGGTCCCTGGAGAAGGTAGTATTTAACCTGTTCACCCTTCATAGAAATACACAATACACAACATGTGCTGTTATTAAACTTATATTTATATGTGTTTGAACAATCTTTTTTATACTAATAAAATTAAAATGTTTTGTTGATTTTTTTTAGAACTTTGAGGTGTCTCCAAGTAAAACAAGAAACAACGATGATTCAGTCTTTTCAAATAAAAATGGACCTTATGAATTATGCGACCAACGTAGACCCAGATTAGTCTGTTCGTCCGCTGTATGGATGGCCAGAGTCTAAATTCATGTTGATTAGAGCTTGCACATTCTATCAGCGAAAAAATGTATGCGGATGCTGATCTGGAACTATAATGGTTGTACATAATATTAAATCCTGCTTTTATTTAGAGAGACTCGTGTTATGTCTCTGTTGGGTATTTAGCAAATATAGATAAAATGTTGTTTTCCTCGGATTATTCCTGTTACTACCCCTAGGTGTTAAAAAGAGGGGTCTGTGCAAACAGTGTAGACCCAGATCAGATGTCACATAACACATTTTGTATTCAGGGTCTACACTGTTTTACACTTACCCAGCAATGTTTAGACAAATCAGTTGGGTCTATAATGGCCTTATTAAAAAGATAGGGCACGTGTTGTAAAGGATCATCTGGTATCCCAGGTTTGTTTTTGAAACAAATGCCTTTAGGGTAATGTTTGAAAAGGTGTGAACAATTTATTGTCTCTGACAGGGAAAGTGGATTGTAGTATATTTAACCTAAGTATTCTGATAAACACACCATAACAAACAACAGTGATCCTGATCTGACATTACATCACAGAGCATCTTATTAAGGTGTACACATTTTGCCACTCAAATGGCAGGTATACGAGGGATGTTCGAAATGAATTGCTTATTGTCCTCTAGCTCGATATCCACGTGGGGCACGATAAAAACCAATACATACCTGTATAGCGTTATTCAATATCTACACAATGGTGTATAAATGTACATGTTAGACTAAGTGTAAGACATAAAATTTGCCATTTGAATACACGCAGTCATTGACCACTGCAGTAAAAATGGTTGGTAGAAGAGTCGACAAAAAAGATGAAATACGGGCTTACATCAAAGCTCGCTCAAAACTTGGTTGTTCTTTGAAGAAGCTGATGACAGAAATTTCTACTGCTTTTGGACCTTCTTGTGTGTCTTATGACACAGTTCGGCGGTGGAAAAAGAAATTTGAGTTTGGTGTAGAGTCCATCAAAAATGCACCGAAATCAGGTAGGCCAAAATCTGCATCTCGTAAAGAAATCGTTTCCAAAATAAAGGAAATCATTGAAGGAGATGCCAGATTTACAGTTCGTAATATTGCACGAAAGGTAGGCATATCACTTTCAACGGTTCACATTATTTTGAAGAAGCATTTGAAAGTCAGAAAGATTTCTGCCAGATGGGTGCCACATCTCTTGACTGACGAGCAAAAGAGGCAACGGGTTAAAGTGGCCAAAAAGCTGCTTCAAATGTTTCCAAAATATGACAAAAAGCAGTTTGCCAATGTCGTCACAGGTGATGAAACCTATGTCCATTATTTTGAGCCCGTCAGAAAGGTTAGCAATAAGATCTGGGCCACTAAACACAGCAAACGCCCAATAATTGCCAAACGTTCTTTGAGTACAAAGAAGGTTTTGTATGCAATCTTCTTCTCTGGTGAAGGAGTTGCAATAAAAGTGCCAGTGAAAAAGGGCAAAAGCATCACCGGAAAGTACTACAAAGACGTAGTATTGAAGAAACTGAAAAAGTATTATCACAAACGACGCCCTGCCACTGGTTTTAAACATGTCCGTCTTCTACATGACAATGTCCCAGCTCATACCTCCGCAATAGTTACGGTGTTTTTGAAGAAAGAAAAAGTAACTGTTTTGCCTCACCCCACGTATTCCCCAGACCTTGCCCCATGTGATTTCTTTTTGTTTCCGAAATTGAAAGCATTCCTTGCTGGGCGGAAATACAAGTCCCGACAGGCACTTGGATCTGCCATTCATCAGTACCTTATTACTGTGCCCAAATCAGCGTACCGTGACGCCTTCAAGAAGTGGATACATCGGCTGAAACTTTGCATTTCTAGCCACGGGGAGTACTTCGAGGGCATGAAATGAGTACTTTTGGGCTAACTTGAAATTTGAAGTCTCCTGATAGAAATAAGCAATTCATTTCGAACATCCCTCGTAAGCTGTGTCAACAGGTAGCAAAACGGACTTGATAAAAAAAACTATATGTAGAAATCCATGATATGAAATGAAACAGGAGCAGCAAAGGATTATTTATTTTCAGAATTATAATATATAGCTTGATTACTATTATATTATTTCAGAAAATAATATCAATAATTATATTATTATTATCATTTTGTTTTAATGTAATTTCTTAGATATTATAATTGATAAATAAAAAATATATATTTTATTGAATAAAATATGACCGACATAAGATTATGTATTCTGAAAATTGTGATGTTACTTTATAATAATAATAATAATAATCTTATAAGTATCAAAAACTCGTTTTAATTTATATTCTTATAATATAATAATAAGAATATGAATATGAATTGCCATTGTAAGTCCCTAATCATGAGCAGAATAATTACAAATCGTTTCTGCATCGACGCAACATCGGAATGACGTTCCGTGTTTACTGGGAAATACAATACGTAGATTGTCATTCTTGTCTCTTTTAGGAACAGTCCAGGGTGGAACTCAGCTACAAGATTTTAAAAGTGTTGGTGTTCGGCTGTTTGATTTCAACTCAAAACTTAACCTTCCTCATAACTCGAGTGTCTATATATCCGTTGTTGCTGTCAATGGTGCTGGATTAAGGACTATTTCATATTCTGATCCTCTACTTGTGGACCTAACACCACCAGTTTTCGAATATGTATATGACGGCTTTATAGACGGTAAGTTGGCGGCAGTCAAGAGCTTGACAATAAATATTAAACATAGACATGACATATATATATATATATATATATATATATATATATATATATATATATATATATATATATATATATATATATATATATATATATATATATATATATATATATATATGTGTGTGTGTGTGTGTGTGTGTGTGTGTGTGTGTGTGTGTGTGTGTGTGTGCTTGCCTTATAGTAAAATGATGTGGGACTTAAGTTGAGTTACCACAAAAAGATATAAAATCAGCACTGAGGCACTTAGTGCCAATGAATTGCATTTAATACTATAATGCAACCATCTCTACAATGCCACCATTCAAAATGACTTAACTGACTGTCGTAGGGAGGTTGCTGTTCTAGAGAGGTTAAATATATAGTAAAACTGCACTTTGTAGTAACCGAGCTGCTTTGACAGTTTTGAAGTACTGCTGTTCAGCTGCGACATCAAAACAGTGAGCTTACAATATATCAAGGTCTGTTCCTGTTTTACGACTTTTAAAACCACTACAAATGTGTTAAGTCATGGAACATGTTCTTTGAATATTTTTAAGAGCTGTTACAGTGAAGGGATGTTATACGAGTGAAATCTGTAAATTTGTCTGTTAAAGCTAAAGCAGAATCTGTGATGTATATGCTTCGTTTTTGTTTCTGTATAATTCAGCGTCATGTTATTAATGTTAATCGTACAATGAAGATAAAACCTAGTTAGAAGGTTACTAGCAGACAATTTAAGATTTAATATTGTATTCTAACTGCGTGTTTCTCCATTCTTTACGACCGTTTTTCGTAGAAAGTCCCCCCGTACATCATCATAGTGCAGGTTAACCGTTTTTTTGTGATTTTGTGTGTTCTTTGATTCCAAAGGCATTCCTTTTTTACTTTTATTGTCTTACAAACTTACTAATAGAGCCCAGTACTGGTGACATCATCGGTAGAATAATTCAGAATGGATGTTCCCTGGGCTAACGTAATATCCATTGACCAGTACTAATTCGTAGGTTGAGAACACTTTACAATTATACAATTACAAATGTTTTGTTTGTGGTCTTGAAATTTGCTTTTCAGTAATTAAAGCGCTAGATAATTGTAACATTAGCTTTAATAATGTTAACCAGAACCACAAATATACGTCTTTCTGTTTGCTTCTTTTCTTTTCAGGTTTATGTTTACTTTGCCATTTTTTTTTTCGTTTTGACGATTCAATCTGAGATCAATGATTTTGTAATATTATTACTCGTATGAAATAGTTTTAGTGTTAAATTTAAGAAATATAACAGCTGTAGCCGTGAATTGTAAAGTAACAACTCAGAGGTTGGAGGTAAGTTCTAATGTAGGTCAAATCACAAACGCTTAACGCGAGTGATTAATCTACTTACAACTGACAAACAATTCACTCAATAGAGCTATTCTATTTCGATTCTAACACACTAAAATCAACAAAAAATGCCATTGATTCCTTCAGATTCTCTTAACCTTCCGCCATTGTCCGACGATACCCCGCCAGCTTCCTTGGCTGTAACACATGCATTTAGGTATATTCATAACGTTAAAAAACGACGTTACACAGTCAAATGTCCAGAAAAAGGCAAATTACGTCAGAAGAAGAAATCTTAAAAATGTCACGGCTCTTCGCGACACACTCTTCTTCCATGTGATTTCTTGCAGAATAAAACCCAGATCATTTCCTATGCCTATATAGGCATGCTGAGTTAGAGTAGTATTTATAAAATGCCTTAGTGTTGCATTATTATTAGAAGCATGTACCGCTGAAAACAAATTCAAGCTGCGTTTTGAAATATATAACTTAATTAAATGTATCTCTTTATATGAACAATAAATGATAATATTAGTTCTCGGACGCTTTTCGTGCCCGAAAATTCTATGATGTTATAATATGTTCTCTTATAAAAAAAACCACTGTATTTTACCTAATCATTTCAGGAGCAGACGTGGACTTCCAGACTTCATCGCGTATTGGTGTAAATTTTAAAGTCTCTGATCCAGAGTCACATGTTTTAAAATGTAGCTGGGGTATCGGTAAGAGTTTTGTAACAGAATGTTCTACTGAATGCCGTCATTCTTTTTATAAAAAGCATAACGGTAACACGTCAATGTAAACTCTATGAGCCGTGTCATGAGCAAAATGCTCTTTAGACGAATCAATGTCTCACTGCGTATGTCTTGTCCCTCAATAGCAAGGCCATGAGTCTAGGTCTTCTGCTGAAGTTTCCTCTTGGTCTACTGGTTGCGTAAGCAAACATCGAGGTGTGGCGAGACCTTTGCTGTTCGCAAATGCAAATGCTATGACGGCTTTTTGCCCATGACGCGGTGCGCATACTTCTTAGGCATAGCTTAAGATAGGCAATCTACTAGTTACAAATATTAATTTTTCATTTCTCCACAAAATATACGTTCTGGGTACTCATTTGAAGCACTTTTCAGAGGCGCTTTTGAAGGGTATCCACAATATATGTTTTGTGGAGAAATTAGAATACTTATGTTGCTATCCCTCTTTACTAGAGCTTTGCTAGCCATAGTATTTTCACTATACAGTATTCGAAATGAGAGCGAGTTTGCTTATTACGCACATTTAGACAGGCTTATGCAGTAAACAAGGTTACTGTAGCAACAAATTGATAAACTAGTTTAAAAACTGCAAATCTGAAAATACTCTTAGTATGGTAAACCCCTTCATATCTTCGTTTCTTTACATTTGCTGGGGAAACATTGGCAAACATATTTCAAAGACGTGTTAACTTAATGAGTATCTCAAATAATCAAGGAAATGGTAATACTCCATTTTAAAACTTCACGGAAGTAAAACGCGGCATATCTTTTATCTCGTTTTATTTCTAATTTTACCACTATGTATATGTATAAAGAAGTAATCATTGTCTTATACGTCCGTACAGGAAACAATTGTACTTCAGTCAGGTTAAGCTTTATAATATCTTATTTTTAATACTGCAATTTATCATAGCAATGGCCCAAAATATTACACAAGTGAACTGCAATATGAGAAAACGTACTTTCTGCCATGTGCCCCCAACAAAGATGCGTATCTGCCTGCACATCTGCAGAACCTGTTCAGTCTTCAATGTCAGCATATAGGAACGCTACATCATTAGCTATCCTAAATGTGCCCAGTGCAGATACTGATTAGACTGTACTAATGTGCAGGCTGAGCTGAATCTTTGCTAGGCGCACGTGTCCGACGGTACATTTTCTGACGTTGTGGGTCAAGTAATTTACTTAACTGCACTAAAGACGTGTAAAAGTATATACTAATCATTAACAATCATTATTAGAGTTAGCTATAGCTACGATTGCCATTAATATGATTAATTCCTGGCGGGCACATGTTGTTTATACAACGCCCCATTAACGTCGATGCAACATCATGACGATGCAACGACGTTAAGGCAACGTTGGAGTTGTGCCCGCTGGGTATCTAGTTTTTTTAATTGTGGCATAAGTGGGTATCTATATTTCTTATTTATATTAACTTGAGTGGATACAATTGCTAGATTTTCCGCCATTTTATTTACAAGAAGGACTATTTTGTGACTTCCTGGTTGCTTTCTTGATCATTAAACTCTTTTTGAAAAGGCGTCAACTCTAACAAGAAAGAATCTGTTCCCAAATGTGACAGAGTTGTCTCCCCTGTAAGTGTATCAAGTACCCTTAATCAACTTTAATCTGTATTTTTTTCCATTTGGCCTTGAAACGACATATAATCTTAGCCTTTGGTGGAAAACATTTAATTGCAAAGTGATTGGCATAGGCAGACATAAATCCCACAAGCATAATTTTGATCAACATGCTACATAAACTAAGAAGGGTAGTGAAGCTGTATTGATCGTGGATAGCTGTAATTTCAATTTCTAGATATCTAGTACTTAGTGTTTTTCTGGGAAAGTTGTAAAAGCCAATAAATGATTAATTTATACCTGCATTTAAGGTGCTTTATTAAACACAGACGTACAGACAGCTGCATGTGAAGATATTTAATAAAACCGAGTCTCCGATTTTTGTTCTTTTGTATGTTTTTTAGTTTTTTATTTGCATATGACGTAATTGCATATCTTAAAGTCTGAGATCAGAATACTTCCCTTTCATACTTTTACTGTAGCTCAATATGTTAAAGCTGCGTTCGTCATTTACAGGCAGTCACAAAGGCGATATCTCGCTACAAGAGTTTGAAGAGCTATCGATGGATCAGAACTCGGCAGAAGTCGAATTGTCAGAAGCCACCTTCGTCAGAAAATTATTTGTAACCGTGCGCTGTAAAAACAAAGCGGGTCTTGTCGAAACCATGTCGTCAGACGGAGTCACCATAATACAAAACCAGCCAACATCCGATAATTTTGTGGTTGAAATTCTAGGAACATCGCCTTCACAGTACCCTGTCCATACTAACTTTCAGGGCACAAAATACCAGCTCAGGATCAGATGGACAGGATTTAAAGAAGAGGACTGGATTGCAAAATACAAGGTTTGACTTAAAAATTATGTATACGCTAATTTTTGACAGTAGACGAATCAAGGGAAGAAAACCATATATTACAGTTACATACTAGATTATATATATAGTTTGGCACAATCTGTATCATGTTAATTTTAGAAACAGTATTGTGTCCATAAATATGTCCATTACAGTGTCCATAAGACAAAAAACATAACGTATAACAGAATTGTAAAAAGAATACTGCCTGATTCATAAGGTTCAATCTATACTACCACTACTTAAATATATTTATACTTTGCATCATTTGAGTAGACTATGGCATCTTCAGATTTTACATTTAGGCGTTTTATTTTAACATTGTCCTTTGATTTAAAAAAAGTGTAAGAAGTAACATAAGATTTATGGCCAACTGTCTAGTTTTAATTATTGCTGCCTAATGTGAAATTTACATAATTTGTGTTATTTGTACATACCTTGACGGGGGTTATCCTTTTGCATATTCTCAAAGACTATTCTTGACGGGATGCTAAATAGTGTAATTCTTTAAAAGTTGTACAACGTATAGAGTTCGAACATCGTTATAACAATTAGAACATACTAAACAAGTAAAACAGTATGTTCTTTATATAGTTAGTCACTGAACTTTAAATTTTCATAGAAGAATGTTGTTTAGTTGGTGAAATCATAGTAGATGCAACAATGGTTTTGTTTAGAGAAAATAATCGCATTTATGAGAAAATTAGTAGAAATTATAAATGAAGATAACCAGGAAAAGGCACAAACATGAAGCAAAGCCTTCCCTACGCACTGTAAGGACATGAGGTAAAATACAATAATAAAACAAACGCCTCATCAGAAACCACCAACGCACATCAAAGAAAACTGGAACAGACGAATCACCTTGAAACGAACGGTCACTGGGAGAAGGGGCGGGGGCGGAACCAGTTTTATTCGAACAAAACCTGCAACACTAAACTCCATATTGGGTCCACTACCTCATCAATGAAACATCATAGTGAAACACTATAATCATAAACACTAGGATAAAATACAGCAAAGAACTCTGTGTCGTTCTGAAGTCAGCACACAAGAAAACCACTAACAGGACTACAGACATAGTCAGGTGCCAAGCTTCAAAAACAGATTGAGGAGGAACCCTCATTTTGTCTGATGACCGGATCACCGTCGTGCCATTTAAAGAGAGAAGCAGTTATCATCCATTTTGGGGTTATCAGATTGCCGCAGAATACTATATTTTTGTAGCGAGCTACAATCTGTTTGATTTTTTTTTCTGAATTTATAGACTTAGTTACATAAAATATAGGTTCCGATAGACCTTCTTGCAGTGGACATCAATTTAAAATAACGGCGATGGAACCTAGGACATCACATGTATCTGATGAAATTTATGATATTAGTACTCCTGCCTAAAACGGCTGGTAGTTAAAACTTTACTTCGATCATTAAAGTCACTGACTGCATTAGATGTTCTAGTAAATCGAATCAACTAAATAAATATACACCATCGGCTGCAAGACGAGAGACATTTCAATCCAGTGCAACTGATATTGTCATCTACAAACGAAAGAAATTGCAATAGAAAAAAATTAGTAGAGATTTATCAGTAATACTGATACATTTAAATTCAGAAAGGATGCAGATATATTAGTTTGATTTAACTGAAGTTCCTTTTGATCAACTGTATCAACCATTTGCTCAAAGAAATCATTATGAATACTTAGCAAGACATCGAAATATCGAGACTTTGAAATAGAATGCTTTGGTAATATTGGTCTTATTTTCGTGAAGTTTGTCTGATTTTCGTGAGAAAGGGACAACATAAAGTCTGTTTCGTAACAAACAGAAATAGTTTGTACCTATCGATACACTACAAAATGATGGTATAAATTAGCACCAAACCGAATAAAGATATAAAGAAGAAACGAAATAGTTTTGCAAATTTTCTGGGAAGACCAAATATAAAATGTTAATGAGTCTCAAAATTACAAGCAAGATAAAGAGAACTTTTCCCGTATGAAAGTTCTTTACTTAAATCATTTTTTTTTCAGTCTATTGGGCAATGTTGTATTAACGTGGAAAATCGTATGAAGACAAACCAGACGCGCGGGAATATCTCGGTTGTAGTTTTTAAAAGCATACCAGAAATATTATAGACCAAAATATAGATAGCTGAAGTGTCACGTTTCATGGGCCAAGCATTTTGTTTCGGCCTATCATCATCGATCCTCATATCATTTCGTTTAACTCCCGGAATAGGTTCAATGCTCCCAAAAGACTAGAAAATCTATACTTCACTACAGTGCAGTGCGGGGAGACATTTTCACAACCACCACAGGACACTAACACCAGCTATAGTGACGAAATAGCTTCGAACAGAAATGACAACTACGAAAAAGCACACATGCAACGGTGAAGATATCTAAAGTATCATGTTTTCATGTGTTCTGGATCTGCAGAGGCATCACTAATAAGCGTCATATCAGCTTTTAAAACTTCTTGAGTAGTCTCAGTGATCACAAAGGACCGAAAATTATCAAACGGACTAAAGTGAAGTACGGTGAGACGTTTTACGGTCGCCAAATGACATTAATATTAGCTGAAAACGAAACTGCCGTTTTCATGCGGTTCAGAAACCTTACATTTAACAGATATGAAAAACTAATAGTATATGACGATATTTGTTTACGATTTTATTTACAAAGTAGCGCTTTTAGTGGTCCCAGATAATCTCTTCAGAGACTGTCCGTAATTGCCAGTAGACTTGTTCTTTTTTTTTCAGTTTGAAAGAATATACGAGTTTGTAAACTATTTAGTTATTTGTATAGTTTCATGCTTACTTATAGTATTATTGCCTGTCAGCATTTTATGTATCACCTTTAGTACAATATGTAAAGTTTACAAAATTCTAGATGTTCAATGAAATAAAACCCTCCGAAATGCACATATATGAAGGTTACTACAGAACTGTCATTCTTAAAAGTTAGAGATTATCAGTGGCAGCAGACCATTATTAGATATACTCAAAAACTGATTTTTTGAAAGTACGGCGGTTTTTTAAGTGATTCAATTCCAATATACACTGTACAATCGTTTGATAATTTATATGAGTGAATATTTTTACTTTATCATTTAGGTTACGCTAAGACGCCACCAAAATCAGATCATTACATTCTACGTGAATGAGTACAACCCAGGATATACGTACGCTACATTCAGTGGTATGCCTTTTGAAGACGGACTGTATAACATTACTGTGACTGGAATAGACCGGGTGAATGCTGCAAGTGATCCAGTGTTAACCAGTGTAACAGTACTGACATCACCTCCGACAATACAACAAGGTAATAGCTAGTGTGAGATCAAAGATGTTGTATTGTAGGGTTATTGCACTGATTTTAGTCAATATTGTCCCGAGTTGACATATCAAAGGATGCGAGATTACTTGAGAAGCTCCCGTATTTCGATATCCAAAAGCGGGGCAATTTTTACCAATATAAGTGAATATAGGTATAAATATATTTCGCCATTTTCAGTTATTTATAGCCCTAAAATAGGCATTTATATTATTTAAAATTCAAAGCCTATTCAGATGTGTGACAAATTTTGAAGTGACACCTTTGAAATTTTGAAGTGGTCCTTTTTAAATCATCAAAAACATCACCAACATGTAATGGTGCCATGCGAAGGCATCCAAGTAAGCATGCAGGTTGAAGTAAGCGTGCCAATATCGAATTGTATCTGCTCTCTTGCTTCTTGGATTATTTTGCACATTTTTCATCATTCAGCTATATGAAAAGGACATATTTTTAATACAAAATACCCGAAGAAATATTAGAATGTCTGCATGTAATATGGTTTTAGAGCAGCCTATTAATCATTGAATATTGCACGTCAATATATATCAGATCACTTAAAAAACAAAACAAAACCAGAAATGTTTCAAGATATATCTGCTGGAAACTTAAAAAGCATACTCTAATGCTACAACGGAGAACCAGGATGCCAGAAGTTAGTTGATAATTAGATATAACTACAAAACAAAATTTGCTGAGTCGTGTATTTTATTGAAGTGTCACATTTGCTAATAATGTGTAAATTTTACTTGTAGTGTGTTTAAAACACGATAAGTGTTTCTCGAACCTCTGGCTTGATGGAAATACCTCTTGACACAAAATTCAAATTCTTTAGCATGCTCTAAATATATCTCAAACGCACTTTCGCTGAATACGCACCACTTTACGGTCTTTGCGAATTTTAATGGTAACGTCATGATGTCAGTCATTTGTATTTCTCAGACGCCTTTACACGATGGCATTGTATAATAGTTTTGTAGAATCCATGTAACGTGTGGCAAGGTTCTGATCTGCTTGACTGAACAGACAGACCAGAATCCAGGCCGGTCGCATGTGATAAAATATATTGCTTACTTGTTATGAGTCTCAGGAAGTCTAATTACGTAACCGTCATAGTTTCAGATACGAGGGTAATCCTCATGTTATTTTTTCTCCACGAAACAATATGTTGTGTGAACTCATAAGAAGCGTACAGAGGCGCTCCTAATGAGTACTAACAACATATATTTTCGTAGAGACATAAGATAATATTAGTAATTTGTGGCTGAAAACTGCACCTTATCAGGAGCGGGATGAGCAAGGTAGCAATTAAACATGATTTTCTTATGCCTTTCAGTAAAGAGATCTTTTTTCCGTCTATTTAGTTAATCAAAATTCAGTCGGGTCGTATATATTGTTAAATAAAATAAAACGTAAAACGATAATACCCGCCACTATCGTGTGGCGGGCAGATAACTGTAAAAACATGACGAAATTTTACTATTGGTAAGTCCAAACCAGATCTCCCTTATATCAATGCACATACCAAGTTTGGTGAAAATCGATTGATATTTACTAGAGTTATCATCGGAAAACCAGAATACAGACGTATGGCGGGCAGATATCTCTGTCAAAAATTGACCAGATTTGCCCTTTAACAACCCCAAAATACTAACCCGTGATATACATGTTTTAGCAAAATTTGAATAAAGTCCATCAAAAACTACTTAAGTTACAGAGCGGTTAACAAGCGCTGGCGTACGATAGGTGGACGAATGGACACTCGGAGGAGAAAACAAAATACCCCACCACTGTCGTGTGGAGCGGTATAAAACATGTATTGTGCAAGAAAGCTACATACCTTAATGTTTTTTATCATTTTATTATGTTTAATATATTTGCAGATATCACAATAGAATGGAATAGTCTTCTACAGGAGGTAACAGTATCCTGGGCTGATGTGTTTCAATCTGAATCCCCTCTGTATTTTGAAGTCTCTGTTGGTACTGTTAGAGGTGGCGGTGACATCGTGCAGAGACAAGAAACAAAAAACACTGTGCTTATATTCAAATTATCGAAGGCCGATATTGGACCGTATGGGAAAGCCATATATTCTGTAGTAACAGCAATCACTCCTGCTGGCACCTACAAGACCGTTGAGAAAGACAAACTGATAATTTTAGATGAATAAGTTTAAGTTTTTTTTAAACAGTTTGCTATATTTTCAGCCCTTTTCTCAATGTAGCGACTTTTTTTGGCTTCGAGCATTTTTATCTGTCCATTGAATTTTTTAAAATGGTATCTGATCTTCAGTCCTGTTATGATATATGGTCTAATCAAGAGTCATTCTTCTAATCGCTATTGGTGCTGAATAAGAAATAAATAGAAAATGAACGTAAGTATATGAAACGTTTATTAAATAACAATCAAACAAACGAACATAAAAAGAAAAGAAAGAAACACAAAACTAACAAACTTGCTAAAAATAACATATTTACTAAGGTTAAATTGGTTTAATCAAAACTCTTCTTAAAATTATTCAAGGATGCGGTACAAATAAAAACAAACTATCAATTATAATACTTAAACATACAATACTGAAGGTTTGCTATTGGACTAGTACAATTAAGCACCAAACTATAAACTATCGACTTAAACTATAAACTATAAATCACTGTTTAGAATTATGTACAACTACCTATAATTAAAACAAATGGGTATAACCTTTTACAAACATTACAGAAATTATAGTCTCTGTGGTATAATGGTTAGCACGCTGGACTTCAGCGTCATAGGTGGCTGGTTCAAATCCTACACGATACACAAATTTTTCTTTTCTACTTTTCCATTACTGAAACAGGAATTTTATGGTTGTTAAAATAAAACAAAAATCGGATGGATTTGCTATATTGTTTTTTATATCTGCTCAAAACTCACCGAGGCTACCGAGGCTGCCGAAGCGGTTCTTACAAGTATTCTTTGTTTTTGTTTTGCTGAGGTTTTACGCGACCCTAACCACACCTTTCAGGGAAAGCTTCCTAGCCGTTCACCAGTACTAAGTGCCCGTTTTCTATCAGCCAACGACAGCTGCCGTACTTGATCTTACAAGTACAGACTAATACATGTACTGCGTCGTACCACGTTTAAGTCTTATCAGTTTAATACTTACCTTGTGAATAGACACCATTCCTGATTGGTTTCAATAGACATAATAAATCCTTTTCAGTTTTATGACCCTTATAGATAGCAAGCCAACCTAGGCTAAGCTCCGCCTACTTTTCCTGGGCTGGTTACCAGGTCAAATCGACCTTGGAACCAGACCACCGATTTGAAAATCCTGTCTTTAAATCTCAGCTTCAATAGAAAAATGATTTAGAGAGCCAAACCTTGTTATCATCCGATCATGATAAGCGACTGAAGAGAAAATTGAATTTGCAAACTTTTGCATTCATTGCAAACTTTAAAAAAAAATAGCATGTATAGATATTTTCAGTGGTACGATGAGTAATATCCACCAGTTCATTAGCAAACATTTGTTTTATCGGGAGTCTTTACCGTCTGCTATTGAAACTACATCATTGGATTTCGGGTATTTTCCGGATTCGAATATGATGAGAGAGAAGCCAAACTCTGCGCTCGATAGAAGATTCTAAAAGTTAAACTCATTCAAAGCATTAATATTCGGCCATCGTTTTTAGACATGTGTGAAACAAAACTAACCAAACAGCAGTCGCCATTCCTCGGGCAGAGTAGATATACACACAATCGGAACGCACGGTAGATTTTCGTTTGCCGCGAGCTGTACCCACGGGCACTTTTCTTACGACGCGAGTTTCGCGGACGGTGAGACGGATTCTGAAGGACGGACACACATAAATTTTGGACACTGAAAGTAGACAGAAAGTTGGCGGAAACTTTTATGTTGGTCATAAAATTGGCCCCGTATGGAACACATCAGGGAAACATCTTCGTGCAAATTGTACCTCACCAATCCTGTACTTATATGACAATAAGCATGTGAGTGAGCTTCAATGGTCTTAACTATGGCTTTGTAGATTGATATAAGGAGCGACTCCATTAATTAATAATGCCATTAAATGTTATAATTATATACGAGAAATAAAAATACAGTCAGAAAACAGTTATTTAATACGTATTTGCAAAGATTACCGGGAATGCATGGATACGTTTCCGTAATTAGTATGCGCCGTGAAAAGTGTCCGACAGATAAGCATTTTTTCTGCTAAGGCAAGAAATTGTTTAACAAAATGGCTATTCATATACCGCAAAGAAAAATAAAAAAAAGAATCCATCTCTTGTTTTTATCCCTGTTCCATGCTTGTTTAGTCCAGACTCTCTCTCTCTCTCTCTCTCTCTCTCTCTCTCTCTCTCTCTCTCTCTCTGAGTGGTATACTTTAAATTGTTTGAGGGAATGACAAACAAAGATTACATTTACTCGGACATCAACCTTAATTCTGTAACGCTAAGCCCTACCATCTCGGTTTTAAGCGAAAACTTGCCTAGTGTGAGTTCACCGGAAGGCAATACAAAAAATTGTAAGTGTTTTCAACAATGAAGATTTTTCATTTTCCCCAACATGTTAACACTGTATTCATACATGGTGTAATATATCGTTTCCCAGAATTACCAAATATTGACCATATTTAAAACACTAAGATACAGTTCATTTTGGACATTAACATTTCTGTAAAAATGACCTTGGAAAAGTGAACTTATGATATAACAATCCATCTCGAAGAAAAGCGCGAATGCATCAAGGTTTACCCCTGTCCATCCGTCTGTTCGTGCATATGCGCGTGTGTAATATCTTGTACTTTCTGCAAGTGAACATACGTAATATATCTTCTATAAAAAGGCATTCCTATAGTATATACAAAATTATTCAGGCTTTACTAAGCTCATAGGACCCTAACTCTAGCAGTAGGCAAACCAGAGTTCTGCACGTCGTCTGATAGTATTTAATACGGCTAGATACGGTTATTCTTTTGGCAAAAATCGCAGAAGTCCGTGCGATAGCTGCAAGACAGTCCTACGAATTTGCAGCGTCGGACGTTTGTCGCAGCGTCGTACGTCAAATTTTCAACATACACATTATTTCTACGATTTTTGGCAATTTTTGCACGCTGTACGACTGCCGTAAGACAGCCTCAAGACAAACGCAGGGTTGACATATGATTTCGCACGATTTTCAGAGGTTTTGGATACTGGTCTTTTTCGCATGATGAACGCACAACCATGGTAAGGCATTCATGCGACAGCCTTACATTTTTTTCTTTATCGTACGGATGTCTGCAAGAATTCTTACGACAGCCTTGCGACAGTTTTGTAAATTTGCACGACAGTCCTACGGCCATCTTGCGACTGTCGTAGAAATTGTTTGCAATTTCGGACGTTGAAGCTGCTAACATCGTACTATAACTGAAACAGCCGTACGGGCATTTTGAGGCTGCCTTGCGATATCAAATACATATCAGGAAATCGTACGGCAAAAAATCGTACGCCTGATGTGAAACCGGCTTAATTATTTTATTTTTTCACATGGGCTTTCGTTTTGAAAAAGCCTAGATGTGAACTATAACTTACAAATGGTTCAGAATACCATCAATAAACCATATATATTCTCGTTGCTGACGATTGAATCCTATCCGGCAGTCGTGGGTTCGAATCCTGGCGTGGGCGGACATATATGTGCCTGCCATGTTGAGGTGGATATAACCTCCTGGCTAATAAAGGCTATGCCCGGCACGAGAAGAACATGGATCTCGGATTCCCAGGGATACTTCGGGGACATGTCCCACACCTTCTCTTCGTAAAATGCTTTCAATCTTGATACTTTATCAGACAACCACCCATAAACCATATATATTCTTGATTCTTATAAAAAAAACACATTAGTGACAAGATTCTTTGGTTCCACAGGGGTTGTCTGGAGCATACCGAACCCTTTCGCTTCACAAAAGGTTTAATGTCTCCGTAAAACGTTTAGATCACATTCCCATAACCATTAATACACTTTTTCTTTCTTTCAAATAAGACACATTCAGTGACACAAACCTTGAGGAGACATCTGTGTTTTTCTTGAAAATAAATTTCAGTTTTAATTTTTCTGACGCGCCACAGTCCGTGGCCACGAAGCCTGTTCACTTGTAAAAGCGCGCTGTTTGGAGGAACCTTTATCACCACCTTAAAACGCTTATGGTGCTGGTTTATAAGGTAAGCAAGAGCTGATAGAGTAATAATTTAATAATTTTCTGCGTCATTAAGCAGCATTTAAATTACACCAGCAAACTAAGGTGCCTAAGAGAGAGAGAGAGAGAGAGAGAGAGAGAGAGAGAGAGAGAGAGAGAGAGAGAGAGAGAGAGAGAGAGAGACGGACGGACGGACGGATGGACGGATGAACTATGAGGTTCGTTTTATCACGAGCAATGCAATCGAAGAGGTAAGACGCAAACTGGAAAAATCCTGAACAAACCGCAAAGCAAACATTGCCGTTACAAAAGATTTTTTTCAACGTATACAAACCGCCTGTCATCCTTTTCATTGAACTCTTCAGCGTCTGGATATAAATATGCATGGTTTTCGGGCAATAATCAATGTTCAACAAGATTGGCCGTGCGCTTCGCTCAAAGAACAGCGAAAACTCATCAGGCTGTATGTTGAAACAGACATATCTAGACCGTCCAGGTTGTTATGGGATACTCATCGGTAATTTGGCTTCGACTATGACGATCAAATGCTGGTGACCCAACAGAAACAATGTGACATTTCGAATGCCATGCAGCACCACTGCAATAAAAGAAAATAAGTTTCGCCTCCGCACAACCTCATTACTTGTCGTCAAAATATACTGTGTCCTAAAATTTCAAAAAAGTAAACAAGTCCACAATGATAGATAGAAATGATGTCAATAAGAACAGGATCTATTGAAAACGAAAACAAAAGCTAAACAAAGAAAGCAAAAATTATCATTTATGCTGGGATTCGAACTTCAGACCCCATGCATACGAACTAGCCATAGTTACCACTGCGCCAGAGAAGCTGTTGTATTGTTTGCTAGTCAGTTTTATTATAAACCAATATTTTGTCCGCTAAGAAGTACAACTATTCATAACAGTGAAAATGGTCAGTTTCTTCGCTTGAATAAACAACTTTGCGATGTGGATCTAGCTTTACGATTATCTAGTATTTATGGAAAATGTCTATGTAAAATGCGTTATTACGTATCAGCTAAATCCGCCGCCACCCGATAGTCGTTGATTTTAGTTATAGTTTATAGTTTTTCTTAATGGAACTAGTCTACTAGCATATAAAACGTATACATACCGAAATCTGTAGCTTGGTCATTACAGTTTGGAGTCCTGTTGTAAACTGCAGCAAGGTATTTTATTGTGTGTTATTATTTCCCGTCTGCAAGGCACACGCAGTTGTGTGTTAATCATATACTGCAGCAAGGTTATATTTTATATAATTCTGATACTTCCCTGCTACAAGTCATATGTCATAGCGCCTTCCGCTGCACGCGTATCCGGTTATTCCCCATGGAAACCTGCGAATAACTTTCATTAACCGTTTCTATAGGGTGTTAATGGGTTTACTTACCCCCAAATACGTCCCGTTCCCATACCTGTCTCCCATATATTCATTGACCGTTATATTGCTTGCCAAATAATCTAAATGCATGCTCACTTGAATGGATCAGTGCACTTGCCATTATTATGTAAAACAGATAAGGTCTACACTTTTCTGTGAACGTTCAATGCGTATTTGTGACTTGTAATATATTTTTCATATATTATATTACCAGGTATATAGATTTATATTCATATGAATTAATCATGGAAAGTTATTGTTGTAAAGTGCAATTAGATGGTATTGATGATTGAAGTGTATATGTCATATGAAATTGCAAGGTCAAGGTCAACGTTAATGTTTTGGCATCATGTGTGAAAATCCGTACAATTTCTGAAGTTATATTTTTCTGGTATGATCAATGGCATGATCAATCTGTTTAGTATGAAAATGTATTTAGCATAATTTATCTACTTGATCAGCGCACTTGCCATTATTATGTAAAACAGATAAGGTCTACACTTTTCAGTGAACGTTGTCAATGCGTATGTGACTTGTAATATATTTTTCGTATATTATATATCCAGTTGTGGTCAGTCCTGTTCCTGGTCCATTTCCGAAGAACGAACCCGTCTTTAAGTCGATGACACATACATTGTTGTGCACTAATTATAAACTGTAGCAAGATAATCTTTTATCGTGTGTTTATATTTCCCTTCTACGATCCATACATTCTTATGTTAATCATATACTGCAGCAATGAAATTGTTTATCTTGTGTATATATGCCCCTGCTGATAGCCGTACGCCGTTTTATGGTGGTCATAAACTGCAGCCATGTAATGTTTTATCGTTTACTTTTATTTCCCTGCTGCAAGCCATACGTTATTGTATGCAAACCAGGTACTGCAGCTAAATGACATTTCATCCTGTGCTTATATTTTTCTGCTGCAATCCATTCATATGCTAATCACATTATGAAAACATGCCTATTCAAATATATTGAAAATTTTACCACCCAAAAATGAAACTTTTCAGATAAAAAATTCTAATATTATTCATATTTCTATTCAAAACATAGATTGTGGGTACTCGTTAGAACCGCCTAGACGAGGCGGTTCTAACGAGTACCCACAATCTATATTTTTGAGCAGAAATAAGAAAAATAATGTATATCCCTGTAAACCCCAGTTTTACTATATAAAAGTGGGGTTTAAGGGGGTCAACATTATATAGGCATGTTTTCGTGATGATATACGGCAGCAAGGTAATCTTTTATCGTGTGCTAATATTTCACCTGCTGCAAGCCATACATTTTTATATGCTAATCATATACTGTAGAAATTAATTCTTTCATCGTGTGCTAATATTTGGCCTGTACAAAACAAACGTTGTTGAATGCTAATCATGTACTACAGTAAGGTAATATTTTCTCGTATGCTAGTATTTTATTGTTGCAAGCCATACGTTATTGTATGCTAACCATGTACTGCAGCAAGATAATTTATCATGTGCTGTTTTTATGACATAATAGTCGTAACAAAAGAAATGAAGCTTAGCTGAAAAAAATCCCTTCTATCGTGGGAATCGAATCCGGTCTGTCCGGATAAAAATCTAATGCTCTAACCACTGAGCCAAAGAGTCGACTCCCTGGCGCAGGTGACAGAGACAGAATATATATATCTACAAGCTATGCGTAATCTGCAAAGGCAGATCATCGAAGGTAGGTGTGCTAGGTCATAATACTACCCCTTTTCAAGAAAGTCATTATTTATGATGACTCGAAGCCATTTTGGCTAATTAAAGTCCTATCTCCGACAAGCCTCCATATCACGACATGATAGTCGTAAGAAAGGAATGAAGCATAGCTGAAAAAATGATTTCCTCCTATCGTGGAAATCGAACCCGGTCTGTCCGGATAAAAATCCCATGCTCTAACCACTGAGCCAATCAGTCGACTCCCTGATGCAGGTGTCGGAGATTGAACATATATCTACAAGCTATGCGTAATCTGCAAAGGCAGATAATCGAAGGTAGGAGTGCTAGGTCGTAACACTATTTTTCCCTGCTGCAAACCATATGCTGTTGTAGTCTCGTTGTTTTATGCGTATCATATACTGCATCAAGGTAATCTTATATCCTGCACTAACAGTTCTTTGCTGATAAACATGCGTTGTTGATTAGTATCATATACTGCATCAAGGTAATCTTATATCCTGCACTAACAGTTCTTTGCTGATAAACATGCGTTGTTGATTAGTATCATGTACTGCAGCAAAGAAAACATTTATCGTATGTTTATATTTTCCTATTGCAAGCCACACGTTGTTGTGTGCTAATCATAAACTGCAGTAAGGTAATACTTTATCGTGCTATAATATTTGCCTGCTGCAAGCAATATGTTGTTGTGTGTAATCGTAAACTGCAGTTACGTAAGCTTTTATCGGGTGCTTATATTCCCCATCTGCAAGTGCTTATCTTAAACTCCAAAACGTCATTTTAGTTGTGATGATTCATCAGATTGATTGTGTTGGGGTTTAACGACACGTCAACCCTTGTGGGTCATTTTGTGTCGTCTCCCAGAGAAAGGGAGAAAAGAGACAGAAGAGATAGCAGAAGAGATGAAAGAGAGGGACAGGGAAGGAAGAGGAACAGGAATGAAAGTGAAGATACAGAAGAAATAAAAACATCACCCTACCCTTACCTGCTACAAGGATAGCAGGCCTTGCCCAGCTGTAGGCCAATATCAGCTGGACGCCCCGGTGACAAAAAATACATGACACCTTCGCACCACCCAACCACCCATTGATGATTCATCAGAAAACATTGCCACTAGGCTTACTCTTTCCTCTATATCTATATAGAAAACTTTAAAAATCTTCTTGTCAGAAACCTCTGGAGCGATTTCAATGTAACTTGGCAGCAATTTCTCTTTGGTGACCTATTATCAAGATTGTTCAAACTCTGATGATTTGTCAAAAAACATGGCTACCATGGGGCAGGGCTTACTTTCCCCTATACGTCCATATAGAAAACATTAAAAATCTTCTTGTCAGAAACCATCGGAGCGATTTCAATATAACTTGGCAGAAGATTTCTTTGGTGACCCTCTATCCAAGATTTTTCAAGCCCTGATAATTTGTCAAAAAAAAAGGTTACCGGGGGGGGGGGGGGGGGGGGGTGGGGGTTGGGGCGGGGCGGGGCTAATTTTCCCCTTTGTATCTATATAGGAAACTTTAATATTCTTTTTGTCAGAAGCCACTGGAACGATGTCATCTTATATCAATTTATCAGAAATGTACCTTTTGTTACCCTCTTCCAAGATGATAATTCGTTAAAAAACTTGGCCGCCAGGAGGCAAAGCTTAGTTTTCCTCTATGTCTATAAAGGAAATTTTAAAAGTTTTTTTGTCCGAAACTACTTGACCGATTTCAATATAATATGGCAGAAATGTTTTTGTAACCCTCTACCTACATTGTTCACGCGATTATGATTCGTCAAAAAACATAGCCGACAAGGGTGGGCTTATTTTATCTATATAGAAAACTTTAAAATCTTCTTGTGAGAAATAATTGGACCAATATCTATGTAATTTAGCAAAAATGTTTCTTTGGTGGCTCTCTACAAAGATTGTTCATGCCATCATGATGCGTCAAAAAAATTGACCCAAGGGGGTGGGGGCGGGGCTTATTTTCACTATATATCTTTATAGAAATTTTGAAGATTAGATGAAAAAAAATGACTGCACTGCTAATCCATATTATAGGATCATCGTGTCACTTTTGAATATTAAAGTTATGTAAAGATCTTATAAGCAGTGAACATTGGTGAAACGTCAATATTAAGTATGCAAATATGTTTGCTCAGGTGAGCGATATAGAACCATTGGTCATCTTGTTTAAACGTACGCTAATATTTCTTTGCTGCAAGTCATACGCAGGTGCCACCATACCATCCATACACCGCACCCTGTCGTCCTATGCATCAATTAACAAATCTTTCTACAACTAAGGCCCCGTTCTATAAAAAAACTACCTTAATCCGGTCGATTATTTATAATATTTAGCCAACACGGTCAACTAAAACGCGCCGAATTCAACCAGGGCAAAGCCGACCTTTGCTGATTTGACGTAGGGCCGAAATGACAAATAACCCGTTGATAACAGCTCACCCTACGCGCAGACAGTGCTGAGTTTTTTGCAGCCCTTGTGATACTGAAATACAGTTCTTAAAGCTACCAATTTATGTAGTGCAATCTTTCACGAAAGATGGCGATAAGAGATCGAACTTCTTAGCTTAGAGAGGGTTGTAAAGGTTCAAACCACACTATCTTTTATAAATATCTCTGTTGCTGCAAAATATGTTTTTTTATTCTGTGCATAATTCTATTTTAGTGAAAAAAGAAAACAACAAACAAACAAAAAAACGTATTTATGATTTAACAAGTTGAACTCAAAAGCATTAACTGACGAGACGACCTATCATGATCTACTCTGTTTGTCTTTCTGTTTGACCGAGATTCCCATTTAGAATAATGATTCTGACTCAGGAACAAAAGGAGTAAAACTACATCAATACACAGTATTATGCAGTCTTTCAGTGAGTGTTTGACCAACGTCAAGTAAAAAAGGCATCCTTGGGGCATATTATGCATACAGCCGGTGCCAAGAAAATCTGTGGATCCACAGTTTGGTTGGACTTTTGTTCCCAAGGTTTTGTTGTGCGGCATAATATACAGATATATATTCTACAGTTCCCAATCATTCTGGATATATTTTGATCAAAAATAGGTTAGGTACAATAGTGGCGCATGCAAGGTTTCATCACCGAATTATGGTCACATGACCGAAAGTGACATCAGTCCAACCTAACCAATTTGGACAAATTACTGCACATATTTGCACCCTATGCCTTCTCCTAAACCAAAAGACCAACTGACTCGAAACTTGGAAGCAGTCCTCAAACAAAATGATATCGAATATCAATCCTTTCAAAATGAAATCAAATACAAAAGACCGTAACATCTTACCATACATGTACTAAAGTTTAAACAAAAGTCAAAAAGGACAGCATTTGGAAACAAAGAACACACACAAAATCACGAAAATCGGAAAATTGCTTTGATTGAGTCTTTCATATGCAACATTATAGTTTGCAAGGCTGCATACGCCCCATAGCGCCGGCGTAAGTGGTATTTGATTTTCAAAATAACCAGGATGGGCTCAATCACCCAAAGGAAATAAGATATAACCTGCACTATGGTGATGTACGGGGAGACATTTTACGGCCGCCGCACGGCACAACACCAGCTACAGTATAGTAAACTAAAAGTCAAAAAGGGTTGCCTTTGAAAACAAAGAACACACACAAACTTACGTAAATCAGAGAATCGGTTTGATTGAGTCTCTTCATATCCAACACTGTAGTTAGTGAGGCTGCATACGCCCCATAGCGCTGGCTTAAACGGTATTTGATTTTCAAAATAACCAGGATGGACTCAACACTACGAGTAGCTACAGTAGAGTAAAATAAAAGTCAAAAAGGATTGCTTTTGGAAACAAAGAATACACACAAAATTACGAAAATCAGAGACTTGATCTGATGAAGTCTCTTTATATGCAACACTGTAGTTTAAGAGGCGCCAATAGCGCCGGCTTAAGCGGTATTCGATTTTCAAAATAACCAGGATGGACTCAGTGAGTCAAAGGAAATAAAATATAACCTGCACTATGATGACGTACGGGGAGGCGTTTTACGGCCGCCACACGACACGACACCAGCTACAGTAGAGTAAAACAAAAATAAAAAAAAGGATTGCCTTTGGAAACAAAGAACACAGAGACTCGGTTTGATTGAGTCCTGGCTACCTTGAAGTAAATCAACAATATCGATGGCTAAATGGCAAACAGTGCAGACCGTGATCTCGTTCCGCACTTATTGGAATATATAGGGTAAGTACAGAACCTGACGCAAAGTAAAAAACAAACAAACAAACAAAAAAGCCAGGTTTCACATCAAATAGCCTGCGTCCAAAGGGCCAAAATCACGAAATACTCTCTTAGTACATAGCATTAGCTTCCAATACTTATATTGGTAACAATTCCATTGATGTATTTAAATGAATAGTCTCAAACTAGGAAGTCAATATCATAATGATTTGCGATGCACCTTTTATCAGCTCGCCTTAGCACAAAGTGCTCAAGGTAAGCTTTTTTGATCGCTCAATGTCAATCGTCTATCGTGCATTGTTTTTCATGCGTCCTGCGGTGTCAGCAGTTTGCTTTAAAAGCTTACCCATCCTACACCTTTTTGGCCGATTGACTCGCAACTTAGTATGAAGTATTTTGGTGACTTGTAGATTAAAAAAAGCTAAAATGTTTCTACTCGAAAACCCAAAATGGTCGTTGTGGCCACCAATGTAACAATTTATTTTGCGCTTCTTCTCCTGAAACGAAAGGCAAATTGACTCGAAACTTTGTCAGCAGTATCGAATCGGGGTAACTAGTTGATTAAACATAACTAAAATTCTTCTGATCGGAAATCCAAGATGACCACCATCTTAAAAATCTATTTTGCACTTCTTCGCCTGAACTGGAGGGCTTATGGACTCGAAACTGTAAGATAAATTAGGGAACTTGTATATTAGAATAGCTAAAATCGTTCCGATCGAAAAGCCAAGATGGCCGCTATGGCCACCATTTTAAAAATCTATTTTGCGCTTCTTCTTCTGAACCGACAGGCCAGTGGGAACTTGGTATTGGCCAACTTGTAGATCAAACGTCGTCAAAGTCGTTCCGATCTGATATCCAAGACCATGGTCGCCAGCTTGAAAATCTATTATGCGCTTCTTCTCCTGATCTGAAAGGCCAACAAACACTGAAGGCCAAATGTCTTAAAACTTGGAAGGAAGTTTCGGGGTACCTTGCAGATAAGATAAAAGCTAAAATCGTTCTGATCAGAAATCCAAGATCGCCGCCATTACAGCTATCTTGAAAATCTATTTTTCGCATCTTTTCCTGAACCGATAAACCAACTGACTCGAAACTTTGAAGGATATATCTGAGCATTTTGTAGTTTAAACGTAGCTAAAATCGTTCCGATCAAAAATCCAAGATTGCCGCCATAGTCGCCAGCTTGAAAATCTATTTTCCGCTTATTCTCTTGAACTGAAAGGCGGATTGACTCGAACCTTTGTAGGAAGTTCGGGGAAACTTGTAGATCAAAAATAGCTAAAGTCCTTCTAATAAAAAAATCAAGAATGTCGTTATGGCCGCCATCTTGATAATCTATTTTATACTTTTTCTCGTGAACTAAAAGGCCAATTGATTTCAAATTGGTTGATAGTATCAAGGCAATTTGTCGATCAAACATAGCTAAAATCGTTGCGATCGTAAATCCACGATGTCGGCTTTGGCCGCCATCTTAAAAAAATATTTTTTTACTTATTCTGTTGACTCGAAAGTTTAGATGACTTGAAACTTGTTGGGAAGAATCGGGGCAACTTGTAGTAAAAATGTTCTAATTGAGAGAGAGAGAGAGAGAGAGAGAGAGAGAGAGAGAGAGAGAGAGAGAGAGAGAGAGAGAGAGAGAGAGAGAGAGATTTGACTGACCCCCTACACATGACTTATGCAGACAAAGAAGAGGGTAAACATGTATCAGAGCAATTTACATTGTATGCTAGGTAACCTTAACAAATCTTTTCGATTTCATAATGAAGTCCTGAACTTGTAAGGTGAGTGTTTCATTCTCATGCAATAACAAGTTGTTTTTCTCATGCACGGGTCATTAATTGTTTAAAGTGTAGATCGCGTGGTAGGTATCTTTTCCTGGCAACTGAGTAGTTTACACATGTTAAAAGGAAATGTTTGGCTCTTTCAAATTCTCCACAGCTACAAAAAGGGCTTTGGACGATAGTTTTACGATAAATATCGGAATTAAGTGAGTTGTATCCCATCCTTAGTCTAGCGTGGAGGACTGGATCCATGCGTGTACCAGCGTTTAAGTATTTAGGAAGTATTTTATGTTTCTGTTTAAAGCGTGTTTGAAGGCTGCTATAGATGTTGCTTCTTTAAATCCGTTTAGTTTAAACTTTTATTTTATTTGTATACATATAACATTACAGTTGACAACGAGACATGACAAAACATCAATACATACAAATGGGATCCAGAAGAAAGTCGTTTGACTTTTTTAAATCTGTATCCCAGAATCCGTTTGGTAGACTGGTCCATGCACGTATTGTCGAGGGAAAGAAAGAGACAAGGAACTGATTTGTGCAAGGTCTGTAGCTCTGAATGTGTTCAATATTTCGAAGTTTATACCTGGCGGTTTCTCTAACAGTGGGGTGGGGGTGTCAAATAGGTAATCCGGAGTAAGACCGTGTAGAATTTTGTAGAAGATTACCATTTTGTGTTTATTTCGACGACTCTGAAGAGACTCCCATCAAAGATAAAAAAAAAGAGCTTTTCAATAATGCATAATTTGGTTGCCCCAATTATAAAACGCGCAGCTTCGACGTGAATTGCATCGAGCTGTTTTTCTTTCTTTTTTTTCTTTCTGTTTTTTTTTTTTTTTTTTTTTTTTTTTTTGTTTTAGTTTCAAGTGAGCAGTTGTCGTCCCAAACCACATCGCTATACTCGAAAAGGGGTCTAACAAAGTCCATATATATCTTATCTGTTCTACTCACTCTTGAGGGCTCTAAGAAGGTTGAGAGGTGTCCAAGCTTTTTCAGAGATATTTTTTATATGTGTGCTTTCCAGTCGCATGAATTTCTTTTTTTGATAACCGTTTTGCAGCGTTGATTTTGATCCTGCGAAGCTTATATTTAATCCAAGTATAATTGTTTGTTTGTCTTTTTTAAATTGCCTAAAGGTGCGTTTGCGTTTCCTTATTATTTTTTTTATTTTGCATGTTTTCCAAGGATGGCCATTTCGGTTTATGGTGAATCTTTTGTTCTTTTGTTCGGAATATATTGTTTAGCAGCCGCAAAAATTATATCAGTAATATCCTCGATATTCTGGTCAATATTCTCTTCGTGTTCAGTTTTTCTGAGAGATTAAATTCAAACATCAAGTTCCTAAATTTGTCATACTTAGCTAATTTGTAGTTCTATATTAGTCTTTTAAAAGATGGCGTGTGTGGACGAGTAAATTTGAGTAGAATAATTACCGGGCAATGATATCTCGTATAATCTGCCATAAAGCGGTCAGCTACACCGCTGGTTAGAACAATATTATTATTACGTACTAAGATTAGATCGATTAGCGAAGAAGAATTTTCTGTAAAATGCGTTGGTGTTGTATGCTCTATCGACACTTTCTTTTATAAGATCGAAGTAGTCAGGGCTATTATTAGGGAGTCTATAGAATCTCCACTTCCCCACATAACCCCCACACCCCCCCCCCGCCCCCGCACTAGCACCTTTTTCGAATGGATTTGGATCTCGACCCAAGTAGATTCCAAACCTTGTATTTATAGGTCGAGTCTTCCCTTACAGAAAAGAGTATCGCGGACATAGATAATCACGCCTCTACCAAGACGACCTTGACAGTCTGTCCTCAAAGGTGACATGAAGTGGTCTATCTGTATTGTGCTATTGTCAATGTCAGGGTTTATCCAGCTTTCAGAGAAAACAAACACGTCATAGGGCACGGCTTCACTGCTTATTGTGGATTTTCGGAGCCAGACATTGGACGTTTGCGTGAATGATACTTAGTTGTTATATAGTAGTTCAAATGATGTTGCTGACAGATCTTCGCTGGAGAAGCTACTGCCGTCCACAGAGTCTGATCCTGGGTTGGTTTCAACGTCCCCACATACAAGTAATAAAGAGGTTAACCACAGCGTCTGGTCGATTAAGATTACGGAGAAAAGGAGGTTGCAACAGAGAGAAGTGTTTTGATGTGGTATTCGAAATCACATACGCCGGTAAAGAACCTTAATGTCTTTGTAAACCTCGTTGCTTCGCTGAACAGCTAGCGTCATACTTAACGCAGAGAGATTACGGCTGTTTAGGATACATAACTATACTAATGTCATTGTAAATAAAAATTAATGGAATTTGTTATGTGTTAATCTCTTCTTGGCACATAGCCTTAACGAAAAAGAAAAACCTAACTTGCCACCAAGCCCGTCAGATTTAAATTGGTTGGCCTTCAGGAAGTGTTCAGTAGGAACTGTAGGAATATAAAGACGAGTCCTGATGGTAGGTCTGGCGTGTCTTGAAATGGGTATGTGGTTTCAACATAAGTCATCGGCTCTGAATGCAGGGTGGTCAGTCCTAGCTACAGGTAGAAAGGGATAGGAACAAGAACATAATAAACAATAAAGAAAAGTGATGGTAAATATCAAGTAATTTGAAAAATACAACAACTGTGGTAGTGAATAATAAATTAAGTTCAAAGCAACGTTGCATATGTCTACCCAAAGGAAGACTGGTAAATAAAGAGAGACAGAATTTAAAGCATCACACCATGTACACAACGCAGAAACAGAATCCAACCAGCGTTGAATTTACGCCGTGACGTCGAACAGACGATGATTTGACGCGGCATCGACGCCGCGCCATGTTGACGAACATCTCCTGAATCGAAAGTCCAGTAGACTCGAAACTTCACTGAAAATATCAAGTAGACTTGTTCAAATTACTGCCCTGGGGTAAAAATGGCCCCAGCAGGGGTCACTTGTCTGGTGCATAGGCAAGCGATACAGGGCAATCTTAGCCCTCTTGTCATTAATTAAGATTTAAAGACAACAATGTTTGATTTTTACTTTGTGAAATTTTTCAGTACAATTTATTTTAACCCATTTTAGTCTTGAGACCCCTAAAAGGGTGAATGGCAAGCAATGCAGTCTAAGATCAGACGAGCAGAACGCGGCGTCTGATCAGGGTCTACATTGTTTACAAGTAGTTCCCTTTTTCTCCAAGAATATCTATATCACACAGCCTGAAATACTTAAATTGAAATTCCCTGTTGCTGTACATAGTGAGTCTCTTTGGCCTAAAATTTGTTACCCGTCTTGCTTTGATTGATCCCTTTGCATGAGTTAAATGTATATATAGTTTTATAGATTGATTACTGCATTTACATTAAGTATTCGGACATTAAGGTCTGACATCGCACGCTGCTGCGCTGGGAGCATTGAATTTAAGTAGATACCATCCATTTGCTCCAAATGGTTGCACATTATAAACCCGTATCCAGGGCGGATATATGCCTAGGAAAGAAAACAGCAAGTGACAGAGGTTGTCTCTTTTGTAAAACACATCAGAAGATATATACATCAAGCGTTTAGAGTCTCCTTAACTAATTTCACTTATTTCGCCAATCGTATCGACTTTTCGCGTAGCTATGTAAGGCTCAAATCTTTAATTAAATGAATATTAACAATAGATTCTAAAAGAAATGACCCATTAGAGCAATAAACACACTCAGACAAAGATCAAAAACAGCTGTCATGTCACACGGCACTGACACCAGCTTTAGAGATTGATTCTAAATGAATGATCGCTCACTTTTAATTCAAAATCACCTGACTTGTCAAGTGTTTTAGGGCAGACTAGCCGGTAAACGGAAACTTAAAAAAGTGAGATTTAATAACAGTTTCTGTCAGACGATCTGTTATTATGTGTAATGCAAGAAAATGACGTTTAGACCAAATGCGAACAGCAAAGGCCCAGACCAGCTCGCGCATTCGACTTTATTTGCAAAGGACATCACATGGCTAATATGGGCCGCGTCGAACGACAAAAGTGCCTTCGAGTATGCGCAAACTGTGAAGCTTCACAGCTTCCTGTACATGCACAGTCACATCCGGGCATTTGCTTTCCATTGAAACCTTGTATAATATCCAATTATTCTGTTTGCGAACACCAAAGGCCGTAATCGGACTGCGCTGATCAGGCTGATCTAGGATTCTGCTGTCCGTACGAGGGTCATGCAAAAAGTTCTGTCACTAATAGGCTTGTTTAGTTTTATCCCAGGTATATTTTAAAATGCTTCACTGCACTTGAATGGTGTGTTGAATAGCTAACGATACCCGTTTATTTCGTGCAAATTGCTTTCCAACTGACCGAGTTAATTCAAATTGAAATAGATGCAGTCATATACACTGACCAATTTACTTGTTACAATGGAACATGGACCAAGCAAAGGATGGTCAGGAGTCCACCTTTTACATGACAACGCCTACTCCCATAAGTGTGAGGTTGTTAAGTCTTTTTTGGCTTCTGGAAAGATGAAAGTTTTAAACCATCCATCTTATTCAGCTGACCTTTTTATTTCCAAGGCTTAAGAAAATGCTTTTTGGAAATAAGTATACGTCTAGAAGTTCTCTTGGCAGCGTTATTTATCAGTGTCTCCAATAGATACCAAAAGAAGACTATTTATCTGTTTTCGCGACTGCGTAAAAAGGTTACAAAAATGTGTTTTAGTAAAGGGAGGATACTTTGAAGGTTTGTAATAAAATATGTTTGATAAAACGTAGCACTGAAGTAATCCGAACCCATTGACAAAACTTTTTGCAGGACCCTCGTTTTTGCCTGAAGACATTTTATCGCGTGGCGCGGCCCATATAATTTTCTGTGTGCATTTTTTTAACAAAGAGAGAAACTTAAAAACGTCCTGGTTGTTTTAATTGTTTGTTCTCTTTGTGCTGTCACAATCAGACATTCAGAGAATAATCGATAATGGGGAATACCCCAAGTTAAGGATAGCCAATGTCGTTTTTGGTACCAAAATGCTATTGTTTAAGAACAAAGTTACCAAACGTTCACAAAATATTGAAAGCTCTGTTGAATTGCCGCTTCGATCTATACAATAAATATGTAAAAATAAAGCACTCTCATTTAAAGCAAACACGTCAGGTTATCAGAAACGCTGAGAAAACATATTTTTTTTTTTGGATTGTATATAATGTCTATATGACCGCAAAGAAAACGTTTCTTCAGACATGTGCGCTCAGTGAAGATTCAGATCAGCCTGCGCATACGTACCCTCTGATCAGAATCTTGCTGGACGACATGGCTCATGAGCTGTTTCATCTGGGTCTACATTGTTTGCATTGCTTTGACTATTGCATGGAAGTATTGTATTCCATGCGGATAGTGCCAGTTTCAATAATATAAAACAGGGCTATAGCTAATAGGGTAGATTCAGGTGAAATGGCTCGTGAGCTTTTTCACCTGGGTCTACACGGTTTGCTCACTTTTGACTATTGCATGGAAATATTGTTTTGTTAGAAAAAAAATATGTTAAGTTTGACGGCAGGGTAATACTGTACAACAGGAGTATAGCTGACAGGGTAGATTTAGGCAAGATGGCTCATGAGCTGTTTCATCTGGGTCGCACTGTTTGTCCTGCTCTTGCATGGAGGCATTTTGTTTTATGTGGGTTAGTGCTTGGTTCAACACTATAAAACCGAAAAATAGCTGACAGTGTAGATTCAGAGGAGATGAGTCATCATGAACTGTTTTATTTGGGTCTGCACTGATTGCACTGCTTTTGACTATTGCATTGTGGTATTGTGTTTCATGTTGGTCAGTGCTAGTTTCAACACTGTGAACCCGGAAGAGGTTGACAGTGTAGATTCAGATGATATAGCTCATCGTAAGCTGTTTAACCTGGGTCTACGCTGTTTGCACTGTTCTTGACTATAGCATAGAGGTATTGTGTTTCGTGCCGCAAAGTGCTAGTTTCAACACTATGAAAACAGAAGACGGTTGGCAGGGTAAATTCAGATTAGATGGCTCATCATGAGCTGCTGCATCTGGGTCTACATTTTTTGCGCTGCTTTTGACTATTGCATGGAAGCATTGTGTTTCATTCTAGTCAGTGTCTCAACACTATGAAACAAAAAAAAATTGACAGTGTAGACTTGGATCGGATGGCTCTTTGTGGGCTGTTCAATTCGATGCGTTTCTCTTGACTGTTACATGGTGATATTATATTTCATGTCCTTCAGTGGTAGGTTCCTGATGCAGGAAGATTGCCAACATGCTAGATTCAATTAGGGTGGTGCACATGAGCTGTTTGTTCTGCGTGTACACTATTTATACAGCACTAGACTATTATACGGAAATTTTATAGTCTGGTACTAAGAAATGGGAGATGGCTCGTGATGAGCTGCTGTTAGGATCTACACTGACAGTCTTGTTTCGGAGGAGGTGGCCCATCATCAGCCGTTCAATCTTGATCTGCACAGTTTACATTACTCTTTTTATATGGACTGTTGTCATTTAGATGAGATGGCTCGATACAAGTTGTTTCGTCTGGAACCATTCTTGACTATGACAATGACAATGACAATGACAAAATTTTATTATGTAATAAAGGCCTTCTTCAGCCCATAATACGCATCAAGTAAACATATTTACTTCGTGATACCCAATATTTTGTTATATTTGTTAGCATTCTATAAACTAAATACTATGCTATTCATCGATTAAAACATTTTAGATTTGTTGGTGACAGAAGAAAATGTTATCAATCCTCATACACATATACCTGTGTATCCAATACGCTATTAAATCAAATGTGACAATCTTTATTTATATTACTTGTATCAATTACCTCGCTTGGTGGTCTTCTTTGTGAGAAAAGTGTACAATCATTCTCTTTACATTTAGGCCCTCTTTAAGCAGTCTTGTCGGACATATTTGACGTTTAGCATTCCTTTAAAATTCCAGCAGACACCATCCTGATACATCAATCCCGCCTCGCCCAGAAAACAGGCTCGACATCACACGAAGAATGTCTCCTTTTGAGACAACCCGCATGAATTGTCAGTCCCTGTTTCCTCGGGGTAATCTAGACAAATATCACAAATCTGTTGTCTGCTGAATCATCCAAGAGACTGCTTAAAAGTAAATATACTTATCACAGGCAACTAACTTAATTTGAATAGTATAAATTTCTAAGGGAAAATGCACTAATCAAAAATGTTGACACGGCAATTATAGCTTGATCATTTTGGCTTTTCATTATGTTATAAAACATGTGTACTGTTATATTTCTCCTCCAAGATGGATAAAAATACATATTTCTAAGTTCTTCATACATGGGACATAACATAAAAAAATGGAATTATTCTTCAATAGAATAAACATTGCGTTCTAAACAAAAAGGACAGAATCGATATTCCCTGTCTAATAAACATTGCGTTCTAAATAAAAAAGACAGAATCGATATTCCCTGTCTATATGCAAATGTCTACCTTTTTCAATCATAAGATTATGACTTGAACAGCGAAACTTTGCAATCGTTTTTCTACCAAGATAACTTAAATCTAAAAGTAGGTATTTTTCAGCTTCTAACAAGGACTTAAATTGTTTGTAATGCTCAGCTTTTGAAGATTCATTCAGTCCTTCTCCAATTTTGTATCGATATATCTTTCGTTCTCTGTAAGAATATACTCATAAATCTATTAGCATCTCCTATTGTATTAGCTACCCACACATAACCAAATCCATGTGTAAAAAGGAGAGTGCGTACATGCGAGACCCATGTAGTTCAACCTGCTTCATCTAAAGAACGAAGCATTTTATAGCTTTGGTGGGGATACCTGTGAGTTGGCATCTGTATTAATCTAAGCCAATATTTTATACACTGTGTCATGTATGAGACTCCCATACAAAACCTGCCGCATTCCCCAAGTACAAAGCTATCTAGTTTTGGTTTTTAAACCAATATATTGTTTACAAAATGAAGTCTGTACTCTTTCAATTTCATCACTACATTCATAACCCCATATTTCTGCGCCATAGCAGGCTATCGGTTTTACCATAGTATCAAACAACTTAAACGCATCTATCGGTGTAAAATGGCCAAAACTTTTCTGATATCTAAAAATACTGGATGCTGCCTTTTTGGCTTGACAAGCAAGTAATTCCTTGGTTCGAGTCCATTTTAATTTTAGCGTAAAATAGACACCTAAGTATTTGTATAAGGGTACTATTTCAATCCCAATGCGCTGGTAAAACCATCTTTCTATTTCTTTTACTATTCCGCCGTTTCGAAAAACAAAGATTTTAGTTTTACTTAAATTTAAACTCATTCCGACAGATTTACAAAACCTTTCAATCAAATTAATTTGTCTTTGTAATCTGACGACGGTATCAGCAAAACTGGCCACATCGTCTGCAAACATTAACGCTAAGATATCTTCAATTTCATCCGAAATAAAGACCCCATTTTCACATTCTGACTTTAAATATGACACCAAGTCATTAATAAAAAGTATAAATATTATTGGTGAACTGATGCAGCCCTGTCTTGTGCCAATGTTGCATTCAAAAAACTCTGTCAAACCTCCACTAACTTTTACACACTACTTTAATTGCTGATACATGGACTGAATTTTTTTTTAAAAAAACTTTCCTTCAGAATTAATACCTTTTCTTTTCAGTGAATCCCATAATTTTTCATGGTTTATACTATCGAATGCTCGACAAAAATCAATAAAAATACAATAAAACCGACCTCTTTCTTTACTCAAATATTTTTGGGCAATTGCGTATAAAGAAAAAATATTATCCATAGTGGAGTAATTCTTTCGAAACCCCGCTTGGGATTCATCTAACACTTCGTTTCTTCACTCCATTTTTGTAACCGCTTAGTTAGGACACCATTAAAAATTTTACAAATACTATCTATCAATGATACGCCTCTGTAGTTTGTGGGCGATGTTTTAGAGCCATTTTTATGTAAAGGACAAAGTATACTTTTACACCAATCTGGCGGACAAATGCCGGTATTAAATATATCATTAAACAGGGATTTCAGATAAGGTAATATTTCAGGCATCGTTGCTTTCAACATTTCTATACAAATGCCGTCTGGACCAGGGGAGCGGTTTACATGTATATTTGTTATGCTTAAAATAATTTCTTGTTCTGTAATTGGCGCGTCCAATACATTACTATCATGGTTTTGGACAATATTTTGCAAAACATTATCAGAGTGACTTTCAATATTTAAATTGAATAGTCCTTTGAAATAATCGATCCAGTCGCTTGAACGCATATATTTACTTAAATCCGATTTTTTATTGCAATTTTACTTCAAAACCTTCCAATATTCTTTTGGATTTTTACTGGCATCCAAAAGCTCTTTTCGTTTTATTTTTTCTAGCTTAAGTCTTTTTGAACGACATACATTCTTAAACCGATTTTTTTACTTTTTTATATGTTATCAGATCTATATTACGGTTCGTAAATCGAAACTTCCGTAACAAACTGTACTTATTTGATTTTAACAACTGTCATTCATTATCCCACCATTCAGGCTGTGAATAGTTATCTCCCTTTTTATTAAATGCTTTACCCTTCATGCTCTCCCCTGCTTTACGGTATATACTGATTAGTTCAGACAGATACTGTATGGCGGATTCACTGGATTGATCAATTTTACATTCAAGTTTGCGAATATATCCCTAAACTTTGTTTAAAAGTCGTTTTTTAGTTCTTCTCTCCATTTAAATTTCTGCCAACTATTTAAATTTTCTATATGATCATACTGATATGTTCGATTAACTTCGTGACCAGTTGTTAAGGTGCATTTGAGGGGGAAGTGATCAGAAAAGTCCTCGTTACCCACTTGAAAGTGTAAAATGGATTCAAAAAGTGACGAAGCCACCATATAATCAACTATACTACTTCCCTCTTTCGCCGTACAGGTAATCTCTCCATTAATATCATTAAACAGACGACCATTTAATACATGTATATCATATATACAACACAAATCTATCAACTACCTACCAAATCGGTTATAATTCTCATCCTTAGATTTTCTAGGGATGTCAAAAGTGTCTGAGGGATAGTCGGTTTCACCAAAGACAAACTGCAAATCATCAGACGGTATAAAATCCTGAAAGTCGCTTATGCGAGATCCCCAGCCAAAAATGTTTCTGCATTTGGGTACTCCGAAACTACCTCTGATATCTTATTATTCAACAAAACAATCCCATTACCCTCATCTGCATAGATGGGAGAGTTTTCTGGGGCAACATACGTAAAGAACAATATCAAATCGTTTTCACGATGACATACATCCGCACTAAGCCATAGAACAACACATTCAGTAAACTACTCAAATATTCGTTTAATACCGCCCGATTTCAGCAGCCCGTCCCTGATGAAAACGGCTATCCCACCCGAACCCCGATTAGCAGTACGTTTTTTCTTTCTCATACATTCAAAACAAGTAAAATCTTTAAAAAAAACTTCGAAATTCATTTTCAGTTTCTTGCCAGGTTTCATTTAGACCCACTATGTCATATAGTGCACAGAACTGTAAAAATATAGAATCATTTATAAACTTTTTCAACCATTGAATGTTTAAAGAGCAAATTTTAATATCTACATGTTTTGGGTTCTCTTTAGTCGATGGGCTTTGGCCGCATACCTATTTGGGGACCGGCCTTCCACGCTCTTCATCGTAAATATACGATTGCCCCTCAACCACTAAGGTATCATAGCGTAGGTAGGCGGTAGTTTCAGCCTCCCTACAGGACTTAAGAAAAGGGAACAACTTGGTTCGCATCTTTGTAACCCTTTCTGGAAAGTCCTCACTCACACGCACTGGTCTTTGTCGTAATTCATTTTCCGTTTGTCCGCCACTCGTATCCTCGTTGTTGTCGTCCTTGCGTTTCTGTCTGTATGCCCGTAAAACAGTTTCCCTGTCCTTGTAAAATAAGAATTTCACAATAATCGGACGTGGGGAGCTTTTGTTTGGTAGTCGGTGTGCTCGTTCAATTTTAATTTCGCTATCGTCCAAGTTAAGCTCCTTTCTCATATATTCCCGCACTTTATCTTCCGATTGCTCCCAAGTTTCATTCTCTTGGTCCTCGATGCCGAAGAATTTCAAGTTATCACGTCTGGACATTGCTTCCAGGTGCTCATTTTCTCGTTCGGCCTCCGTTGTTCTAGATTCAAGACGAAAGAAGGAAGTTTTTAACTCGTTTATTTGTTTTGACATTTCTTGATTTTTCAAATACTTATTATCTCTTTTTAAATCGTTCACATTTTTTTCCATTTTATCAAATTTTTTATTCACTCTCTTTAAGTCCCGTCTTATTTCTAATAGTATATCCCTAGAATTACCGTCTGTTTCAAAAACGGATCATTATCGAGACCTGCATCAGTCCCCGCACTTGATTGTTCTAATTGTTCATCTTGTTCCGTTGTAATTTTCATGCGACTGCGCGGGAGCCTGCGATACCAACCAATTATTTATCGATGACTGGCCCCTACTACGACTCTGCCTCGATCGTCTGAGTTCTACCTGTTGAGACAATTGTGACAGACTGTCCACGTTCTCAAAATAATCTCTAGATCCACGACCTTTAGGTAGGCCTGACCCCCGGGCGACACCTCGAAACTCATTTCCCTTACGCCCACGCGCACGTCCACGATCTGTGGAACCAGGGCCAGTCGATCCAGGGCCTGGGTTCTCCTCAATCCCCTCTGCTATTAACAAGTAAAATAGAACAATTCGTATGCAAAATGAATTGTAAAACAGTTTAAGCGTCTCGGCATAAATTTTAGTCTTACATGGCTGTGAAAACGTCCCTATCTTGGCTCGCCATTGTTCTGTAGAAATTCCCATGTTCAACTCAGGTGTTTACGGTTTTTTGTTTACCTCTAGCCAAATGTGTTTAATAACCTGTTTTCGATTTTCCACTCGACTGACCATAAACACTGACCACTGTGTAAGTCATATACCTGTGTACATTACCTTTCAATGCCCAGTCAATATCAATCCCTAAGAATCTCTATCACTCTTTAACAATGCCAAACTCCTAGGAAACAAGGACACAGTAATGTTCACTGAAATTCCTACTGCCTTCCAATGTCCAAAATATACCCGAACACGTTCACTAAACCTTTATTTGTTATTCTTTTCCATCCCACGAAGTAACCATCAACTAACTGTCTAAGGGACATCACCACCACTATTACATAAACACGTTATATCTTTTAACGGTCGGTGCATAATTTCATATTATGACAGTCTAGATTCGAATAAGATGGCATGTCATGAGTCTATATTGTTTTCACTGCTCTTAAATACTGTAAGAAAATATTATACTTCATGTCGGTCAGTGCTATGTTCAACACTTTGAAACAGGAAGATTGTTGACAGTCTGGATTTGGCGGGGATAAGGAAGTTGCTCATCCTTTAGCTGCTTTGTCTCGATCTACACTGTTTGCACTATTTTTAAATATTTCTATGGAATTGTGGCGTATCGTGTTGGTAAGTTTTAGGTATTGTGTCAATGCGGTAAAACAAGTGGTTTGCTGTTAGTCTAGTTTCAGAGTCTGGTTTTAGATATTCATGACTGTTGCATGGTAATATTATATTTCATGTTGTTCAGTACTAGGTTTAACAATATCAAATGAGTAGATTTACCGCTAGTCTAGATTCGGATGAGATGGCTCATGATAAGCTGTTTCATCTTGGTCCATACTGTCTGCGCTGCTCTTGAATATAGTATGGAAGTGATATATTACATATCGGGCAGTGTTAGGTTCATCATTGTGAAATTGAAATAATGCTGACACGTCTAGACTCGGATGGGATGGCTTATCTGAGCTGTTTTATCTGATCTACACTGTGAGCACACAACCTACACGGTGTACCCTACTGCGGCATTCTATATTAATGGTTAGTCATTGAGGTTCAATATTATAAAACAGAAAATTTTCTGATTATCTGCATACAGAGGGAATGGTTCATCATGGGCTGTTTTAACTGAATCTACACGCTGGCAAGAGTGATTAAACTTCTCTGTTTCATAACAGTCAGAGCTGTGTAAGATTCTACTCGTATATCATAACAGAAAGATCGCCAGTAATCTAGATTCGGATTAAATAGCTTCATAATTGGGCTGTTTGGGCTTGGTCTAAATTGGTTTTAGTATTGTTGACCAACAATTACATTTCTTACAGAAAAAATGATATAAAAAATAGTTCTTGCCATGGTTCGATATATTTCAGCTTTAGATCGCACCATGTTGTAGACATAGTTGACATCTTTCTTTTTGCGTTTGTCTTGTCATTTTTTCTCACATATTTGTTTTTCTTCGAAATGAAGACACAGAAATATGCATAAATTCTAATTACATTATATCCTTTACATTTTTTTATATTGATTTTATATACCCTGTTTTTGATTTATGTTTCAAACTTGAGGATCTAGTAGTTGTTATTCTTTTGCATAGTTTGCTCAAATACAGGTTCTACTTTTAAATAGGAAAGGCTGATTTGCATACACTCTCCTATAATACACAAGGCTACAAAGTATTGAAAAGCGAATTGATATCTTTGAATATTGGAGAAACATGAGACAAGATATCAACTCTTAAAACGATACTCATTTTATAAACAAAATATGAAATAAATGTAATAGATCAGTAGGGTAATAGTAACTGCATATTTAGTAATTTCAAGTCTAATAGATTTCTTTAATAAATATTTTGAATATAGAATACACAGAAAAATAATTGATGATGATTGAAATTTTATATTTTTGCACAGTTTATTTCACAATTAAATTTCAATGCTTCGGCTGATTAAAGCCTTTTCAAGAGAGTTAAGTTCTTTCAATGCTACACCATCTTCTTATCAATACTGTCAACCATTTTGAATACAGGTGTTATGCACAACGTTGTCACGACGTCACAACATCTGATTACTCTCGCCAAGACGTTGTATTACCATTTGGCGCCAAAACTGGAGTAAAAGTGTTAAGACTTTTTCAACAATCAGACCACTAGTGTTATGCAGTTCACAATGAAATAAACCAGTCCTTAGTAAATAGGAAAAACAAATTAAAAAAAAAAAAAAACAAAAAAACAAAAAAAAAAAAAAAAAAAAAAAAAAATAAATGAAATAAAACAAAACGAAACAAAAAGTATAAAAAGTAAAGAATTATAGCTGTGAAATAAAAATAATAAAAGCTGCCTGCACATCACCTTAAAAATTCAGTGTAATAATACACAATGTACTACTTATACCATGGGGGAGGTGGTGCCTTTAGCTCATTTAGGGATAGACATAGATAGGGTTGCCTTCATTCTCATATTAATTAGGTTACAACAGTCTTAACTTAACTGAATACTTTTAGTTAGCGTCATCTTATTGAAATTATTCTATTCTGTAATTACGGGTTTTATGGTAATGGCCCCACTCCTGCTGAAGCCGGATAGGTCGGCCTTTGCCAACAGTGAGGATCCAGATCGGTTGGCTTCTTCAGAAGCCAACTGGTCTGGATTTGCACTGTTGGTCATTGAGTGTGTGAATCCGTATCAAACATCTGAATCAGGTGGTGTGGTTGGGTGGGGGTTTGGGGGTGGGCTTGGCGTCTGGATGTGTTCAGCATGACAGGGGTTAATACACTACAATCTCTTTATAACAATGCTGGTAGGGTTCAAGGCATTAATGGTGTTAGTTAAATATCTGTGTTATACTCATGCAGGGGTGAGGTGATTGTACGGAGGAATGACTATTTAGGAATGCATGGTAATTTTCTATATGGTCTATAGGCTCACAAATATTATTAATCCTTTCCCTTCCCCCCCCCCCCCCCACACACACACCCTTTATATATATATATATATATATATATATATATATATATATATATATATATATATATATATATATATATATATATATATATATATATATATATATGTAATTCTGCAAATATATATGGTGTAAATAGCATATCTATTTGTAAGCATTATCATGATTTCTTTATTATTATTATTATTATTATTATTATTATTTTTATTTGTTTCTTATTTACTTTATTTATTTATTTATTTATTTTTTATTGGTTAGAGTTATCAATTAGCAATGTTTCTGCAAATATATAGGCGGTAGATAATTTATGAATTTATTATTTCTTTTATTTTGATCATATATATATATATATATATATATATATATATATATATATATATATATATATATATATATATATATATATATATATATATATATATATATATATATATATATATATTTATTTTTTATTATTATATTTTTTCTTCCATATTATATTTTATTATATATCTATTTATTCATTTTGGTTTGTTTGTTTATGTTATTTTATTTTATTTATTTTTAACTACATTTTTTTTATTTCCCCCCCCCCCCCTTTTTTTTATTGTTGCTTTAAATCATCATCAACATAAATTTTAGTACTGATTACTATAAATATCATTAGGGTGCTTGTTTATTATACCACAGCTTCTTTGTGGCATAGTGGCTAGGGTCACCCCCACACACACAAAAAAAAAAAAAAAAAAAAAAAAAAAAATCTCATTAGTTTTTTTTTTATTTATTTATTTTTATTTTTTTTTCTCCTGGCGTGGGGTTAAGTTTGGCCTGGGGTTGGGATGGGGGATTATCTCTGAAAAATAGATGAACCATGTCATAACAGGCTATGGTATAAGTAGTGCATTGTGTATTACTACAGTGAATTTTTAAGGTGATGTGCAGGCAGCTTTTATTATTTTTATTTCACAGCTATGGTTCTTTACTTTTTTATACTTTTTGTTTCGTTTTGTTTTATTTCATTTATTTTTTTTTTTAATTTTTATTTTTTTTTTATTTATTTATTTTTTCCTATTTACTAAGGACTGGTTTATTTCATTGTGAACTGCATCACACTAGTGGTCTGATTGTTGAAAAAGTCTAAACACTTTTACTCCAGTTTTGGCGCCAGATGGTAGTACAATGTCTTGGCGAGAGTAATCAGATGTTGTGACGTCGTGACAATGTTGTGCATAACATCTGTATTCAAAATGGTTGACAGTATTGATAAGAAGATGGTGTAGCATTGAAAGAACTTAACTCTCTTGAAAAAGGCTTTAATCAGCGGAAACGTTGAGATTTAATTGTGAAATAAACTGTGCAAAAATATATGTGTAAAACATATTGTGCGCTTATGAAATTTTATAATTGTAGATCTAGATATACATAGTCAAAGATTATCCTTCATAAATTTGTATGCATGTTGATAATCCTCACTTTATGAAAAAAGAATTACATTACTGAAATAGGCAATATAGACATCGTTATATGTAATTATTACAACTGTGTATTTAGTCCATAATTAGAATATTATAATTATAAATGATTGATTCATCCAAAGAAAGAGAAGCGGTTCTAAATATTAATAACACATAATACTCGATAGATCTACACAAGGAAAACTTTAAAAAAAAAAAAAAAGAAATTCACGTGGAGAAAAGGAATCCATGCAAATAAGCAAAATTAAATTACTTTCTAATTTTTGAAAATCTAATGCAATTTCCAAAAGATCAAACAGAACAGAACAGAACTTTATTATGATTTAATCACACATAGCTTATCATCATACTTAAAAAATGGAATTATTCATCGCATCGTAGGCATGCATGTTCAGTTACAGTACGAACTTTATGTGCAACGTAAGGAAAGTAGAAAAGTATGTAGAGGGTGAACACAAATGTATTCGGTATGATGTCAGAATTGCATCAACTTTTAATTTACGACGTTTTCAATATCTAATCTTAATTAAATGCTTTTATGGCATAAACAGCAAGGTTCTTGAGTATCTTAACACTGTTTGAATTCAGTAACTCAATTATTTTTTGCATATTTGGGTTTCTCACATAGTATCTTGGAATATACGCATTCCTTAACGTAATATATTTAGTACATTTGATCACAAAGTGATACTCGTCCTCGAAGTCATCAGAATGACAATGTAAACATTTCCTATCAGCCCTATCGATTCCAGAGTATCGTCCAATATGGAACCAAGTTAAGATTAGACCATTGTATGATTACTTAAAACTTCAATCAAACAAACTTATTAACTTTAAACATGTTTTTTAAAGCAGAAGAATAAAAAAAGAGTAAAAAGACAATATGCAGTACCCGTTTATAATGTTGATTATACTGTCAACATTCCAGTTAAAAAATTTCATCTTGGAATAACTGACTAGCTGTTCTTACATGTTTATTAATATAACTGCGTGGAAAAGCAATCTCCTATGCATTGTAAAGAAAGGAGGAAAAGATTTAATAAAAGCTATGATGGATTTAGAAAATGTGATTAGTAAAGATACATCTGGACAAATCGAAATTCTAACATTTGAGTTGATTAAATACGTAACGACATCATCAAAGATCATATGCTAAGATCAAACGCTCAATATATTGATTAAGGTGAGAAACCAACCAAATATCTTTGTGGGCTAGAAAAACGTAATTATATTTCAGAAATAACATCTTAACTTGAAAAAGAGGATGGTACGATAATTTGTAATTGAGAAGACATTTTGTTAGAAACAAAAATTTTTTACGAAAACTTATATAAAGAATGTTACTTGGGAGGATGATGATTTAGAAAATTATATGAGAGAAACTTATATGATTAAAATTACCGAAAAGGAATATAATAATATAGAAGGATTCTTAACATATAAAGAAATTACATGACAAAAGATACATTGGAGAAAGTACATTTTATATGTGCTTTAATGAATTATACAGAACAAAAATAACATTCCAGATCTTTTATTTTGTGAAAGCGTTCGTAAAATGAAACATGACAAAAGTCTGGGGATAAGTGGCATTACCGCTGACTTCTTTAAAGTGCTTTTCTTTATTTGGCGGGGATTGTTGGGGGAGGGGGGAGGGCGTGGGGGGGGGGGGGGGAGGGCGGGCGGGGGGGATGGGGGCAATAAGATTATTTGATCTTTAGGGCTGCCAATGAAGGAATTTAAAATATTTAAAATAGACAAGTTTTGATAACACAAAGATAAGGCTTTATAATATAATATGCATCCAGAAAGATAACAAAAAAAAAGGTAAGAGAAAAACCCTAACCGCATCTCAAACATCTTGGCCCATTAACATTGCTTGACACTGTATATGAAGCTATAGCAAAAAGACTCAATATGGTAATAAATAAAATAATTAAAAATACAGAACAAAATAATATTCTAGATCTTTTATTACTTATTTATTTTGAAAAAAGCTTTTAATTCTTTACAATAGTCTTTCGTACAAAAAAGCTCTGAATTTTTTTTTTTTTTTTTTTTTTTTTTTTTTTTTTTTAAGTTTAGTCCAACCATATGCAGATGGATTGACACATTTTACGAATACATAACTGCGTCTGTAATTCAGTGTGGACACAATTCCTTAATATCGGGCATGGATGCCGTCAAGGGGTGACCCATTATCTCGTTACATTTTCTGCAACAAAAAAGATAACACTGAGGTTTAACTTTCACAATATGCAGATGACACTTCAATGTTTTAGATAAATCTAGTGAGGCTCTAAATTTCATACTTGAAGAACTAGACATATTTGCAAATATTAGGCCTAAATAAATATTTTTGTAAAATAAAACTTGCATGGAATGGCTCTTAAAATACAATGAGAACACATTAAAACTAAGTGGAAACTATCGTAGAGAATACAGCGGTTTAAAGTCTTGGGAATAAATTTAAATATTGATCTTGATAAAATGACAAATAAGAAGTATACAGCAAAACTAAAACTTGTTAGAAATGTAGTAAAACCATGGGGAAGACAGTGTTTAGAGCCTTTAGGGAAAACAATCGAAATAAAGTCGTTCATGATTACAATATTTTTATTTGTTTATACCTTTGCTAAAGTCAGGCTATTATAGATTACATAAATAACACGATATTCAGTTTCTAATGGAATAATAAGACAAGCAAAATTAACCAGTCAATGACAATTAAACATTATTGTGAAAGTTGGTTGAAAACGATTAATGTAAAAGTTTTTAAAACAACATTGATAAGAAAGCTTATAACAACATATAGCAAATGACAATATTTTATAGGAGCTAATATTAAAATGTATTAACTATTAGCCTGTAGTTTAAAATATAATATTGAAAACTGAAACATACATATAAATTGTTTTGGAAAGATGTATTACAAGCATCCATAAATATTAACAAGAAGCTGAAAATAAATAAAGGATCTAAACTAAAACTTCCAATATTTTCTATTAAAAGGACAACTCTATAGACAACTTATATATTTTTACAGTGCATGGTTTAAGAAAGGAATAAAAGTTTTAAATGATTTGGTTAAAGGCAATGGTGAAGTTTTCACACAAGACGAATTTATCCAAACTGATACCTACAGTATTATGAAACAATGAAAGCTATTTAAAAGTATCTAAAAATATTTAAATGAACGTTTGTTATAAATAAGATAATCCCTTAATTCCATCATATATGTTCTCTTTTTTCAACAAAAAAAAAAAAAAAAAAAAAAAAAAAAAAAAAAACACTAAAATTATGTATAATATGTTAAATTAAAATAAAGATGTTCCAATTGATAAGATTACTTGGATCAAATTATATATTATAACTGACGAAGACTGGAATCACAATTATTTATTCTCTTTGAATATAACTAAATACCCAGCTATACTATGATTTCGAGTGAGTAGTAATCACAATATTATTGAAACAAACAACTTTTATGCCAAAAGAAAACAGATGATTTGTGTACCTTAAGTCGGGCTAATAACGGCACTATAACACACTTGCTTTGGAAAATGTTATAAAATGTAACAGTTTACTACAAATTTATTGCAGTTGCTTTCAAGTTTCTATTGTTTTGCTTTCATAAGGAACACAATTGCCAAAACTTTGAATTTTATTTTGCTGTATGCAGAGTATTTTATGTACTTTTAACGTTGTTAGAAACAGCCTCTGAACCTTTATATTTCTAAAAATTAAACTGCATAAAGTAAACGTTCAAATAGTTACTACACAGAATGATAAAAAAACAACAGTATCTATGAAGTCAGTGTAGGTCCAATCAATGTTCAATAGTAAAACGACCATAAATAAAAAAACAAAACAAAAAAAACCCGAATAGAACCTTGGTGTATAGCCATGCAAATTACTGATATTCTCCTTCTTTGAAAACAAAAAAAGATTACATGTTACGTGTAGGGGTCTACATGTGTATATGGGTACTTGTGTATGTAAATACATGCATGCAAGAGTCGTGCACATATGTGTGCATGTAAGCGTTTATGTATGAGTGGGATGAATGAGGAGGCAATCCGACCAGTGGGGCTGTGTTTGGCCGTTGCTAGCGCGTGATCTGAATAGGACATCCAGCATTCATACGAGCCAGGTATGTAATGAATATTTTTTTTTGAAGGACCCAAGTAGGAGGCTCATACAAAACACGCCTTTAGTTAGACGACCTGGGTGGTATCGAATAATATCTGTAGTTATGTATTTCTTGACGTAAATAATAGCACGAGTGACTGCGAGGAAGCTGCTCTACTTACAGAAAACAGATACTTTTGCGTGTGTATACATGTTGACAGACTATTGGCTGCCAGGGAAATAGAGAGAGTGTTTGAGTAGTGCACATTTGAAATGTTATACAGGTAGAGTGAAAGAACTGGAAAAAGTTTCTTACCCGAATCTTAAAAGATATTTGTAACAGGTCTATAGAAAATAAAAGTGTTCTGTTTCCGAAATAAATATATAAGTAAATAAATAAATAAATATAGGCCCTCAGCCCTTAAATGTCAAAGGTCAGGCAACCGCTCCTCAGTTGCTATGAATAAGTTAGACAAGACAAAGCAAACACAAGAACAAGGCACCAAACAGCATGGAACAAAAATAATTCCGAAGCCAAGGGCCACATTTTAATACATTGTCAAAAACACCGCTTTAAAACCCGTACATTCGCAAAAAGTGGGGACACTAATCAATCGGTCTTCGTATCAGCATTCTTTGACACTGGGGACTACCGACAAACGCAATCACTATGATCAGTTTATGTGGGTGCAGAGCTTTGCTATTCGCATGCTCTAATGACCATCATTTCATTTTCATTTACTATCACCCATTTTGCTCAGCTTTTATTTATCTGAAGCCATCTTAGGGTACTCTGTACACTTGGTAGATTTCCCTTTTTCTGCCAAAGGAGACAGTTTTTGTAACTGTGTTTTTTTTTTCAAGTTCTTTCTAATAAGGGGTCTACTCTCAAAGGAAAGGATTTACTCCCTCAGGGATTTGACCCCTATTCAGTAAGACAGAAACCATTCGACACAGTTGCTACCTGAAAAATGTATCCGTTCATCTTAAGCCATTTAGCCCACATGCGGATTACAATATGTGTAATTGCTAAATCTTTACTCACCCAATAGGTGCAATAAGTGTCGCTTTCATGTCCTCAGTCAAAGTAACAGTATGTATGGTACCAAGGTCGTCGTCGATATACGCTTTCTGAAATGTGTAAGATTTATATCAATATGTAAAGGTCACAGGCTGCTAAAATTGACAGAGCACCGGGCCGGTTCAAAACGAGTGCACTTATAGAGTTCCATATCAAATGGTTCTAATTTTATCATGCTTTTTCAAAGTGGTGTTTAGCCTGCAATGATGCCAGCATTGTTAAAATGTATAATTCAGGCAATTCTATAAAGGATAATAGTAAATATGTTTACTTCGGGTGGTTGCTTTAACTATAAAAGAACAAAACATCTAGGGTACAAACTATCCCCACACCTGCTTTGATCTCCTACCAAAAACAAGGAAAAAAACCCCAAAAAACTATGGTTGGCTGCAGAACATTTGCACACAGATATTTAAGATATATAAGAGATATCAATAATAGTCTGTAGCCTTAAAGTATTATAACAAGGCTTCATAGTCCAATAGGCACGTTCGACTGCAGGTCGAGGGGTCGCAAGTTGAAATCCAACCTATCCAACATAACGTCCGAGAAAAATGATCACGAAATAATTTCTACGGTCATCCCAACCCCATTTTCAAGAAGGAAAAATGTCAGTGACGGGCATCAAAGCACTATAATTTGAATAAGATTGACATCAGTGTTTGCGCCTGGGAACCGACAGCAGCATAAGCTACTTGGTGCTCAGATTCAAAAAAAAATATCAAATGTTGGGAGAAAAATCAGCAAACTCAAGAAATTTTACTGCAAACTAGTTTCGAAATTTATTCTTCTTTAGTGCACAAAATTGCTGAACGTTACTAGGAAATGATTATGACGTTTCTATGTGACGTCAAAACGTCAAATAATTTGACGTTAAGAAAGCAATATTATATGATGTTTCCTAGCGACGTTTAATGAAACGGCAGAAATGCACAAAAAATGTATACATTAGACTAGATCACTCTGTGATCACACAATGATACAAACTGTCACTATGAAACTTTACAAGTACAAAACTTAAAAAATTAAAATAGTGACAAACAGTTTTTTTTTTATTCATTTTTATGCACATGCTTTGCAATATGAGCCGGAGCACATCAACTCCCACAACTGTCACGTATACCCAACGAAGACCTAGATCAGCCCGCGCATCCATAAAGTCTGATCAGAGTCTACACTCTTCACTCTATGTGTAGCTATGGGTAGCTGAGGACACATAACTTTTTAATGCGGTCAGTTAAGATCTCGATCAAAATACGCGGATGCGCAGGCCGATCCGAGCAATTACCGGACGCCCATGCAAATCGTAGGAATCGCTGAGCTCCGGCTCATATAACAAAATATTTAAAGCTTTAGGAATCTGGTACACCTTAGAGCTCATTCCATTTGGTGAAAGGATATTGAGACGATGCGTCCAGTAAGTTTCTTTTAATAAACGTTGCCATTCAGTTTCTATTCTATCAATGGGTGTGAATGAAAAAATTATTCACAGAATGACCGTTTTCATTAAAATGAACAGAAACGTTTGTAATACTTTCAGGGTAGTGCAAAATAACAAAACGGTGACTGTTCTTTCTTCTGGATACCCTCTGGTGTGTTTACCCCATAATTGGGAGAATTGGACTTTTAATATACAGTCGAACTTCAATGGCTCGAACATCTTTGGGACCGTGGAAATTTGTTCGAGAAATGGGTAGTTCGAGCCAATGAAGGTTAATCATGGCGCCAGCGGGAGCGGTTTAAAGCACTTTTACAGCTGGCCAACCACCCTTGTTCCTGATGCTACTCTTTATACAGAAATACATAAAAATTCGGTTCGCATAAAGGCTCCCAACTCAGTCAGTGCATCAAAGCGAAAACACAAAAATCAAATTAATCACTATGATAAACTAAGACGAGTACTTTTGTCTAATTCTACTGTATGCCAGAGTATGGAAAACCAATAGTTGAACCACGGCGGGCCAAGCCAAGACATATCGTCAAGCCCCAACCCACTGGTTAAAGTTTTACGAAGAGGCCCGAACCGCCATCGTCCAATTAAAGAGTGAAGCATAGCCATCAACAATAATTGTAATGTTATTAAATGATTAATATTTTCAGATATACAGTTAAAATCGTGTTATGCAAAAAGTTTCACTGGTACTAGTACTACTGAAATTATCTGATTCATTTATAGTTATTTAATGAGTGCATCTGCGTTTTTTTACAAGCGGATACGGATCCTGTAGAATTTTGACTGAAATTCATTTTCGGTAGCGAACAGTAGATCGAGTGAAAGTTTCCTTACTTTAAAATGCCTAATCACCGCCAAGAGACATCCGTGAGAAAGTATTGCTCCATATTCAAAACAGTTTCGAAAGCTCCACATGAAACTGCCAACGAAACTGAATATTATAATTTGTTTGTTCTATCAATTTATTTCATGAACGCACTTGTCCTTCTATTTACTTTTCAATATTTATAAATTTTACACAGGGATTTTCCGTGTACAAGATTTATAAATGAAAACGCCGATGCCGTTGTGGATGAATATAGACTGCTCCAAATGACGTCGTACAACGAGGACTGTGGAAAACCGATTTTACCAGGGCAAATACACTCTGGTAATCCAGATCACCTGAGCACTTGTGAACTCAAGCATTTGCTTCTGGTCTATAAATAGACATGCATTCCCAATTAGATTCATTGTGCAGTTACATTGTACTCAGCTATCTGAAACCCTATTTTCACGACGTGGCATGCAAATTGTTACCTATTTTAACCTTTAAAATGCCAAGCGAAAATTGTAGCAGACGACTTTTTTATATTTTAAAGACAACAAGTCTTGATATTTCATGTGATTTGTCTACCTGCCGTCTGCTGCAGTTGTGACTGGCGTTTTAAGGGTTAACAGCTTCTATCAACTGATAAGACGGCAATCCTATATAGTGAGTTATTCATGATAAATTATGCTAATCTAATCTGTATCATTGCTGAAAGTTTTATAGCTATAATGAGAGATAGCAGTAATTTTCCTATTATCTCCCTTGCCAGATAAAGTGCAAAGTAGACCAAATAATAACTAGGTCCTTCTAATTGGAATACTCTGATTTTTTCATAGATCCTCAGTTGAATTTGATTTTTCACTTTCATTTTTTTCTATATCCACATAAAAAAAATATTAATATTATATATTTTATTGCACAAAAAAAAAAGATTCTTATTGATATTTTGGAAGCTTTATTGGCATATGACCAAAATCAAATTAGATTTCCCCAGGCAAAGGAAAACAGAAGGAACCAAATGACTGGACCTGTTGTTTACAGATAATACTCAGGGGAGTTAACTGACTGTTATCTCCCATTAAAAAATAAAACGCTGAGCTGTGGTATTCATTCTTATCTCATGTATCTGTATGCTGTAGGCCTGTTCCAGGTTCTGCTGTTCTATGAATAAAAAGGGAGAAGTCGATACACTTGTGTTTGCACAAAGATACCTATGGGAAGTTCTTTTCCCCTCATATAGTAATATAGTATCAAAGAACATTCTAGAGAAAAAAAATTGCTAGAGGCATCGCCCATTTTCTAGTTTTAATCGAACATCTTCCAGTCCTAAACAAGTTTGAGTTGTTATATATATATATATATATGGTCCAACAAACGCTTGGGTGGTTCGGTGTTTATCCTGAAAAACAATAGGCGTTCCGTGATTTGGCAGAGACTATTGACACGACGGCCGTGCCGAAAATAGCAACAAAACAGCCAATAACGCCAAGTATTCCAATTGGAAGGGGTTGACTCACGAGACTTATGACGAAAGCCTACACTATTTGCGATCGCGGCCATTCTGAATTGTGTCTCCACTTCGAATTTTATTTCTATCCATTCTCCGTCTATTTACAAGCAAAGCATTATTCGTTTTGTGCATAAGGTACACTTTGATGTAGACTTTTAGATAACACATAGACTTAAGCTGTTTTCACGTAATAATCTGACAAAAACTACGACACAATAATGTAATTATTCGACCGCTATGTAAATTGTTAGTATTGTCAGTAAATTGTTAGTATTTTGTGTATTTTTTCTTTCTGCTTTTCATAATGTGTAGACTCGCAAAAAAAAGACCAAAAAGAAACAAAGACAAAAAACGCACGAACGGTCAAAAATCTGAAAAAAAAAAATATCCCCTGAAGCAGTAAAATGGATTTCAGGTAAGCGAGCGGTAGTGTATTGTCGTTGTACCTGTCACCGGCATACACTAGTTTTCGGTATTCGGAAAGCATGGCCCCCGCTAAATAGATGTGCTGCCTAAAGCCTCCATGGCAGGGCTGCTAGTAACTAAGCAGGGCCCGAATTCATATGATCTGGTCGGTTAAATGTCCCACAAATTTGGAGGCAATGTCTCTAAACTACTGAAATATTGTTGTCTTGGATGTTATATTGCAATTCATGCAGTGGATTCAGAAGTCAAGCGTGGTCTGAAATCAAATTTAGTTAGATCTGGCCAACCCACCTATGAAGCATGTGATGATAATTTTGATGCATGGATATCGGTAGTACCTATTTAATTCATATTACTTTCATAGCTACGCCTTCGCAGGAGCTGTAAAATTTGGCCAAAAAGTCATTGCTGGACATTGCTGCTCACTATGAATTGACTACCGTCAATACGTCCATGCTAAGATATAAAATAAAAAAAAAAATATTCTGGTTCAGTTTTTGGTTGATAAGGAAATACTTGATTCCTCTGATTTGTCTCATGTTCTCATTACACAGACAGGTTTACAAATGCGAGAGCTTGGAATTTAGTGGCAAACTGAGTTAGAAAAATCCCGATTTAAACTACTGTATTCTTTAAGCCTGATTTAAACTGCCAACCAGATGCAACATATGCCTTACACTGTCCAAAGTTTACAAACAATCGCCCATCAGCACTCTCAGTACTTTGATTGAGTGGATGAGAATATCACATAGGTTTCGTGGTCTTTTAAATGCCAAAACAGGTTTATGCTGTAAAACATGTTTTACACTTGGTTTTTCAGACAGAGCCAATAAACCCCAGCATTTATTGATGATTTCACCAATAATAAGTAAGGAAGGGGTATTTTTTTTCGATAAACTGTAAGGAATCAAGTTCCTTCTCAAAAGTCTCATTATCAGAAATAATCCTTCTATAACGCTTAGCCTGACTACTGTGCTTTCGACATCGTTCAGAAAGTCTTTTTTTTTGCTTGGCGCTTTACACAGAAGAAGTAAATTTGCAAACTTTTATGATTTAATGAAAAACCATTTGTCGTAACTACCTATGTACAAAAAGTTTTATTCTAGTCATTGGTTTTTAAAAAATCGAGTATTTTCACTTTTTCCCATGGTAAAAATGAAGCCAAATCATGCAGAAATCTGTAGGGTAAGTAACTTGGAGCCAGATTTTCAACAAGTTCCACTTTTTCAATTTTTCTGAAATTTTCACAATATTGTTGTAAAACATTAATAATTCAAATTCAGCAAAGAAAAGTAAAAAAATATTTTCTTGGACAAAAAATTACAAAAAATCACTTTACTATAGAAATTGCATAGGTCAGACCAACTTTTGGCCGTAGCTTTAATTTTTGTGTAAATATTTGAGAACAAAACACAGAAACAGAAAAGCAAATGGTTTCTGATAGGATATGGTCAATCAGAACAAAATATTTTCATTTAAAATAAAACGCCAAACAAAAAACGTCTTTCCAAGAGATGTTGAAAGGACAGTAAACGGTATACCCATCTTGCGTGATAGTGGATGGCATGAAGTCTATTCTATATACTGGTGATTGTTTTTTTTTTTTGTTTTTTTTTTTGATGCACCAACGAAAACATGTCTAGATAATTTTGACCCCCTTAAACCCCACTTTTATAGGGTAAAACTGGGGTTTACAGGGGTATACATTATTTTTCTTATTTCTGCTCAAAACATAGATTGTTGGTACTTGTTAGAACCGCCTCATTGAGGCGGTTCTAACAAGTACCCACAATCCATGTTTTGCGCAGAAACATGACAAATATCAGAATTTTTTTTATCTGAAATTTTTCATTTATTGGTGGTAAAATTTTCAATATATTTGAATAGACATGTTTTCGTAATGAAAAGACGAAGAGATGAACAAACACAATTGCAATAACCGACATACAAACAAAACATAACTGCAAACATAATATGGCATATACGTAGGCACCAGTTGTGGACAACTCGGTCAGTTGTATGCATCATGAAAACATGCCTATATCATTTTGACCCCCTTAAACCCCACTTTTATAAAGTAAAACTGGAGTTTACAGGGGTATACATTATTTTCTTATTTCTGCTAAAAAATAGATTGTGGGTACTCGTAAGAACCGCATCGCCGATGCGGTTCTAACGAGAACCCACAATCTATGTTTTGAGCAGAAATATGAATAATATCAAAAAAATTTTATCTGAAAATTTTCATGTTTTTTGTTTTGTTTTTGCTTTTTTTTTGTGGTAAAATTTTCAATATATTTGAATAGGCGTGTTTTCGTAATGATAGGTTTTATTTCTTATTTTTTATTTATGTATTTTTTTTTTTTTTTTCGAAAGGCAAATTTTTGATTATTTTGTTACTTAACTGCAGCTGGTGTTAAGCGCCATGTGGTGTCCGTAAAGCGTCTGGCATACTTCACCAGAGTGCAGATTATATCTCATTTGGGATCACTGAAAGCCAGAGTGTTGCTGTGAAAATTGAATACGCTTAGACCGGTACTGGGGGCTTGTCTCGCTTCGCAGGCTAGAATGTTGCATATGAGAAGATTTTATAAAACACAGTCTCCGATTTTCATTTTTTTATTTTATTTTTTTTTTATTATTATTATGTTTTGTTTTGTTTTGTTTTTCTGTTTTGTTTTTGTTTTTTTTTTAATTTCCAAATGGCCCTTTTTAGAATTATATTATTACTTTGGGCTTTTATGTTCTGGTAATTACACCTGTCGCGGGATTATATGTTGACAGTTGACACTTCTAACAATTGTTTTGAACAGTTAAGTTAAGTTGAATAATAATGAAAATTGCAACTATATTTCTCTTCAAATATAGACAAAAAATATAGTTTGCCTTTTTATGAAATCGGTACATTTTTTTTTTTTTTTTTTTTTTTTTTTTTTTTTTGGTGGGGGTATGTGGGTGGGTGAGTAGCTGTGTCAAATTTGCTTTGACTCCCTTCTGGAATGGCGTTTACTCTAAAAGGAAGTGATTTACTATTCTGGGGAGCAAGTGCTTTTGGTTTACAGTACATTTCTTTCCAGAAGGAACTTGCTATAATAGGAAAGCAGCTAATAGGCCCTTTTTAAAAATGGCGAGCGATATGTTCACCAAATGAGCTCTGACGTCATAAAACGTGCCTTTGGACATATGCGCCAAATAAAAATTCAGATCAGCCTGCGCATTTGTATTCCGGATAGACAAGGATGCAAAATTTTATCAAGCGGAAAACGAAGACTGATCAGACTGCGTGGTTGCTGGGCGCACATGTCCTAAAGGTACGTTTTCTGGCGTTGGGGCTTAAAGTATCCAGTCGACTTAGCATGTTGAAGTTGCGTCTTTATACTATAATAACGTGTAATTCAGGGTTTTAAATGAAGCTACTTATTTATGCACAATCTAAAATTGTTTTTAAGTGCATAATAATATCGACGTGCCATTGTTCAGCCGAGCTTTGAACAACATGTACCATTATGGTATGTGTCACAAATTATCTGTCTAATAGCAAGCAATATAATTAAAAGCACGATAATAATTGAACTTAAGTCAACAATTTAGATCTGTAGATCAAAGTTATTATCACGACAATATTGTTTCACAACTATTTCTGTGGTTTTGCATATGAAACTAACTGTAGCGTCGTTTTTTTTTTTTTTTTTTTTTTTTTTTTTTGTTTTTTTTTTTTTTTTTTTTTTCTAGTGTTGTAGATTTTCAAATAGATTCTAAACTGAATGACCCTTAAAACCAATTAACGATACATAAAAGCCAAATATCGAAGTTTTCTTGTTTTGGCCAATAAGGCCTCATCTGTGATCCTCATATAAATATTCAAAACTTCCGGTATAGTTCCAAGAATAACAAAGAACCAGCAAAATATAACCTACACTATACTATTTATACTATACTATGTTTACAGTCAGCCTGCAGCCCTAATACAACCTCTAGGTCAGTAAATAGCTTCTAAAATAATGATGCTTGTGAGCAATGAACGTACAGAAAGAAATGAAAACAGTAATCTAAATCATTTGCTTGAGAATTTATGAGCCGACAGATCTTCTTTCTAATACACAGTTGACAAGGTAGGTTATTATATGTCAATATTTCCAGCTTAGAATTTGAAACAAGAGGCACTATATGTTGCACTAGCTTAGCAGACAAACAGTGCTTGTTTCGAGGGGCACGTTCCTTTAATAAGGAGTGACAGTATCCTTAAATCCAAAACCCTCGAAACAAAACAAACAACAACAAAAACAACACAACAACCCCCCCACCCCCACCCCCCCCCCCCCCCCCCACACACACACAAACTAAAGACCAAAACAAAAAAAAAAAAAAAAAAAACAACAACAAAAAAAAAAAAAAAAAAAACAAGAAAACACTGTTCTAATCATTATTGTGTAACAATGTTTTTCAGGGAATTTGCATATGGTAATTTGTTTAAGGCTATGAAGAGACTTAATAAATCTATTTTCCAATATCTTTTCTTATATTTTTGTTAGCAAAGGCAACATTTTAGATTTTTATTTGACGAATATGTCTTTTTAATGCTTATTTTATAGATAGAGTTTAACCACCCCAATTGTCATTATAACTTTAAAAGTTCCTCATTGATTTTTTTTTCTATTTACGCTGACGTGTTGTTTTGATAGCATTTATTTTTATTTTTTATTATGTCAGTCAACCTTATTCCGATGCTTTTGGAAGTTTAAGTTCCATAAATGTGGCCTTTTCTGGCTATCGTCATATTTATTGTTTTATTTAAAACATCGAAACCATCAACCTCGGTGGCTCAGTTGGATGCGCGTCCGATTGGAGACCAGGAGGTCGCGGGTTCGACCCCCGCCGAGGTCGGCAACATTCTTTCGTGAAGATTGATCATGAAATATTTTCAACGGTCATTCTCTCCCTTCCGCTGATTCAAGAAGGGCAGTTGTCAGTTTCTGGCGAAAGAATGTGCACAATAGTGGTTAATTGCTTAGAGGATTAAGCCTGCCCAGTAAAAGTGTGGTTAGGTAATCTGACCGCGCTCGACATGAACCCACTGGGTTGACTGGGCCGTAAATCCTCAATACAAACACGGACCGAATACATATGGTTTTATCCTTTTGGAAGCTGAAGGCAAGAGCGGGATCCCGTAAAGCTAGCTTAGCCTCCCAACCCCCCCTTCTCTCCCACCTTTCCACCCTCTCCCCAGTAAATCATTACTGACCGTCCTAAGGCGGTACTTCATTGTGGTACTTGTTAATTGTTATAATGTCTTTCACATTCTAATGTTTTTCTTTTAACAATTATGTAAGTTTAAGATGTATTCACTTAGGTTTTGGTTACAGAAGTTGCCACCTTTTTAAGAAAGAGTTACCCACTCTGCTTACCATCTGTTCATTATTTGGCTGCTTAATTGTATTTAACCTTTGGTATCGGGGGTTTGATGTTTTCTGATTGTATCAGTTCTTGTGTTTACGTACATGTGCAATGTTACTTTAAATCAAATGTTATCACTGCAACAGACTAATGATCTCAACAAAACAACAGCTGCACGACAAATATATAAAACACAACTGAAATAAGAAATTATCCATTTTGAAAATAGTTGGCATTTCTGAAATAACTCACTTGTTAAAACGTAATAAAACTCAATAGAGAAATTTTACATCATGAGTGAATTGCATTCGTCACACAAGGTTGTATACTTACAAAAATTTAAAAGCGTAATCCTTAACGAGAAATATCGTGTTTTAAAAGCACAGATTTGTTCAAGGCATAGAATCATGCATATATTGCATCTGCCATTACTGACAATGACCAATCCTAATCAACTTTGTGATGTGTTATTATTTGTGTATTCTAAGATGGCTGATGAGACCAATCTTAGCTCTACACTGCCTGTTGCAGATAGAACAAGAGAGGTCTGAGGAAGAAAGCTCTGTTGGTGATGCCTTAGCTCTGGCTTTCCGCTGTACACGTTTCTGCTCGGCTTCGCTGATTCTTTTTGCTTCGTATTCACCAGCTCCCCTTTTTATGAGGCCTCGCCACTTTGTACGATCTTGTGCAATCTGTTCCCATGACTCTGTTGGTATGTTGAAGTCTTTAAGGGAGGCTTTGGGGGTGTCCTTGTATCGCTTCTTCTGACCACCATGGAAGCGTTTTCCTACTTGAAGTTGTCCATAGAGGATTTTCTTTGGCAAACGTTCATCAGGCATTCTGGTAACATGGCCTGTCCATCTTAACTGTGCCAATTTCAGAAGAGTATGTATACTCTGCATCCCTGCCCTTTTCAGGACTTCTGTGTCTGGAATCCTGTCTTGCCACTTGATTTTTTTTAGAAGTTTTCTAAGACAGCTTGTATGGAAGTGGTTCAGTCTTTTGGCATGCCGTTGGTAAACTGTCCAAGTTTCGCATGCGTATAATAGTGTTGGCAGCACTACCGATCTATATACTTTCAGCTTTGTGTCGGGTCTGATTCCACTTCGGTCCTAAATATTTCCACGTAGCCGGCAAAATGCTGCACTAGCTTTGACAATTCTAGCATTGACTTCATCATCAATGTGCACAACTCTAGACAATGTGCTTCCAAGGTAGGTGAACTTGTCTACCACTTGCAGTCGTTGACCTTTCACTGTGATGGTAGGCTCCTTGTAAGGCTTTCCAGGTGCTGGCTGATATACTACCTCAGTCGTTTTGATGCTGATTGTGAAATCATAGCTGTCACATGAATCAGATACTTAATCCACACCTTTTTGCATTTTCTCTTCTGTTGGAGCACCCTTTGCCATGTCATCAGCAAAGAGGAACTCGTCTAACACCTCTGTCTGCACCTAAGATTTAGCTTGCAACCTTCTTAGGTTGAACAGTTTCCCATCAAAGCGATACCTAATAGGTATACCATTGTCACCATCCTGGAAAGCATCTATAAGCATGGCAGAAAACATCATGCTGAACAGTGTTGAAGCTAGTACACAGCCTTGCTTAACTCCATTTGTCACAGGAAATGGATCAGAAAACTGCCATCATTTTGGACCCTTGCAAGCATACCATCATGGAACTGCCGCACCATTGCTATGAATTTGGCAGGACAACCAAACTTTGCCATAATTTTCCCTCACGACTGACTGTGTCAAATGCTTTGGTAAGGTCGACAAAGTCATTTAGAGGTCTACATTCTGTTCGTGGCATTTTTCTTGAAGCTGTCGTGCTGTGAAGATCATGTCTATTGTTCCTCTGTTTTTCCTGAATCCACACTGGCTTTCTGGTAGAAGCCCTGACCGTTCCAGGTGTTCATTCAGTCGGTTCAGTAGGACCCTAGCAAGAATCTTCCCAGCAATTGACAATAAAGAGATGCCTCGATGATTGTCACAGACTTCAGGATTCCCTTTCCTTTTGAACAGGTGGATAATTGTTGCATCCTTGAATTCTTGAGGGATGGCTTATTTCTCCACATAATGTGAAATAACTCTGTCAGTTTCTCTGCAACTGGAGGACCTCCTGCTTTGTAGGTCTCTGCAGGTATTGCATCTGATCCTGGAGCCTTGCCAGATGACGGAGTTTTATTGCTTTCACTGTTGCAGAGACGTTTGGGAGCTCATCAAGCAGCGGATTACATTCCACCTGTGATAGTCTGTTGATAGCTTCATCATTGATAGATGATGGCCGATTAAGGACACCATCAAAGTGTTCAGCCCATCTTTTCAAGATAGCTTCTTTATCAGTCAGAAGACTAATTCCATCTGCACTAAGGAGTGGGGTGGTTCCTGAGTTCTGGGAACCATATACTGTCTTGAGTGCATCAAAGAACTTTTTCATATCCTTTGTCTGCAAAGGACTGGATTTCATCAGCCTTTTTTCTCAGCCAGGAGTCTTGCATGTCTCTGAGCCTCGTCTGAACTGTCTTGCATATGTTTGAATAGGCAGCCTTGCTAGATACTGAGCTGGTATTTCTGAGGTAAGCCTTGTGTTTTTGGTGTTTCTCTTCAAGGAGTCCCTGAATTTCTTTGTCATTCTCATCAAACCAATCTTGGTGTTTGCGAGATACTGGTCCTAGGGAATCCATTGCTGAAGAGTGAACGGTGTCTCTGAAGACTGTCCAGCTCTCATCTACATCTTCTGAACTGTGTTCCAGTGCATCTAAACGGCTGCAGAGATCGTTGACAAATGCTTGCCTCTTGCTGTCTTGTTTCAGCTTGAAGACATCTAATTCCTTTGGCACCTTCTTGCCTTGTAGTCGTCGTACAGGCTGAATGTGCAGGTTGAGTTTGTTGACAACAAGCCTGTGATCTGTCCAACAGTCTGCACCACACATAGTTTTAGTCACTCTGACATCCTGTCTGTCCTTCCTTCGCACTATGACATAGTCAATGAGATGCCAGTGTTTGGAGCGAGGGTGCATCCATGTTGTCTTTCTGCGAGTTGGTAGACGGAAGACTGTGTTGGTGATCAGTAATTCATGCTCTGCACACTTCCTTAAAAGGAGGAGTCCATTGCTGTTGCACTTCCCTACACCTTCAGATCCAATCACTCCTTCCCAGGTCTGGTGGTCTGTGCCCACTCTGGCATTGAAGTCCCCGAGGAGGATGAGTTTGTCTGTCCGGGGTGCTGCAGAAATCACAGAATCCAAATCATCATAGAACTTGTCTTTAACTTCAACTGGGTTGGTCATTGTGGGTGCATAGGCACTTACAATTGTTGCATGCCTCTTGCCAGATAATGGAAGTCTCAGCGTCATCAGGCGGTCATTTATGCCTTTGGAAAGTCCTGAAAGCTTGCTGACGAGGTGTGACTTGATGGCGAATTCTACTCCTGCTTCACGCCGCTCTTCTTTCTTGCGTCCACTCCAGAAGAAAGTGTAGCCAACTTCTTTTAAAAGCCCTTCTTCTGCAAGGCGAGTCTCACTCAGAGCTGCAATCTCGACTTTGTATCGGTCAAGTTCTCTACCAGCTAGAGCTGTTTTTCGCTCAGGTCTGTCCATTAGGGTGCGCACATTCCAAGCACCGATGGTAAGAGGTATCACCTTCATCTTCTTTTTTCTTGTTTGACCGCTAAGTGGGATTCCCGTTGATCGCGGTTAACCAGTCAGGAGTTTTGAAGCAGGCAATTGTTTAGGGCACCTTTTCTAGTCCATTCCCCATGCTACGGGGGTGAGCAGTGCGATCCTAAAAAGGTCTGCTCAGTTGCTCAGTTCGGCTGCCGAATTCCCCATACTGCTTCGCTCTTAAGGAAAGCGACCATACAGAACCAAAAAAGGTAAGAGAAAAGTCCAGGGAGTGCCACAATCACAAATCGCAGCCCTTCCCAGACCCCAAGAGGAAGAGGAAACCGACAATCTAAACAAGCACAAACCAAACAAACGTACGAAAAGTACTAAGATTAGCTCTCTCTTCCCCAAGCGAGGTAATCGCAATACTAAAAGGACTGAAAAACACAAGAACAAAATGACACACGGAAAGATATACAACAAATCGCCTCGTAGAATAAACCCCAAAGCAACAAAGAGTAAGACCAACACCGGGACCACCGCCTTAGAACGGTCGGTAGAGCAAACCACCGGGGGGTTTAAGGCACTTTTACAGCTAGCTAACTTCATCCTGGGTCCCGATGCTACTCTTAATACAGAAATACATAAAAATTCGGTTCACATAAAGGCTCCCAACTCAGTCAATACATCAAAGCGAAAACATAAAAATCAAATTAATCACTATAATAAACAAAGACGAGTACTCCTGGCTAATTCTACTGTATGCCAAGCCGCCTGTGTGCAGGTCCGCAACTACAGCTTCCAGTGTTTCCTCACCTGCTGCTTTGCCGCTCGCCCATCGCCACAGGACTTTTGTATAATTTGCATATATGTGCTTGCTGTGAATGTGTGTTGCTGATTACGATGACATGCGCTGTGAATTGGATTATAGAAAGGGAGAGGCGCGCAGAGTCAGCCTCACTCTCTCATCCTGACCTAGCTGGATCCAGAGGCAAGACAGTGTCAGGACATCTGGAGCTAAGCGCGGATGCAGTGGATGACCATGACTTCTTTTGTGCCTTGTCATGCTCTCCATGCTCCACAACATGCTGCTGCATCGCCATTTGGGCCGTTGAATCATAATAATGATTTCTTCCGCCCTAGCTGCCGAAGCAGACTTTACATAACTGGAACAGGCAAATCCAGGTATGCAGGTTTTTGTTTGGAGTTGCCAACTCCTAGATGGATTGCCGACCAGGGCTTGAGAGCTCCATCTAGCCTAGATATTGCTACACAGATTCTGTTAACAGCTATATAGAAGCAGTAACTTACATGTCTTATGTAGCATTTAGTATATAGCGTTTGAGTGATATCAGCCAATCCCTCACTTAAAACATAAGACAAATGGCATTCATGAATGCTTCGACAAATATTGCAGATGAGGCATGGGACTAAACGTATACTGATTCCTCAAATGATAGTGACATTCAATAAGGTAATTGTTATTACAACAGATTGATAATAGGCATTATAAAAAGCACAGTAAGATAAGATTATTAGTTGTTCAATCTATTGTTCCTTCTATTCATTTCGGTTTCACAATAGATGAAGTGGTTTAAATTATTCACCATGACAATTTTTTAGATTATTGGAAGACAGATTCATATAAGTCTTTGGCTTTTTTTCTGAAATTCAATTTGATATATATTCACGTTGCTATCTGTTGCATCTGTATTTATACAGCTACAAAATGTTTAAAATAAACTAATGAAATCATAGCTTCTAAACAAAGTATAGTGAATGAAACTACGTATGGTGGATAACTTTTTCAAAGACGTCTTCTCCAAAAGGAAAGAATTTGCTCCTAAGTGGAGCACATTCTTTCCTTTTACAGTATCCCCTTTTAAAGACGGGAAACTTTGATTGGATTGTCTTCCTTGAAAGTGTTGAACCCACTTTAAATGACATACAATTCACCACTAAAAGTATACTAGCATAATCGGAAATAGACATATGAAATTCTCATCTTATTATATTTATCTAATGTAACAATACTTTTCCGCCATTATGTTTTAAATTAAACAAAAAGTGTAATTTATTATGTTACTTGTATTGCAAACGAAAATAAAGGTAGGTTTCTCAGTCGTAACACAAGTCTTCAGATTTGACTTAGTTGCATGAGTTTTCAGCGACTGATTAAGTAGCTGCTTTTTCTCTGGCAAAATCTAAATATGTTATTACAAACAGAACCACACAATTTAATTGCTTTTCACAATAAAAAAATGGCGCTGTTTGAAATTGAAAGACGTTTGATTTCGTTTTAACCATAAAAGGAAAATAACATGGTTGCTCTTTTAAAAATAGCGGTGCATCTACCGGGTGCATCAAGTCCCATTCAGCATTCTCGAATAGAAAATAAAATACACGGTCAGCGTTAGCCTAGATCAATCCCTACGTATTCGCTTCAACATTGTTTAAGGTCCACACATGATGTAACTCACCGGCGTAGACGCAAATCGGATTTCGCAAATGCTTATGTCATATGGTCGTTTTCTATATCTTACTCTCAATTATGTTAGTATTATATTCGACTGAAGAAACTATTATCATAATTAAAGGCCTTTACATGCTATAATGAATTACTCTGCACTAGCTACTCAGAAGAATAAAAACTGATTGTTGCATCGGGGTGGCTGCTGTAGAGAGGTTAAATATATAAACTTGAATTGCACTTTGTTTTGGAATCACTAAAGAGGCTGTTATAAGGAGGTGGCTGTTGTTAAGAGGTTACTGTTTATAGAGGATTGGTTGGCTGTACTAAGCTGGGATCATTTTTTTTGTGATCACTGGTGGAATGCAAAAAATCAAGACTTTGAATTCTAGCTTGCTGAATTGTTTGATATAGAATCGGCATGTTTGATTGTTAGTTGTCCCCGCCTTTTCGAAGAAAAGCGGAGGGACACTGTTTTCGGCTTTCTGTGGTGCGTGGTTCCAATTTTTAGTAGGTACCTTGTCCTCTTAACTCCTCCCACAGTTTTTGTCCGATCCTTTTGAAACTTAACAGGGGCTTTTAAGATGGTCTGAAAATATGCTTGTGTTTTTTTCAGAATCCTGAAATTATTTTTATCACTTTTTACACATTTTAGTTTAAACATATTTATTTCATCAAATATACATATTTAATAGCAAGTTACTGAATCAGAAGTTAAAGGATTTGAACGAAAGCTATTGAAAGCTTATATAGTTCATCTCCTTCAAACAGCTGTATCATATAAGGCGGTTTCACAACTACGTGTAAACGACAAAATATTTTATACACTTTTTCCATAAGTACATATTCAAGGAAGAAAACAGAAAGCAGTGTAAGCTATTGAATAATGAAACGATACAACTAGTACAAAGATTTCCTAATCATCGCAAAGTTTAGAATGCTTTGGCCTCTTTATAACGACATTCACCACAACAAGAATATAGTATTTCAATATACATTATTAGTCAATGTTAAGTAAACGCACTATCAGTCAAAGACCGGGCTCTGTATTACAGCAAGTTCCCTGAGTTTAACATAAGAAAATTCCGATCATGTATTGTCGGTATAAAGAGAGCCCACTGTACAAGAACAATATACATGGACTTTTAAGGTAAATATTTAACTAACACGGCTTACACTAGTTACAGTATAAATAATAATAATAAAAAAAATCAATTTTAGGAGAATAAAGTCAAAGACGAGAAACATAAATAAATAAACAAACAAGAATAGAAATAGGAAAAACTGTCCGACGCACAACATCCCCAACACCCACCCCCCCCCCCCCCTCTTAGACATTTCAGAAGAACTACGATAAAATTCACGATAATGATGACAATGCTTCTTCCGCTTACTTCTGTTCCTTGTTTAATTGATAGAACTTAAAATCTCTTAGTTTTTTCGATGAATTTTTGCACAGCTGAAAAAATACTTACATTATTCTCATGACAAATTGATTCATCACCATATAATATTAAATTAAGAGTGACTTCAGGCAAAAATGCTAATGTGTCTAGCATATCGGCTCTTGGCTCATGGTACCTCGGACAAGTGAAGAAAAAATGATGAGCGTTTTCAACAGCGCCACAAGAGCAAAGGGAAGAATCTGTAATATTTTTTGAATATAAATCGCTGTTTAACGCGCTGCAATTTGTTCGCATTCGTGTATGCATGACTTGCCAATACCGTTTACCAGTATAAAAATGTTTCGGCACTTTGGTTTTATTTCTAGCCTGAAAAGATTTAAAGGATAATAAGGAGTTTATCTGTTTAGCGTGCTGTGGAAGGTTATTCCAGTCACGTACAACTGAAGGCAGAAAAGATGTATAATATTGCTGAGATCTGCACTGGATAGTTGTAAAATCGTCAGCATTGCGAAGATTGTATCTAGAAGTTTCGCTTATAGAGGGAGGAACAAGAAATGACAGATAAGCTGGAGTTAGATCATGCTGCATTTTAAAAAATAAGCAGAGTTTATGGTTGGATCTTCTAGACTGTAATGACTCCCACCCTACCTCATCATATAAGGATTGTAGAGAAACTAAAGCGGTAGTACCAGTAACGATTCGGGCTGCTTCATTTTGTATCTTGTCTAGTTCTCGTTTTTCATACAGTGTGCAGTTGTCCCATAAGATATCGCCATATTCTAAAATTGGTCGTATGAATGAAATGTATACGATTTCTAAAGACTTTCTATCTAAGACAAGTTTTAGCCTACGCATTGTGTTGAGTCTTTTCCATGCTTTTTCCTTAATATATTCTATGTGGTTATGCCAGGTACAATCGTTTGACAAGTAGATCCCAAGATGTTTATGACTGTTTACTTCGTTAATTTGTGTTCCTGACATATATAAGGGAGGATGATATGGTTTATTTATTTTACGTGAGATGGTAAGAGATTCCGTTTTAAGGGGATTAAAAATAACCAACCATTTATGTGCCCAATCAATGATAGTTTGCAGGTCATTATTGAGACACAAAGCTGCTGTTTCTGGATGTTCAACTATTATATATAAACTAGTGTCATCAGCAAATAATCTGATGTTAGAACCAATTTCTGTAACAATGTCATTTATGAATATTAAAAAAAGGAGCGGGCCGAGGATTGAGCCTTGTGGCACTCCAGCTTGTATAAAAGTCCAGTCGGACTTCGCACCTGGAATTACTACCCGTTGCTTCCTTTCATCAAGGTAACTTTTAAACCACTTCAGTAGAGTGCCTGTGATACCAGCTGCTTTTAATTTACGAATCAGTCCCTTGTGCCATACACGATCAAAAGCTTTGCTGATATCACAGAACACGGCCCTGACTTCTTTACCGGAGTCCAAAGCACTACAGAATGTATCATACATATATGTAAGTTGATTTATTGTAGAGTCGCCAGGTGTGAAGCCAGACTGGTATGCAGTTAGTATACTGTTATCACGGAGGTGATTATAAATATGCTTAAATATAGCTCTTTCAAAAATCTTGTCAAGATTACTTAATAAAGATATCGGTCTATAATTGGAGGATAGTGAGAGATCACCGCTTTTAGGAACGGGACTTACGTAGGCTTCTTTCCAGTCCGCAGGTATTTTACCGTCCTCAATGGACTGATTAAAAAGCAAAGATAATGGCATTGCCAACTGGTCCGCCAACTCCTTTAAAACCCTGTTACTGATTCCATCTGGACCAGAGGCTTTTCCCACAGGTAGTGATTTTAAAACGGATTTAACCTCATCTGCAGTTAATACTATAGTACTAAGTTCGAAGATTACATTGCGATCAGTAACATCAGGAACGTCAACATTTTGGTCATTTATAACAGTCTGAGCTGTGAAAAAGTCATTTAGTAAATTTGCTTTCTCAGTAGCATCGAATATCATGTTATTATTAGATTTAAGCGGAGGAATGTTTGATACTTTTTCTGATGAAATAAAATATTTTATTGTGGACCACCAGTCTTTGGATGTTAAGTTTTCAGATTTTAATTTTGCCTTTAGTTTGTCAATATGGTTTTGCTTCGAGAGACGTATTAATGAAATAGTTTTGTTTCTTTGACGACGAAATTTATTCCAGATATCAGGATTATTGGTTGTTTTTACTCTACGATATAAACGTTTCCTTTTACGAATTTGTTTTTTAATACTGCTTGTTATCCAGGGCGGTTCTAAGGGTCTTACTCGAATAATTTTATTAGGAATACATTGTTTCGAAATTTCTTTAATATGATTAGTAACATTTCTGGCATAAGTATCAATATCAGCATCTTTAAACGAATCCCAATTAGACAAAGCAGCTCTGTCTCGTAAAAGATCGTAGTCACCACGGTCATAGGACCAGATCTGACGTTCAAAAGACTTATATTTCGGTTTGGAAAATTTAAGAATTCCATAAACGGGGCAATGATAACGTATGTCCTGTGTTAGGAAAGGATCCCCAACTCCACAGGTGATTACACTGTTTGTATTTGAAACTAAGATAATATCTAGAAGGGAATAAGAGTTTTCCGTATAATGAGTCGGTTCCGTTATATACTGATGCATAGAAAATTGTTGACAAATAGATAATATTTTACGATTTGTAACATCATTCATGAAGTTGTAATTAAAATCCCCGGTAACAATTACGTCTGTTATGCCAGAATCTATTGCTAAATGTATTGAATCTTCAATCAAAGAATGATAAATCTGATCTGAGTTTGGAGGCCTGTAGAATAAACCAAACAGTAATCGCTTATGTTGTAGAATTATTTCTAGCCATATGCATTCAATACCTGGAAGCTCCAAGTCTTGTCTACGTTTATAGTTCAAAGATTCCTTAACATAAATTACAACTCCGCCATGAGGATCCCTATCACGATCTTTTCTCTCGGGATAATTATATGATGGTATATGAAGATCGTTTGTAGAAATACCAGCATGCAGCCAAGTTTCCGAGAATGCAAGTATATCAAATTCGGATAGTTCTACAGTAAGTAAATCTAGTTTGTTAATGATACTTTGTACATTATACTGAATGAATGACAGGTGGTGAAACTGATTTAAGTTACTTGATATAGATCCAGTGAGTGTATTACTTAGGCTACTTGATGATAATGATGAAGACGAGGATAATGGGCCAGGATTCGGATGCACGTCACCAGCTTTTTCTAGAACAATGTATAACCACGTGACTAACACTGATAAAATAAGTATTAATAACAGCTTTACAGAAAATTTCCGATTTTCCAACATCTTACCACTTACTAACAATCTCTTTAGCATGTTCTGCGGTATACATATTTTGTCTGCTTTATTTATTGAGTTTTGAACATGTTTTTTGAAAAATATAACATGCTCCGATATATGTACTACTGAAAGAAGCAATATCATGTTTATCAGCAGAGAGAAATGAAAATGACAGCGATATGTCCGCATAATAGCCCCACTGGTTTCAAGCTTCGACTTTTTCATGCTCACGATATTCTTAGCAACAGGTACAGAAAAACAGTGATGGCCATGATAAGGACAAACGTAACTGCAGGTTTTGGCAATAGCAACTGAGAAAGGAAGGGAATGAGAACGTGGGCATCGTCGGACTTAACTACATACAAACAAACAAAAACGTGAAAAAGATAAAGTTGAAAGGATCGAAATCCAAACAGAGTGATGATATAAGACATAAAAGAAAAAAAATCTTTACAGTAGATACTGTTGAGGCACTCCATAAGAATTTTTTTTTTATTTATTTAAACATCGAATCTTTTCTCTGTTTACTTTTTTATAATTTTAATCACCATTCAGCGGACACACAAGGCTGAACCAAGATTGACCCAGCGCTGATCCAACATCCTGACGTTGAATCAACATCGAGTCAACCTCGGTTAAACGTTGCACGCCTAGTGAGCTTCTATTCGAGGTAATCTCAAAACACAGCAAATGCGTTATCCCAAAAACTACATTCATTGGGAAGGACATTTCACAAACAATACTATAGACCGAGATCAGACGGCGCTGACAATAGTCTGCTACTTTTGTCCAGCAGTCCATATATAGTATACACAATTAACTAAGACGGGTACCAAAACATATAAATACCATGAACACTACAGCCCACGTGACTACAGTGTCCCAATACAAAAGTCAATACGGTGTATACAATTATTTGTGAACATCAGTACATAAAAAGATGCACCACTTTATTCACCGTGAAAACCTCAAGTATTTGAGTAATAAAAAGAAGAAACTGATCAAGACCAGGGCTTTAATCTTGTCCTGCACTGTTGGCCAGTACGTCAATAGTTTCATGCCAATTCTCTTCTCTGCAAACCCACAACAATGACAGAATAATAGAGTAATTACTGTTGATGTTCCCAACGTACAGGTTGAACACGGTGCAAAACATTATCGACGGGAACCAAACCAATTTACTACAGTACTACTACTAAATATGTTGAATTTTTGCTTGTTTTTATAAGAGAGACAACCAAAGACGTGCTGCTTAATTACAAAATTGCATTTATAAACGACACTTTGTGCTATAGACAAATGAGAATGGGAAAATGCAATTTTCTCTTCTATGTTACGTTTTTGTACAAGGTATCACAATGTCTTATCAACTTTAACCTGCATAAAATCAGTATCATAAGCCTAGGATCCCACCACACAGAAAGAAATAACCAGTCACCTAGTCAGCTTGTCCCCAAAAACATACGTTTTTGAGGACAAACCGACCAAGTACTAGTCAGCTCGACCAGCCATCCTCCTCAGTGCAGTAGGCACACAATCCTACAATAACGTGGTGACAACGTCGATGCAGAGTCAAGGTGTCTTGACGCTGCCTCGACGCTGCCACGTAACACTAAAAAACAACTTGCCCTGACCCCACTGGGTTACATGTTGTTTTATACACATGTCATTACAATATCTTTCTCTTGTATGACTGTACTAATATCAATATATTGTTTAGAACAATTCAGCAGTTCGTGATTATTATCTGCACGAGTCACAGATCAAAGTATTCAGCTAAGCACTATTTCCGAGTATGTCTGCCTTCACGTTTGGAATCATGACAGAGACGTATCTGCAAATTGTGACTGATAAAAATGATTCAACTACATTCATTTTTATTGCATACAAATTTTATGAGTCACAAGAAACAGACCGCTCACGCCCTGAGTACAAACGCTACAGAAGACATCGGATACAACATATTACAAGGCGTGCCACATTTTTATACAACTGCATGGCTGCTTGGAAAGTTTTGAAATCGTGACGCCCATCTACTCATATAATGTGACTTATATGCACGGACTTATCAAATTCACATTAGTTATTACAAGTCACGAGACATGCGACAAAATACTTAACTCGAACCAAACTGAATATGGATACCAAAACTGATCATCTCAGATACGATTTAGCATAAGATTCAGAACTTCAACAGACAACGGAAGCACGACATGACACGCCTGAAAATCCGCCAAGGCTCCGCGAAATAGTTAGTATACAATGCTACAATACAATGCAATGCTTTTAACATGAGTAATGCCAGCATATATAATGCAAAATTATCGTTATTATGGCACATAGTCAATATGTATATATTTATTAATGCCAAGAGCAGATACGGCGAGCTTCCATGTCTGAAGTAATGATAACGATGTACATGGTCCTACAACGTACCTTTTTTCAGTGCACATACTTACAACGCCAAAGTTATTATCGTTTGTTTTTATTTATTTATATCATGAAAAGAGTAGTTATGAAACCCTACATATTGCAGGACCTACCACATAAAGCTCGAAGAAAAACTAGGAAACACTAGTATCAGCATTACTACATTTCGTTATTACAAAAGCAATTACTATTAATTCTAAACGTCAACCAAAATAATCATCTTGAAATATGATAACATGAATCTATCATATTTTCAACATGATTATCACAATTCGTTTTCTTTAATAACTTGAAACAAACGCCCGCACAATTGCCTGCTCTGCCAATAAATCCCTGAAGATTATTCTAGAACGATAATATAAAACATTAGTAATTGGCTGTCACCAAAACTCGGTGACACTGGCGGCCAAGACAAAGAGCACCATAACGTCAGTCCTCCCACACCCGGCCCATAGCAAACCTACATATTCACAGCTTATTCGAAGCCCAGACAAAAAGAAGAACCCAATGAGTACAGATTAGATATTTTCCATACCGTTCCATGAAACCACACTCCGTGGCATCCATTAGAATCGCCTCTGTGAGGCGACTCCAATAGGTGACACAATGCAAAGTTTAATAGAAAAGGAAAATGTTACAAATCCATGCCAATCCCTCATTAGCCGGAGAATGCACCAACATACCATTTTCATTAAACCTAAAAAATTGATACCGAACATACTAACTGTTTCACAGTACCACGGCAAATCCCCAAACACGCCATATCACACCCTCACTACCTATTAAAGTTCTGATTCTTGAAAAGTAACAACAAAGGCTAGCACAAGCATCACCACTTAGTAAGCCCTTTAGAACATCGTGATAATAATTTAAGCAGTCCAAAATTTGAACAAATAAAAGAAGTAAATAAAAATTTTAGCTAATTTGATGTCATTCCGTATGTATTCCATTTAAGTCAATTTAAGTCTATGGGAAACATAATTGGACATCATTCTGTAAAATGCCAGTCATATTCAATAAAGTGTTTAAGGCGTCAAGCACATTTTTGAACAATAACTGTACGTAAATAATAGTAAGCGATATAGTATACTTCACAAATAAACAATCAATACGCTAATACACAAAAAGGAATAACAAGTCAGACCGACCAATGCCTAGCCATTTTGTCTTCAAAAACGCGCGTTCTCGAAGACAAACTGACCAAACACTAGTCGGCCCGACCAGTCACCTCTTTACACATTTTGAGCATAGACATTTTTGAGTTCGAATATTACAGAAGTGTATAGGGAGTAGGTACTTTGTCCCCTTAACTCCTCCCACAGTTTTTGGCCGATCCTTTTGAAACTTTACATGGGCTTTTAGGATGGCCTTAAGATATGCATGTGGATTTTTCTAAATCCTGAAATAAGTTTTTATTACTTTTTCCGCATTTTTAACTTAGACATTTTTGAGTTCGAATACTACAGAAGCGTATAGGGATAAGGTACCTTGTCCCCGTAACTCCTACCACTGTTTGAAGCCGATCCTTTTGAAACTTTACAGGTGCTTTAAGGATGGTCTGATGATATGCATGTGGTTTTTTCAGAATCCTGAAATTATTTTTATCACTTTTTACACATTTTGAACTTAGACATTTTTTGAGTTCTAATATTACAGAAGTCTATAGGGAGTAGGTACCTTGTCCCCTTAACTCCTCCCACAGTTTTTGACCGATCCTTTTGAAACTTTACATGGGCTTTTAGAATGGCCTGAAAATATGCATGTGAATTTTTCAGAATCCTGAAATATTTTTAATTACTTTTTCCGCATTTTTAACTTAGACATTTTTTGAGTTCTAATATTACAGACGTGTATAAGGAGTAGGTACCTTGTCCCCTTAACTCCTCCCAAAGTTTTTGGCCGATCGTTTTGAAACTTTACATGGGCGTTTAGGATGGCCTGAAGATATGCATGTGTATTTTTTCAGAATCCTGAAATAATATTTTATTACTTTTTCCGCATTTTAACTTAGACATGTTTTTTAGTTCTAATACTACAGAAGCGTATAGGGAGTAGGTCCCTTGTCCCCGTAACTCCTACCACTGTTTTAAGCCGATCCTTTTGAAACTTTACAGTAGGTATCTTGTCCCCTTAACTCCTCCCAAAGTTTTTGGCCGATCCTTTTGAAACTTTACATGGGCGTTTAGGATGGCCTGAAGATATGCATGTGTATTTTTTTAGAATCCTGAAATAATATTTTATTACTTTTTCCGCATTTTAACTTAGACATGTATTTTAGTTGTAATACTACAGAAGCGTATAGGGAGTAGGTACCTTGTCCCCGTAACTCCTACCACTGTTTTAAGCCGATCCTTTTGAAACTTTACAGGTGCTTTAAGGATGGTCTGAAGATATGCATGTGGTTTTTTTCAGAATCCTGAAATTATTTCTTATCACTGGTTTCCTGCTTCAATACTTAGGTAAGTGATACAGGACCAATGGTCCTCTGGTTAACTTACCCATTTTTAACAGCTCAAATAAAAATAAGGCGGGGGACATAAATTCCCTATGGAATTTGCTTGTTAAAATTCGATTTTAGAGCTTACCAAAATATAATGATTTTGGTTTTAATCATTCCCAGGTTTTTTTTTTTATTTTATTTTATTTTATTTTATTTTATTTATTTATTTTTTTTTTATTTTATTTTATTTATTTATTTATTTTTTTTTTTTTTGTTGTTGAATGTCTGGTGAAAGAGAGACTTAACAAAAAATAATTGACAGCATAATCTGTCCAGCCATAGCCGCATTAAAGTCAAGAATTGTGTAATCAGCATTGAATCTGACAGTGAATCTTTTTGATGAATATCAGTATGTATTATACCCAAGCGCTCCAAGCGACTTTCCAGTGTGAGATTTCCATAGACCAAAAGTTGGCCATCTATTCTAAAATCATATTATAACTTTGAGTTGTTCGCGGTTGGTTTTAATGGCGTCCAGTTCAGAGATCTTGAGTACGTTTTTCACTCTGAAATAAACTGCATATAACTTCACATCACAAGCCATACTACACATATTCCAGGTTCCTAACAAGCGGAACTAAAATTCCGAAAATTGTTGACGTTTTCAAGAAACGCTCGGTATAATAGAATAAATAGAACATATTTGAGAGGGGAAAAGTAAGAATATTTACCCTTAGAATCTTTTTATCAACATCGGCTTTGCCTTGGTCGATAATCATTCCCTCGGAGTAAACTTTCTTACTATCACCCGCTAAAGAATGTAGTGTTTATATAATGTACTTCGTTCATAGAAGAATAGCTCGACTTTTATGTCTAGTGTCATGAATATTGCGATCAGATGCTGCGTTCTCCATTTACGGCCAGAAAGCAACTCGAAATATCTGCTAGAGTATAGCAATTAATACAACATTGCATGTGTGCCCAGCGAAGACTCAGAACAGCCTGCGCATACGCACCGTCCAATCTGTTGGTAGCCTCGAATACAAAGGGTCTTCAGGCATACAGCGAAAGCTCTGATCAGCATGTACAGATGCACATGCAACCTGTAGGAAATGCTGGGCCCCGACTCAGTTGCCAAAAAAATTGATTAAAACTGCATTTTCATTGAAAAGTTTGGAAACTTTTACCCGGAATATTCGCACACCTACCTCTTTACCGTTTACTTTTAATACAATTCTGAATATTCATGTTACTCCCTGTTAATGTATCTAAAATTGCTGGATGAGTGGAAAACAGTGTAGACCTTGAATAGACGCCTCGTTCTGTGGCGTCTGATATGGGTGTACACTGTTTGCTTAGACCTGTCTGTCCTAACACTTAAGGTAAGCACGGTAGTTTGATCAAATCGAACCCCTTTCAGAAAGCTTGAACTCACGATTAAAGAATCCTGGTACCGCCACTGGCTTACTTTGTTAATCGGTAATTGAAAGAACTTCAAGCTAGTGTATAACAATATACGCCTATAATACATTATATAATAACTGTCCTTTCAGCATCACTTGGAAAGCTGTTTTTAGCTTGGCGTCCAAATACTTTGTTTTGACTGCCAATATCTTATCAGAAACCATTTGTCTTTTATGTTTCTGTGCTTTGTTCTAAAATGTGTACCCTAAAATAAAATCTTAAGAAATATAAAAGTATGGGTTTCTTACTGTTTTCCGTCGTTTCTTTGGTGAATGAACATTTAATATCCCTGCTTTCATATAAGCAAGAATAATACTCTCTGTGCAAGTGAAGGACGTATTCTAAAATGCTCAAAATAATTACTTCCTAGTTGAAAATGATTGGCTGAATGCCTAAGGTATTGAAATTAATGTAATTCTTTGTATTTAGAGATTTCGGCCATTATTCTTATACAGTCGTCAGTGTAGTTTTGGACTTGAATATGACCAGTAAGTTTTTTTACAATTCTTATTTCACTCAAGTTAAATAATCAAGTTTTTTATTTCAAATAATAATAATAATAATAATAATAATAATAATAATTATACTTATAACAATAATAATAATAAATAATAATAATTATAATAATAATAATCTGCATTACGAAAAGGGTTGGATTTCCGTAACACTAAGTTTAAGCCCCTATTTCATCCTCACACCACAACAGTTTTGTTGATTGTTTTGATGTGGTATAGGTATATTTGTTGCGGCTCCTTTTCATTTTTCTTTTGTTTGTTCCGTGTTCGAGAGTTGATCGTTCTTGTACTTTGGAAAATATTATTTTGTTTTATCGGCAATTATAACTTTAAACGAAGTTTGTCATTTCAATTAATTGCAAACAGACCCTGATTAGACGCCGTATCCTGCGAAAGTATACGCGGCCAGGCCATTAATAACAACAAAAGAGCCGATAACACCAAGTATTTCAATTGCAAGATGGTGAATCACGGGGCTTATGACGTCTGCCTACAAAATGTGCGATCGCGACCGTTTCGACTTTTGTCTCCACTTCGAATATATTCTATCCTTATCGTCTGTTTACAAGCTAAGCAAGCTTCGTTTTGTGCATGAGCTATACTTCATGTAATTTTTAAGGTAATACAAGGCCTTTACGCTCTTTTCACGTGATAATTTGGTCATTTAAAAACTTCAACACAATATTTTTTTTTTTTTTTTTTTTTTTTTTTTTGCAACTCATAATAAGGCTCGGCACAATACTGGTTAACCGCTTAGAGGACTAAGTCTGCCCAGTAAAAGTGTGATTAGGTAAACTGATTGGGCTCGATATGACCCATAGGGTTGACTGGGCCGTTAAACCTAAACACAAAGCTTCAGTTCAGATCAGATCAGATTTTTAACGCTACCAGGCAACTGAGTCACATAGAGGCAACGCCAGATAAATCTGGATTAGTTTTACTGGACTACTGGGTTGGCTTGAAACGGTGCCTAGTTATAATTCATAACTAGGTCACCTCGCCCAGACACGGAGTGCGTGCACGTTCAGACACGATGCGGGCGTGTCAAGACCTCGTGCGAGAGTAGTAGTCCAGCCTGTAAGTTACAGAATTTTGACTGTCAGCCGAAACGTTTGAGCTTTTAATCTCGTATCTAATGCGTGTCAATTCCGACTGCATGATGCATTAGGCACTCAGCTTGAGTCTTGCGAAAGTTTCAGACACTAGCCACATGTCAGTCGATCGGGCGCCGGAAAGGGTGCAAGGTGGGTGTCCTCACCCAGGAGCCGAGTTGGTATCCTCACCCAAAAGCCGAGGGGTTTCCTCACCCAGGAGCAGAGAGAGTGTCCTCACTCAGGAGCCGAAAGGGTGCCCTCACCCTAGGCCCTATTGGGTGTCCTCACCCAAGTCCGCGTGCCGCCAGTTGACCTACTTAGAGTAAGTCATGCCAAGGTAACTTGGCGGCACGAACCGAAGTAGCGGTGGTCCTCCATCTTCCCTCAAGGGATCTCGACATGATTCTTCCAGGACGTCGTACCAATACGCAGTGCTGGTCTCTTGTACGCCGGTCGCCCTAATCAGCATCTCGATGTTGGTGTGCCACGGGTCATCATTAAACTTGCTAGTAGCCCCCCTTGATTTATAGCCAGTGCTTGTTTTCTTTGTGGTAGACGAAGAATACTGGAAGATCTTCGTCTTGAGTTCTTCATCTTCCCTGGGCTGTCTTGTGGCTTTAATGATGACCTTGTAGATGGTGGCGTAGACGTCCTCGAGGTCGTATTTTTCGTGTAGAGGATATTCGTTCTCTATGTTGACATGGAAATACTGTGTCGGCTGTTTAGTCGTGTACTTCGGCGACTTTGTTCTAGGTCTATTGGCACGTTGAGTCTCTGGAGAAGGAGCCGGTGTAGCTGGTTTCTGGCTGTATGGAGATGGCGTGAGCTGTGCTGTCTTTGGTGGCCTTGTTACTGTTATGGTATCTGGTGTGTTGATCTCCAGTGTCTGTGGTGCTGGCGGTGATGTCTCCTTTTCCGGTGCTGTCGGTTCTCGGCGTGCTGTATGCGTCGATCTGGCCGTAGGTGGTGGTCGTCTAGCAGCTGTGGGCTGGCGAGGCCACTCGCCAGCAGAGGGTGCAGGCTGCCTCCTGCTTTCGGTCCTCCTCTTGTAGACTGGTAGCTTTGGTAACGTCTTATGGAAGGTCAGTTCAACGCGAACATGATCCTTCCCGTCAGCCATCCTCCAGAGAGGATGACCAACAAACTTGTACTCACTCAGGACCCTGAGTAGTACTGCAGGTATAACAGACTCAGACTCAGACATGGTTATTCTTTAGTTATTCTGCAGACGATGTTGACACTTCAGAGGTCGAAGGTCAACTGTGTATGATGTGGGAAACACAAGGCCTCGGTGGCTCAGTTGAATGCGCCGTCCGACTGGAGACCAGGAGATCGCGGGTTCAACCCCGACCGAGGTCGGCAACATTCTTTCGTGGAGATTGATCATGAATTATTTTCTACGGTCATTCTCTCCCTTCCGCTGATTCAAGAAGGGCAGTTGTCAGTTTCTGGCGAAAGAATATGCACAATACAGGTTAACCGCTTAGAGGACTAAGCCTGCCCAGTAAACGTGTGGTTAGGTAAAATGACCGCGCTCGACATGACCCCATTGGGTTGACTGGGCCGTAAAACCTCAACACAAACAAACAAACAAAGCGTATAGTACACATGTATATATACTACAGGAACAATAAAGTCACTATACACCCAACTCGCGATAAATTAATATGTACAGATGTCTGAATATGAATTAGCACTGATTGTTTAAAATTCTTGTCGCGTGTATCTTATAAAATTTTGATGAACATTTTACTTTGCGGAAATTATGCCACTTATTATGTTTGGTATTTATACACTCTTACACGGTATAGTTCGTCAGCAAAGGATTGTTTTTCGAAAAGCCATAAGCACGAACGCCGAAAAGAAGAATGGTAAAATTTAAAACTTTCATTCAAAATTGTGTCATAAAATTTGCAGTCAAACCTATTCTTACAATGTCAATCAAACGTTTTCTTACAGTTTTATTGTAGCGGCCATATTGGATGGAAAAGCGATTTTCTTCGGTGTTAATTCATTTCTGTATAGAAGGTTTATTTTAAATACAGTTTGCATGCGATATTTAAAAGCTTTCCCTCAAATGCGGAAAACAACCGAGGTGTCACTAAAGACGTCATGTTTGCATATGCACATGAGAAAATAAACATTCTTCTTTTTTTGAGCATTTTTTCTTTCTTTTTTAACGATTTTAACCTGGATATACAAGGTTTTTTATACTTTGAATTTATGTATCAAATGGGCCTCAATAAAAACTTGCAAGTTTTCGCGAAATGCAATGTATGCATATCTGCTTTATAGATATTTTATATACAGACATGGTAAGGCTTTCTTCTTATATCGAAATTAATCGTATATCTATCCGATGCTAGGGTTAGCAAATGTCCGTACTATAGAGATTTTTTCACCTGTAACTCATGGAATAACATTCATTTTCTGCAAGGATATCTAACAAGTGGACGGGCTGTTTGGTTGTATTTTAGCCCAGCCTAGTTTTCTTTCCGTAGTTTTCTCGCAGGAAGTCTTCTTATGATATAATTAACACAAATATTTTTTTGCCCGCCTCGGCGACTCAGTCTGATGCGCGACCGACTGGAGATTTGGGGGTTGCGGGTTAAATCCCCGCCGAGAGCAACTTTCTCTCTTGGAGATTGATCACAAAATATTTTCTGTTGTCATTCTCTCACTTCCGCTGATATAAGAAGGACGGGTTAGGGTATTTTAGCGGTTTTGGGAAGGGACCATAGAGCCCATTGGTTTGAGAATTTTGTTGCTGTTTAGAAGAAGCCGGGAAAACAGCTTGTATAGTTTTAACGTGCTAGAATAACCTGAAATTATTGAAATTCCTCATGATTACCTTTAATTTGAAAGAATAAGCATTAAAATGTAAGAAAGCTTACAGTTTAATGATAACTACGAAGACGGATTTTCTGATTGGGGAAGTTTTGTCCTACTTGGGAAAATATTGGGTATTTCCATTTGGAAAGGGGTCCATAATCGGCATCTGAGATTCTTGCAGAAGAATGTGCTAAGCCTACCCAGGAAAAAGTGTGGTAAGGCAAACTGACCGCACTCGATATAACCCTAATGGGTTGAACCGGCCGTAAAAGCTCAATACAAACAACAATTAATACACCTTTTTTGTGATTTGGGTAGTGTCCTTAGATTTTCGAAAGAGCATAACCCATACGCTGTTAGCGAGGTGCACAGTGCAGCTTGATTAGAGATCCATGGAATGCAAACGAAATCTTAACTTTCGGGAAGATTTATCATTAAAATCTTTTTTCCCCTCCTTGTTTGTCTGCCCTTCCGCCAGGCCATCAGTGCTTGGTTTCCGTTCTCTAACTTTAATCGATTTTGATGAATTTTACTCAAACTTTGCATACGCCTTTATATCAGGGGTGAGTGGTTAGGGATTATTAATGGGCGATATCCATTAATCTTTGAAAGAGTTACTGCCCCTGCTAAGCGACAAAAATATCTCCGCTTTTTTAGAAAGAATTTATTGATGTGGATGAAATTTCGTATATGAAATGATATTGACAATATCTTGCTTGCGAATATTACTCGGCAAATTTCGATAATTTTCAACAGAGCTAGCACTCCTACTTATCAACCAAAAATGGTTATGCTTAATATTTTGAGAAAGAAATAATGGACTTTTGATGAAATTTCACATATTAAATGTTATTGCCATATCATGCTTGGGATTATTACTTGATATTTTTGTCAATTTTCAATACAATTATTTCCCTGCTTGCCGATAAAAAATGGTTTCCGTTTGATATCTTGAAACAGAATAAATGGATTTGGACGAAGTTTCATATATCCAACGATAGTTACAGTATCTTGTTTCAAATTATTACTTGACATTTTTCGTCGATTTTTCAACAGTGTTACTGTCCCTGCATAGCAAACAAATTGATCTTCAGTCAGTATCACGAGAACAAATTGATGGGTTTGGACGAAACGTCATATATCGTGATATTGATAATATTTCTTGGCATTTTCGTCGATTTGCAACAGAGTAACTGTCCCTGCTTAGAGATTTAGAAAGGTTTTCATTCAATATCACAGAAACAAATTAAAATACTTGGATGAAACTTCATATATTGAAGTATTTCATTTCATGATATTGTTTTCTCTACTTTATCTATCAAATAGCATTTTGTGTTCAGGCATAAAATGTAGTACTTCATTATCCCATCAAACATACCCATCTTCACTCCATATGTTATTACTTTACAGTGGCGGGGTATTATACAGTGTCTGCGATGTTTTTATTATAGATTAGGCTAACTACTTTATACTTATTTCTTTTTAGACACGATATGTTAATTTAAACAAGACAAAATATTTAGACGTAAACGTCTAAGTACTGGCGAAAATTTTGTTCATGTTTACTTAGAAATATGGGACACGGGTATACTAAAGTTTAATAAATTTTCAATGTAATAGGTAAAAAAGAACAACAATGTGATTCTTTAATGTATGTTTTTATTAAGATTTATGAATTTTCTTGATCAAGCAATATGCTAATCCTAGTCATATTGGGATCTTCACGAGATTTAGTTTGTACATTATTATTAAAAAAAAAACAAAAAACATGCGAAAGCTTAAATAAGTTACCAGAACTTATCTAGAAGCTCATTTTAGCGTGCGTCAGATATGAATATGTTTGAACTTTTTAGCATGAACCTCAGGTCATAGTCAAACTTACCAAAGATGGACTGCAGGTCATATTCAAACTTACCAAACTGAGCTCTGCACTAATCGAACACTTCTCCATACATAAAACTCCAAAGCTATATTAAGAGACCGTCGCGATTCGCGCGCCGGTCAAAGATAAAATGGGGATAATGGATCCTCAATTGGATGGAATATCAACTGGAAAATGGATAAAAATTATATACATTTAAATGTTCTAGTATTGAGGCATATCCAGATAAATACTTTTTATTACTATTTCTATAAACAAAAAAAACAATGTTTTGGTACTTATTAGAAGGTTCCGGGCAGAACTGTTTTAATGAATTCCCACAAAATATATTCAAGGAGAAACATGAAAACATGTTTATATGTTATTGGAAAAAGTGTGTCTCTCAAAATGTATAACATCGGGAAAACGGCTTTATTTGTCATCAGATAAGCACTCATTTATAATGTAAAACATGGGTCATGGCACTTTTTAATTTAATCTAGCAAATGTGTTTGTAAAACACTATGTCCCGAAATATATGCTTGTCGATACAAAACCCAGTACTGTGGTTCGGTGGAGCGTCCACTTTTTGACTCGGAAGTTGTGGGTTCGATCCCCAGCTGAGTGATACCAAATACTATAAAACTGGTACTAGCTGCTCTTTCGCTTAATGCTCTGCATTAAGAAGGTAGAGCTAGAACTGGTCAGCCCGATGTCACTTTTGCTTCTTGTGACTGATGATCGGAAAGAAATTTTATAGCCGACATAGGAAATTTCTATTTTTATAAACATATTTTTTCTTACTTTTTCGATGTAGTCGTATAAGATCATCGTACTGAGCTACCGCTGTCAGCAGCTATATGAAATCACGAATATGCCATACAAACAAACGGAATCTGCTAAACGACCTTTTCTAGTATTACTGTAAAAGGACAGGCCATCTTAAACATTGAAAAGGATGCTTGAAAAATGTTTTCAAAACAACGGTAAAACTGCGAGGTTAGAACAAATTTAAAAATTATAAAAATAAAAACAGGTGAGACTTGCAATTATTTTTGAACGATAAAAACTCTTTCCCTTTCGTAGCATCTCTGTAGAGAAACTACAAAGATTTAACTGTACATCCACAGATTGAGCAAGGCCTTTGCAGCATATATATATATATATGCAACCTAGTATCTAATGTTTCTAAACATGCGTCTTGATAAAATGGTATAAATACACAAGCTGTCCAACAGCGTTGAATGTATCTCTTTCGATTTTCTAACGTCTTTCCAGTGATAAATTTTTATAGACAAAAATCTGCCATCTATTCTAAAAGCCTGTAATAACTTTGACTATTACATGCGCGAAGTTGATGCACGTGCGTGCGGTTGGTTTTAATAGCATCCAATTCAAAGATACTTTAGATACTTTGATATTGTGTTGCCTATAATTTAGCATCAAGAGCCATACTACCTACATTCCTGGTTCCTAACGGGCCGAACAGATGTGCCGAAAATGAAATAGATCTTAAGAAGCTGATACTTTTCGGTCAACTATGTAGACTTGATCCCGGTATATGGGTAAAAATATTTTTTTATTTAGATTATTCTCGTACATGACATATGCTGACCGACAAATCCGGTTTCATACCAGATACTATTAGATTGCTGGAGAAATATCAACTTAGGCATATTGTGTATAATTTTATAGAAAATAGTAAATTTCCAAGCAAATGTCATTGGAAGCGCTTGATAAAGAGCAAGATACATGAGAATGTAGTTTTAGCTTGGAATAAAATAACATTGTTACCAGACTTTAGTCGATTTAGAAGCCTACAGCCGGAGTATGGTCCTCACTGGATATGGAACTCCTCTAAAGCAAATCGCAAACTGCTTTCTTCTTGTACCTCAGTAATACAAATGATTTCCAATTTAAGTGATTTTCATTACGGAAATAACATCTGCAGGCACTGCGACATCAATTATTGTCGCACCTGCTTGAAGCAGGGTGCGATATAGGCGTCCGATTTTCCGTCCGTCCGTCAGTCCGTCCGTCTGTCAACATTTATGTCGGTCCGACATTTATGTCAAAGCTAATATTCTAATCAACTACAAGACTAAACAACCATCAAACCCTGAAACATCTCCCTGACCTCCTGACTTTTTGAGATAGGCGTCTGCTTTTCTGTACGTCTGTCTGTTCGTCCGCCCGTCTATCAGCAGTTCTGTTATGTCAAAGTTCGACATTTATGTCAAAGTATTCTTATCAATTACAAGACTAAACAGTCACCAAACCTTGTATGAAACATCTCTCAGACCTCATGATTTTGCGACATAGGCATCCGCTTTTCCGTTCGTCCGTCCGTCCGTTTGTCTGTCCGTCCGTCCGTCCGTCTGTCAACATTAGTGTCGAAGTTCGACATTTGTGTTGAAGTTTGTATTCTAATCAACTACAAGACTAAACAACCATCAAACATTGCATGAAACATCTCTCTGACCTCCTGACTTTGCGACATGGGCGTCCGCTTTTCCGTTTGTCTTTCTGTCCGTTCGTCTGTCCGTCTGTCAACATTTATGTCGAAGTTCGACATTTATGTCAAAGTTAGTATTCTAATCAACTACAAGACTAAACAACCATCAAACCTTGCATGAAACATCTCCCTGACCTCCTGACTTTATGACATAGGTGTCCGCTTTTCCGTTCATCCGTCTGTTCGTCCGTCCGTCCGTTCGTCTCAACATTTATGTCGTAGTTCGACATTTACGTCAAAGTTAGTATTCTGATCAACTACAATTCTACAACAACCATCATACCTTGCATGACACATCTCCCTGACCTCCTGACTTGGCAGGTACATTGACCCGGTAACCTTGACCTATATTTCGCGCTCCAGTGACTTTGACACAATTTACGTTGACGTTCCAGATCTTCTCACCTATAAGGCCTACAACTACCAAACCTTGCATAGTGCTTCTCCTAGATGTACTGACTCGGCAGGTACCTTGACCTGGTGACCTTGACCTATATGTTGCGCTCCAGTGACTTTGACACCCTTTGCGTCGACGTTCGATATCTCCTCAACTGTAGGGTCTACAACCATCAAACTTTGCAAAGTGCTTCTTCCCAATGTACTGACTCAGCAGATACCTTGACCTGGTGACCTTGACCTATATTTTGGGTGCAGTGACTTTGAGATAATTTATGTCAACATTCCAGATCTCCTCAAGTGTAAGACCTCTAACCTCTAACCTTGCATAGTGCTTTTCCTAGATCTACTGATTCGGCAAGTATCTTGACCCGGTGACCTTGACCTATATTTTGCGCTCCAGTGCCTTTTACACATTTTACGTTGATGTTCAATATCTCCTCAACTATAAGGCCTACAACTACCAAACCTTGCATACAGCTTCTCCTCAATGTACGGACTCTGCAGGTAGCTTGACTCGGTAACCTTGACCTGTATTTCGCGCTCTATTGACTTTTACACCTTTTACGTCGCCCTTCCATATGTCCTTAACTATAAGGCTTCAGCCACCAAACCTTGTATAGTGCTCCTTCTCGATGTACTGACTTGGCAGGTACCTTGACCCGGTGACCTTGACCTATATTTTGCACCCCAGTGCCTTTGACACATTTTACGTTGATGTTCGATGTCTCCTCAAATATAAGACCTACAATAGTGTTTCACCTCATTGTACTTGCATGGCAGGTACCTTGACCCGGTGACCTTGACCTATATTTGACACATTTTACGTTGATGTTCAATAACTCCTCAATTATAAGGCCTATAACCACCATACCTTGCAAAGTGCTTCATCTCATTGTACTGATTTGGAAGGTACCTTGACCCGGTGACCTTGACCTATATTTCACGCTCCAGTGTCTTTTACACATTTTACATTATCATTGGGCTGTATAATACGAAAAGTCAGTGCTGAAGATATAGCCATTAGAGGGAATGGCACTGGCCTGGAATATGTGTCCCACTAGGCACTTTGTCTACATTTTTTTTCAACCCAATTTTCCAACTAGGCACTGCTAAGAATGAAATAAACTTAATTCATAACCATGTTCTGATTGTGGCTCCTGTCACTTTTGCCCCAGCAGGTGCGACGACGCCTTCCGCGGAATTCTTGTAATAATATAGTAGATCATTGTATCCATGACTGTCGGTTTTTGAACCTAGAAAGATCCAAACTATGTCAAAATATCTTTGATATGAAATTCGCAGCTTATGAATTTCTAAGCAATCAAGACAAAAGTCTGGTATCAAATGTTCTACTTGGCATGGAAAATGAAGCTCTTATCAAAGTCTTGCAAGACAAGCATGAACAATTCACATTTTGTTGTATTTTCAACCTCCACAAAATGTGGAACAGATACCGAATGCTGACCTGAATACTCTTTAGCGACTATTTATTGCTGTATGTGTTGCTTCTATATACATGTATATCTATACATGGCTGGTGCAGATATACAAGTATATAGAATGCTATGGGATATCACATGATCGGGTTTAATACACACGTTTATTGTAGGGATATTATGACTGATAGCCAATGTGAACTGGGCAATTGGCGCCCGATAAAGCGTGTAGTTTTCTCGTTTTTTCAACATCTCCTTGCATTTCGTTTCGGTAAGGAAAGGAAGACGGGGAAAGACACACATATGTACATTTATTGTTATTTCTTTTTTACAAGGAAAGAATATTTTGAAGTGTTCTATGTATATGTGCATCTGCGTATGTGTGTATATGTACGTATGCATTTTTAATTGTATATATGCATATATGTGTATCCGTATAGGTGCGCATATTTAAACATATTTTGAACATGTAACATCTTCAAATTTTAACAATACTGTAAATATCTATATATATATATATATATATGCATTGTGCATATATATGTATAGGTATGAGTATATGTTTGTGCATGTGCGTATATGTATATGTATGTAGGTATGTAGTTATATAGATTGTCTATTATATATACTTAATTTTTGCATGTCATACTCTCCTACTTAGGAGGAAATAAATAAATACATCTATCTATCTGTTATTCTGTAGTTTTTTGTTTTTTTTGTATTTTTGTATTTTTTTCAACTTATTATCTCGTTTTAACGACATAATATAGTGTTTAAACGACATATTATATCGTTTATTCAACATAATTCGGGCTCCCATTGGTTGATTTGTTATGTTGTTAAAACAAAATCATTATGTTGAAGAAACGATGTAATAAGTCGTTTAAACGACATGTTACGTTGTTTAAAACGAGATCCTTTTATTGTTTAAATTTCTATTCTTCTAAATATCGAAAAGGAAATGTGTTAATTTTGTTTTTGTTTCTATTCTTTTTTTTATCGTTTAGATTTCTTTTCTGCTAAATATCGAATAAGAAATACGTTAGTTTTGTTTTAATTTACGTTCTGCTTTTTTATTCTTTTAATTTCTTTTCGGATAAATATCAGAAAAGATATATGTTATTTTTGATTTAAGTTTTGTTCTGCTTTTATTGTTTTGGTTTCTTTTCTGCTAAATATCAGAAGGGAAATGTCTAGTTTTGATTTAATTTCCGCTCTGGTTTTATTGTTCTTTTCTACTAAGTATCGGAAAGCAAGTGTGTTAGTTTTGTTTTAAATTCTGTTCTATTTTTTATTGTTTTGATTTCTGTTCTGCTTAATATCAGAAATGAAATGTCTATTTTTTGTTTTAATTTCCGTTCTGTTTTTTATCGTTTTAATTTCTTTTCTGCTAAACATCGGAAAGGAAATGTCCCTTCACGGGTTCCGTAGATATTAAGAAACCACGGTCCCCGCCCATCGATGCCCGCGAAATAGATGGGCTGGCTGGAGCCTTTGAGACAGACTTGCTTAAGCAGGGCCTGAGTTCAGTATTTGATCGGGCTGGGTAAAATCCCACAAATCTGGAGGCAATACCTTTAATGACTGAAATATTGTTGACCCACATTCTAATTCTCAGATATCAGGACAATTTATGAACTATAATAGTACAAATAAATTTTGACCCCTTAAAGTCTTGCTGATACCGCACCTGACAAAACACGGAAATTTCAGAAATCACGCAAAATGGTATTCTATATATGAAATGTGTAGAGAGCTGTTTTGACTTTGTTTTTATAAGAATATTTGTGCGTTTGTGCGTTTGGAAGGGTATTTTAGTCTTTATGTGTCATCTATTGCTAGATTTATATGGCAAGAATTATTGAAATTGTCCAGAATAGTTCTGTGACACATCTTTAAATCTGTGAAAGTTCTGTGAGTTTATGCAACTTCCGTGAAGCCATAGAAGTTACGTAAACCTTACAGAAATGAAAAGATAGCGGATTTAAAGTGGTTGCAATAAAACCGCTATGAAATTTAGTAGCCACAACCGCAAGCCAGAAACAAGGCACTGATAGCGGCTAGTGGCTATATTGCTTCAATATTGCCGCTAGTATCAGCCACTACTGGGTATGTCAATAGCCACAAGCGGCTTCTAATAGCAAGACGCTATTCCTGACTCAAACAATATAATTTTAGAAGAGCGGCCGAACCACTAGCAGCTCTTAATAGCCAGAAGATTTCCAAAAGTTTTAGAAAGTCAGAAATTAGTTTATTTTATGTCACCAGTGACATCATCAGTGATGTCATGTCACTCAAGGGGCAAAACTCTTAAGTTAACGTCCTCTTCCTGAAAACATACTTTTGCAAAGCAAAATGAAAAGTTTCCTCTGTTCAAATCTAATACATCTTTATTATCTGATAAAATATCAAGATGCCAAGCAAGGAAAAGCCTAGTTTAAATGCAAAATATATATATATACCAACAGTAATAGCGACAGGCTGACCATGTTGTGGGCTGTGAGGAAACCATCTCTTTAAGATAGAAATACAGTTCAGCAACCAGGTAAAGGTATAGTGATTATGGAAAATCCATCCAACAGGTACTATTTATTTTGATGTATCTAAAACAATGTTCATTTGGAAATAAATAAATAAATAAATAAATAAATAAATAAATAGGTCTATTAGAAACAGAACCTTTAGCATGTGGCAGGCCTATTTCATACATTAATGGTCATATTCAAAACAATATAGGAACAATTCTAAACCATTCATCAACATGCATCTCCTGCTGAAATTAAATCTGCCAGCATTTTTTGAGCAACTTAATTTCCCAACAATGTTTGGAGATCCTTGAATATACATATCTGTCGCGTTGTTTATCTAGATATAGATAGTCTGATTTTCGGTCCTGTCTTATGGGTTTATGGGCAAAGTGACATGGTGTGTCACTGTCACAATGAGCCAGTATATTGTTAAACCTCAAATAGGGCAATACCATTGGAGCTTATCGTATGACCAATGATCTGTCGCCCATCTGTCAACTTTTTCAAGCATCAAGCCACGGAGCAAATTAAAGTTAAATTGCACATGGAACTTTCATGGCTTGGAGGAATGTAAGTTTGTTCGCACTGTCTTGGTCACAAGACCAAGGTGGCCATCAACCAATATGATTTTTCTAAAAACAAAAAAAAAAAATGCACCTTCAGGTAGTCATTTGAAAAGTAGTCAAAAGTAGCCACAACTGGTAGCTAGCACAGAGCCACAATTAGAAGCAATAAAACTAATTTGCATACGAAATACGCTAAAGCCACTATACAGCCGCTATTACTAGCCGAAAGGTACAGCTACAACAAGCTGCCAAAAGGAAACCATAACTAGTAGCTAGAAAACTAATTTGCATACGAAATACTCTAAAGCCGCTATAAAGCAGCTAGCCGGTGCAGCTACAGAGCCGCGAGGCTGCGGCTTTGAAGCTGCAACTTTGATCCAAAGACCTTATATTTCTCTAAGGGGAATCCATGAAAGTTCTGTGACGCCCGTAAATCATTTAAAGTCCGTAATGTATCCGTGATATGGCAAAGAAAGTTCCACGGATGCTCTGTAGTGTATCACACATTTACATGAAAAATACTAAGTGCAAGGCCGGGAAAATGAAGCAAAATTTGTTCTTTCTCGAAAAGACATTGACTAGTAGTATTCAAAGAGAGTTTGAAAGGAAATAGATAAATTAGAATAAATTGATAACATTTACTATTTGCTAGATGCATTTTAAATTTTGGTTGACGTTCCAAACAGTTAACAGGTCTTGAATGTTTCAACTGGCGCGCATTCAGTTTGATTTTTTAGCACTACGGATGGAACCAACGCTGACATTTTGTACATTGGAACATCGGATTGTAGTGGGATATACGAGTAGTGAGCCTGTATATAAAGACTTTTTCTTGATTCTGGCTTTCTTGTAAATTTGGTGAGAGCACTCCTGTTAATACCAGGGTTCCCACTGCATTTCAAACTAAGTTAAATCTGCGCTGTTTTCTTAATTTTTGTTCCCTAAATGTAAAGCAGTATAGAGACTCTCTTCATTCTTAGGGGCACAAGACAAATTTTGGGGATAAAATAAAACCTCTGCAGAGGGTAAATGGGAATGCTTATTACAATTTAGAAGATGCGACAGTGCCATTTTCGTGTTTTGATAACCCCATGTATGAGGCTTTGGACCATTTCCGTGACTAGTCCAGTACTATTGAACTGTCAGCACTTTTCGGAATTTTCCGTTTTTCTATGAATTCGTGATAGTTCTGTGCTTTGTCAACCTCCATATGCATACAAAATACCATATGTATGATATAAACTTATGCTAAAGTTTTATCAACACACACACACACACACACACACACACACACACACACACACACACACATTTATTGAGGCAAAATCCCTGTATGGTGATTGCAGGGACTGTCGTCCTGGTTAACTCAGTGGGTAGAGCACCTGACTTGCAAGCAGGAGGTCACGAGATCAAGTCCTGCATCGAACACTTTTTTCCTCCTTAATTTACATTTATGGCGCCCAGTGTAAATAACACTTGGGGTTGGTGTAAGTAAGTGCAGGCAGAGGCTAGAAACTAATAGTATGTTCTATTGATGCCTTACACTTCAAAGGGGAAGGAGTGTGGTGAATGGTGGGACCGTCGGTCTGGTTAGCTATGTTGGTAGAGCACATGACTTGCAAGCCGGCCTCGATGGCTCTTGGATGCACATGAAGCTGGCGATCAGGAGGTTGGGAGTTCGACTCCTGTTAGGTCAGCAACATTCTTTTTGCAGAAATTGATCATGAAATAGTTTCTTTGGTCATTCTCTCCCCTTCCGCTGATTCGAGAATGAAAGTTCTCAGTTCCTGTCAAACGGATGTGTATAGTACTGGTTAACCGCTCAGAAGACTAAGCCTGCCCAGTTAAAGTGTGGTTTGGTAAACATAACCACATTGGGCTGACTGGACCATTAAACCTCAACAGATACAAGCAAAAACCTGACTCGCAAGCAAGGGTTCTCAGATTCAAGTCCTGCATCTGGCAAATTTTATACTCCTTACTTTACTTTAATAACGATTATTTAGTAGGTAAACGGGTGAGTGCAGGGAAGGCTAGAAACTGTTAATATGTTTAGTTGATGTCTTGTACTTAAAAGTTAAAAGAGAGAGGACTGTTGTGATTGATGGGACAGTCGTCCTGGTTAGCTTAGTTTGTAGACCACCGTACTTGCAAGCAGGAGGTCACGGGTTCGAGTCCTATATCGGGCACATTTTTCCTCTTAAATTTACTTTACCTGCAACATATAAATCTCAAACACGAAATAGGAGTAGAAAGCATGGTAGCTTAGTAGTGAGCCAACTGGCCTCTAGACCTAAAGGTAACAAGGTCAATCCCATGTGTAGGCAAAGGAATATTTGTGGTGTCCAAACAAGTGTGTCCGGATCATTAACAGGATTGGCATGAAAATAGTTCAACGCCCTTTTGACCTGGACGTTAACTTGTGGCGGCCAATGCAGGGAAAGTCACCCCCTGGGCACGTTATAAACCTACGGTAATTCAACACGGTAACGTGTAGGCCTTCATCCTGAAACCCGGATCTGTTTAGAATGCTTGAGAAAGAGTCTGAAGGTCCTGTTTTTATTATGTTTGTAAATGAATATTTTAACTTAAAAAAAAAACAAGACAGTTGTTGTTAAAATTTTATAAATGACCACATTCAGATAAGTTACCTGAACTAACTTGAGAAACAGTGAATCAGAAGACAAGAACTAAATGTATTTATTTTTGTTATCTTTTCTAAAGAAACAAACATACAGAACCCAAATGTGGATGATTTTTACACTTGAATGAGTTAACATAGTGTTTTATCCACTTTTAACAGAGAAAATGACTAACAGAGGCCAAGTCACCCATGGCTCCTAAATATTTGGCTGATTCTGTAACTTTTCGGAGAAAATACCTGTACCTCTAGTGTTTTATATTCATGTTAGATATTCATTTTTGGCCATCTGGGCCTAAATTAAAATTGTTAATCTTTATCCTTGACTTTTCACAAGTTTTACAAGTATGAATAACACTGCCCATTTAATTGAGGTAACCAAACCATAAGGTTTGTAAAGGTGTATAAAATTTTGTTTGAGCTCACCTGAGCCGAAGGCTCAAGGTGAGCTATTTTGATCACTCTTATTCTGCGGTCTTCCAGATGTCCGTCCGTCAACAATTTATTTTAACAATATCTCCACCTAAACCACTGGGCCAGTTGATACCTCTTTCACAGGATTGATCCTCGCGTGATACTGCCTTGAAATTGTTCAATGTTTTGGAATTCATGCAGAATTCCGTTTGTCATGGCAACCAAAAGAAACAAAATCTTCTTGTCAAAACCCTTGAACCAATTTCAATATAATTTGACAGAAGTATCCTTCTGATAATGCTCTACCAGGATTCTTCAAGCCATGAAGATTCGTCGAAAACATAGTCGCAAGGCGGCGGTACTTACCTTCCCTAGTTATCTATATAGAAACTTTAAAAATATACTTTCAGAAACTACTGGACTGATTCTTATGTAATAAACCAGCAAGTTTCCTTTTATGACCTCTACTAAGATTGTTCAAGCCATCATGATTCGTAAAAAAAAAACAAACAAGAGGACCATGATGGTCCTATATCGCTCACCTGAGCAAACAGATTTGCATACTTACTGTTAAAGATGCAGCCAAGTTCACTGCTCTAAGATTTATGTATAAATTTTATAGCCCTGCCCCCACCCCCTACCCCACCCAAGCCATTTTTTTTCTTTTTAACACATCACGACGACTTGACTTAATCTTGAAAGAAGGTCACCAAAGGAACATTTCTGCCAAGTTATTTTGAAATTGGTCCAGTGGTTTCTGACAAAAAGATTTCTAAAGTGTTTTATATCGCTATAAAGCCCTACCCACTAACGGACTTTTTTTTTTTTTTTTTTTTGTTTTTTTTTTTTTTTGTTTTATTTTCACGAATCATGGCAGCTTGAACAAACTTGGTAGAGGGTTTTCAAAGAAACATTCCTGCCAAGTTAAATTGAAATCGGTTCAGTGGTTTCTGATAAGAAGATTTTTAAAGTTTTCTATTTAGATCTATAGGGAAAATAAGCCCCAACCCCTAGCAGCCATGTTTTTTGACAAATCCGGATTGCTTGAACATTCTAGGTAGAGAATCACCAAAGCATTATTGAAATCAGTCAGGAGGTATTTGACAAGAAGAATTTTAAAGTTTTCTATACAGATATATATGGAAAATAAGCCCCTCCCCCTGGAGGCCATGTTTTTTTGACGTATCATAAAGGCTTGAACAATCTTGGTAGAGGGTCACCAAAGCAACATTCCTGCCAAGTTACACTGAACTCGGTCCAACTGTTTCTTACGAGAAGATTTTTAACTAGCGGCCATGTTTTTTGACAAATCATTACAGCTTGAACAACCTTGGTAGAGGGTCACCAAAGAAACATTCCTGCCAAGTTATATTGAAATCGGTCCATTGGTTTCTGACATGAAGACTTTTTAGTTTTCTATATAGATATATATGGAAAATAAGCCCCACCCACTAGCAGCCATGTTTTTTGACAAATCACGATTACTTGAACAATCTTGGTAGAGGGTCACCAAGGAAACATTTTTGCCAAGTTATAATGAAATCAGTCCTGTGGTTTCTGACAAGAAGATTTTTAAAGTTTTCTATATAGATATATAGGGAAAATAAATAAGTACCCCTTACCACCCCTCATCACCCCCCAACCCCCCCCCACGACCCCTGGCGGCCATGTTTTTTGACGAATCATGACAGCTTGAACAACCTTGAAAGAGGGTTACATAAGAAACATTTCTGCAATGTTATATTGAAATCAGTCCAGTGGTTTCTATACAGATATTTAGGGAAAATAAGCCCTGCCCCCTAGCAGTCATGGTTTTTGACAAATCATGACGGCTTGGGCAGTCTTGGTAAAGGGTCACCAAGGAAACATTTCTGCCAAATTATATTGAAATCGGTCCAGTGGTTTCTGACAAGAAGATTTTTTCAAGCTTTCCATACAGATATAAAGGGAAAATGAGCTCCACCCCCTAGCGGCCATGTTTTTTGATGAATCACGATTACTTGAACAATCTTGGTAGAGGGTCACCATGAAAACATTTTTGCCAAGTTATAATGAAATCGGTCCAGTGGTTTCTGACAAGAAGATTTCTCAAATTTTCTATAAAGATATATAGGGAAAATAAGCCCCGCCCCCTGGCGGCCATGTTTTTGACAAATCCAAATGGCTTGAACAATCTTGGTAGAGAATCTCCAAAGGAACATTTCTGCAAAATTATATAGCAATCGATCCAGTGGTTTCTGACAAGAAGATTTTTTTAAGTTTTCTATATAGATATATAGGGAAAATTAGCCCCGCCCCCCTGGCGGCCATGTTTTTTGACAAATCCAAATGGCTTGAACAATCTTGGTAGAGGATCACCAAAGGAACATTTCTGCAAAATTATATGGAAATCGGTTCAGTGGTTTCTGACAAGAAGATTTTTTAAGTTTTCCATATAGATATATAAGGGAAATGAGCCCCGCCCCATGGCGGCCATGTTTTTTGACAAATCCAAATGGCTTGAACAATCTTGGTAGAGGGTCACCAAAGGAACATTTCTGCAAAATTATATGGAAATCGGTCCAGTGGTTTCTGACAAGAAGATTTTTTTAAATTTTCTATATAGATATATAGGGAAAATAAGCCCCGCCCCCTGACGGCCATGTTTTTTGACGAATCATGACAGCTTGAACAACCTTGAAAACGGGTTACATAAGAAACATTTCTGCAATGTTATATTGAAATCAGTCCAGTGGTTTCTATACAGATATTTAGGGAAAATAAGCCCTGCCCCCTAGCAGCCATGGTTTTTGACAAATCATGACGGCTTGGGCAGTCTTGGTAAAGGGTCACCAAGGAAACATTTCTGCCAAATTATATTGAAATCGGTCCAGTGGTTTCTGACAAGAAGATTTTTTCAAGCTTTCCATACAGATATAAAGGGAAAATGAGCTCCACCCCCTAGCGGCCATGTTTTTTGATGAATCACGATTACTTGAACAATCTTGGTAGAGGGTCACCATGAAAACATTTTTGCCAAGTTATAATGAAATCGGTCCAGTGGTTTCTGACAAGAAGATTTCTCAAATTTTCTATAAAGATATATAGGGAAAATAAGCCCCGCCCCCTGGCGGCCATGTTTTTGACAAATCCAAATGGCTTGAACAATCTTGGTAGAGAATCACCAAAGGAACATTTCTGCAAAATTATATAGCAATCGATCCAGTGGTTTCTGACAAGAAGATTTTTTTTAAGTTTTCTATATAGATATATAGGGAAAATTAGCCCGCCCCCCTGGCGGCCATGTTTTTTGACAAATCAAAATGGCTTGAACAATCTTGGTAGAGGATCACCAAAGGAACATTTCTGCAAAATTATATGGAAATCGGTTCAGTGGTTTCTGACAAGAAGATTTTTTAAGTTTTCCATATAGATATATAAGGGAAATGAGCCCAGCCCCTTGGCGGCCATGTTTTTTGACAAATCCAAATGGCTTGAACAATCTTGGTAGAGGGTCACCAAAGGAACATTTCTGCAAAATTATATGGAAATCGGTCCAGTGGTTTCTGACAAGAAGATTTTTTTAAATTTTCTATATAGATATTTAGGGAAAATAAGCCCCGCCCCCTGGCGGCCATGTTTTTTGACGAAACCAAATGGCTTGAACAATCTTGGTAGAAGATCACCAAGGGAACATTTCTGCATAAAAATATTGAAATCGGTCTGGTGGTTTCTGACAAGAAGATTTTTTAAGTTTTCTATATAGATATATAGGGAAAATAAGCCCCGCCCCCTGGCGGCCATGTTTTTTGACGAACCAAAATGGCTTGAACAATCTTGGTAGAGGATCACCAAAGGAACATTTCTGCAAAATTATATGGAAATCGGTTCGGTGGTTTCTGACAGGAAGATTTTTTAAGTTTTCCATATAGATATATAAGGGAAATGAGCCCCGCCCCCTGGCGGCCATGTTTTTTGACAAATCCAAATGGCTTGAACAATCTTGGTAGAGGGTCACCAAAGGAACATTTCTGCAAAATTATATGGAAATCGGTCCAGTGGTTTCTGACAAGAAGATTTTTTAAAATTTTCTATATACATATATAGGGAAAATAAGCCCCGCCCCCTGGCGGCCATGTTTTTTGACGAATCCAAATGGCTTGAACAATCTTGGTAGAAGATCACGAAGGAAACATTTCTGCATAAAAATATTGAAATCGGTCTGGTGGTTTCTGACAAGAAGATTTTTTAAGTTTTCTATATAGATATATAGGGAAAATAAGCCCCGCCCCCTGGCGACCATGTTTTTTGACGAATCAAAATGGCTTGAACAATCTTGGTATAGGATCACCAAAGAAACATTTCTGCAAAATGATATTAAAATCGGTCCAGTGGTTTCTGACAAGAAGATTTTTAAATTTTTCTATATAGATATATAGGGAAAATAAGCCCCGCCCCTTGGCGGCCATGTTTTTTGACGAATCCAAATGGCTTGAACAATCTTGGTAGAGGATCACCAAAGGAACATTTCTGCAAAATTATATGGAAATCGCTCCAGTGGTTTCTGACAAGAAGATTTTTTAAGTTTTTTTTTTATATAGATATATAGGGAAAATAAGCCCCGCCCCTGGCGGCCATGTTTTTTAACGAATCCAAATGGCTTGAACAATTTTGGTAGAGGGTCACCAAAGGAACATTTCTGCAAAATTATATGGAAATCAGTCCAGTCGTTTCTGACAAGAAGATTTTTTAAGCTTTTAGTTTAAAAATCTATTTTTAGCTCCTGTGACCTAGATATGCAATGGACCGAAACCATTTGAACAACTTTGAAAGAGGACCAACCAAGGATCAATCCTGTGAAATTTGGTCAAATTCCAATCAGTGGTTTAGGAGGAGATGTTGTTTAAAGATTGTGGACGGACGGACGGACGGACGACGACGACGACGACGACGACGGACGGTGAGTGATCACAATAGCTCACCTTGAGCCTTCGGCTCAGGTGAGCTAAAAAAAAAAAAAAAAGCATGAACATAGAGATTTAGAAAAAAGAGGTACTGTTGCCATAACAGGCATTACTATTCCATTCTATAGGACCATCATGCCACTTTTGAACATAAATTATACACAAATCTGAAAGCAGTCAATCAACTTGGGTGAAACTTCAAAAGTAAGTATGCAAATCAGAGTTTGCTTCGGAGATCGATATAGGACCATCATGGTCCTCTTGTTATTTCTTGCTAGCTATATTATGGTTAACTTGAATTCCAAAGAGAACAACCCTCCAGAAATCAAAGTTGATAATCATGAGTTGGGGCCTGGATAGCACAGGCTTGTGGCCTGAATAGCACAGAAGTATGTCTCTCGCTTGACACTGCTGCAACCGAGGCTCGATTCCCAGCGCCGGCCTAAAACAGAGGGTAGTTGTTAACCATACATGGTCAGTGGTTCTCCCTGGGTTCTCTGGTTTCTTCCACCACGTTCTCGAAAAGCCAACATCTGTGTCCTTTTGAACACATGTATACGATTGCTGAGCTTTCTGTGCGATTGAAATAAAAATAAATAATGTTTCAACTTTTAAATGGATAACTTATGAGTGATTTTATCACAATATACAATATTTTGTCCAGATATATCAATATGAGTGACCCTGTCTACTTGTTTGAGCTAGATGAAGTGTACATTTTTTTAATTTAGGCTGTATTTTGATTATCCCGTCGCACAACGAAGTGGCAGGGGGATGTAGGGTTTGTCCCGTTTTTTGATTTGGGTTTTACCGTCCTTTTGAAAAATTTTACTTGTAACGAGCCGATCGTTCTTCAAAGATGGGCGTAAACCAGAGAACCCGGGAATAACCAATGAACTTAGCTTTCCCATATATGACCCGAGCGAGGTTTGGACCACAGCAGTAAGAAACCTGATGGATTACGAGTCAACTCTCCTATCCATTTGGCTATGGGGGTCCGCAGGGTTTGTCCCGTACGTAAGTACGTATGTAACTTAAGTACATACGTGCGCATGTAACATACGTACGTATGTTCACCATTTGTCATCGCTCTAGCTCCTACATTAAATGATGTATTTTAATATAACTTTACGCAATGTGGGTCTGATATCTCGAGCAAGTCGACTTTCAGGGTCCTGGGCTAAAGGTCAAGGTCACTGTGGCTACTTTAGAAAAATGTCATTCCTCTAGCGCCTTCATTTATTGACGGATTTTGGATAGCTTCGTACAAATGTTGGGTATGATTATTTTTCAAGCAATGACTTTCAAAGTCCTGGGCTCAAGGTCAAGGTCACTGTGGCTATTTTTAGAAAAAAAGCAAAAACAAAAAACATCATCCTCGCTCTACTGCCTACATTTATCGATGGATTTCGATGTAACTTCACACAAATGTTGGATGTGATGATAGCTCGAGTAAGTTTGATTTTCATGGTCCTAGGCTGAGGGTCAACGTCACTGTGGCTATTTTTCGCAAAAAACTCTGTCATCGCTCAAATGCCTATATTTTTCAATGAACTTTAATATAACCACACAAATGTTGGGCATTATAATATATCAAGCAAAATCAACTTTCACGGTAGCTGGGCTCAAGGTCAAGGTGACTGTGGCTGTTTTTAGAAAACATTTTTATGGCTCTAGTGCCTATATTAATTTATGGATTTTAATGTAACTTCACACAAGTGTTTTGTATGATAATATCTCGAACAATGTCGATTTAAGGGTGCTGTGATTAAGGGCAAGACCTTGCTATTTTTAGAAAAAAAGAATGTTTCGCTGTAGTGCCTACATTTATCGATGGAGTTTTATATAAGTTTACTTAAATGCTGTGTATTATAATGTAACGGGTGAAAAAATTCTAATCACCAATGCCGCGGCCGGGAATCGAACCCGGGTCGTTAGCGTGACAGGCCAACACTCTACCACGTCGCTTTAAAAGCCGGCTTGAACCGCAAGGCAGTACAAGTGTATCATATACCTATCACTACTACATATTCCCGCCCCCGCCCCCCAACCCCATTTTAAGATTCGTCCGCGAATCTTACTTTGAGCAACCTCTGAATACCAGGCCATTTGGCCTATTGGGCCACCAAGCCCATCAAATGGGGTTATTTACGCTGGGCGCCAGATTTAACAGGTGAAAAAATTCTAATCACCAATGCCGCGGCCGGGAATCGAACCCGACAGTCTGCGTGACAGGCCAACACTCTACCACGTCGCTATAAAAGCCGGCTTGTAAAGGCAGTACAAGTGTATCATATACCTATCACTACTACAATAATATCACGAACAAGTTCAACTTTCAGGTTGCTTTGCTTAAAGTTAAGGTAACTTTGGCTAAGTTAAGGGAAAAAAAACTTTATCATCGGTCAAGCCCCTGCATTTGTAAATGGATTCCGTGTTTGAATATTGTAAGGTTTTATGATATCTCGAGCAAGTTCAATTTCTGGTTACTGGGCTCAAGGTCAAGGTAACTGTGGTTATTTCTAGAAAAACAAAATTAAAAACAAACTTGTCATCCCTCTAGTGCCTACATTTATCTATGGATTTTAATATAACTACAAATGAATATTGGGTATGATAATATCTCAAGCAAGTTCATCTTTCAGGAAATGGATTTTTATATATCTTCACACAATTGTTGGGTATTATAATATCTCGAGCAAGTTCAACATTCAAGCTGCTGGACTCAAGTTCAAGGTAACTGTTGCTACTTTTTAAAACAAGAAATTTTGTCATCGCTCTATTCACTGCATTTTTGAATGGTTAATACACCTTTGCACTTTTTTGTATGATAATATTTCGAGTAAGTTCGTTTTTTATGGTCTGGGCTCAAGGTGAAGGTTGGCATGACTGAATTATTTTCTATCATGTGAGAGCTAATCCCTCACAACCTGAAAATCTGAATGTTAACAATACTGAACCTTGATGTCAAAGTCATATATGACCTTAACATTAAGGTCACAGGCTTTTTGTTTCTTCATTCACATAACTATTTAGTGTCATGAAATTCACGCTCAGTGTTTGCCCACACCAAGTAGTCTGGTTCGAAGGGATTTGTATTGCCTGCGATGCATTGTTTTCATTTCGTTATATGTATACAGAGTTTATCTCTCAATATGAAATGAATACAACAAATCCTCAAATATGCCAGACTATGTTTAACAGAATACAGCTGTATTTTGTCACCAGATTTAGCACATTTATTAAGATACTCATGGTGTAACTTTTCAAATCAATCCAAGTATCTTGTTTGTTTGATTTTTTTTGTACCTAAATAAATGTGTGTGTGTGTGTGTGTGTGTGTGTGTGTGTGTGTGTGTGTGTGTGTGTGTGTGTGTGTGTGTGTGTGTGTGTGTGTGTGTGTGTGTGTTTGATGAACTTTTAGTATCTGTATATATTATATATTTTGTAATGCATATACATGTGCAGGGCTGGGGCTTGGTTATATCACCAAGATTTTAAGGGTTCAAAAATTGCTTGGTATTTTCACAACTCATAAATTGCCTTGATAACTGAGGAGTATGGGACTACAATATTTAAGATGTAAATTATTCCGATCCGTATTGAAATGCCCCGGATAAAACACAGTTGAGTTTGGGTTGTAATTGTGGTCATGGTACCCAAGCCATAAATCAATCTCATAAATCCGTATGCGAACGACGAATCAGAATGTTCAGGTCAACAGACATGGACCCCAGAATAAAGGGTGTAATCAGGCGTCCGCGTAGTGTTACTTGGTAAGCAAGCTTCGCCCACCATGCCAACAGGCCTGAACGAAGGGTTTGTAGGAAGAAGCGTATGTCCGGGATTTTGGAAGTCTACTCATGTCACGAGCGAGCGCCACTCGCTCGTGCTCAAATGGGTACAACCCAATCTTAACTGCACTTTTTCTGGTGCACGGTTCGGATTAAGTTATTTCTTTTCTAACACCCTTCATTGAGCAAATCCTTTGCATAAATGAGATTTATTATTATTATTATTATTATTATTATTATTATTATTATTATTATTTATTACCTGGTTTTCCCTTTGGTACTTGACTGTTCCTCTTAAGCATTACTTCATACGGTCAGGTATTTACCTGACTTCCCCTTTGGTAGTTGACTGTTCCTCTAAAGCATTACGTCATACTTAAATGTAGTTAAAGGTTTGATTACCAATACTCAAGATGGTGGTTTACTCGTACGAATTAGCTGACGATGTAACATTATAACTCTTTCCGTGCCTATCGTCCTATTACACTGGAAATTGTTATTAGAAAATTATTCCAAAGAACAATAGCTAAAAATGTTAATCTAGAGACTGGAAGTATCGTCAGAGTTTGCAAGAACACAAGATGCATACAGACGGCAACATTCATGTGTACAGTCTATGGTCAGAGTTGTAAATAGGCTACATGAAAAAAGGCAAGGAAAGAGTACAGCGTTGCCGTATTTATGGACTTTGAGTCTTGTTTCGAGAAAGTATGGAGGGTAGGTCTGTTGTATAAAGCAAAGAAAATTAGTATCAGGGAAAGAATGATCATCTACGTGTATAATCACATCACTGAAAGGAAATTTTATCTAAAAATTAACAATGAAACCTCTGAGTGGCAGACATCAAAAGTAGGCATTCCACAAGGTTCTGTCTTTTCACTATTACTTTGTAACCTCTACACATGTGATGCAATGGAAAAGATCAGGTAAAAAATACACTCAGGGTTTGCAGACGACAACAACGTACTATCATATGGGATTGTTATGGAATAAGTAGTGAATTAGGCCACCAAAGATTGTGATGATATAATAAATGAGTAGTGCTCCAAACAGAACATACAACTCGAGACAGGGCAAACAAAATTCTGTGCCGGTTCCACCCCCTAATATTATAAAACAAACTGCAAATTTTAAAATCAGAAATAAAATCATTTAACAAATGGCCCATTAAAAGGTCCTAGGCATAACCATTTATGAAAACCTTGATTTTAATACATACATTAAAGAACGAAAGAGCAAACGCTTCAAGGCTTTAATATATACAGCAACAGAGGGTACGTGTTCCTAAGAAATTTTCATGAGACCATACAGGTCTTTAGTTTTACCAATCATGAATTATGGCTAAGCAGCTTTGTCAACTGTCACGGAAAAGGCAAGTAAATAATTCGGACAGGTGCAGAGAGCAGCTTCATTAAAGACCACGGGATGTCTATCCAGTTCAGCAACGAAGCGATAGAAGTCTTATCCAACAGCTGCATTCCTATCAACTTATATATTAAGTGTGATAGCAGAAGAGTTGCTGCGAGTTTACAGCAAGCACGATTTACAGCCTAGTAAGGAAGAATTCAACAACAGTACAGATGACCCTGGTTTACGGGAAAAAAAACATGTAACATGTTTCTGTCCGCTTTGGAAGAATAAAAAGTAAATTTTCTTTGGAGAATGTGGCAAAGGAATTGAAGTACACAAAATAAATGATGTACCTTTGCAGGAAATTAACTTTCAAATGGTATTGGAGGGAGATGGAGTTGGACAAGACAGCACATGGAGAAAACATCAATGATGTTCTAAGCAAAACTGAATCCGTGGCAGTTTTCACAGATGGTTCAGCACTAGGGAATCCAGGGCCCACCGGTTCAGGAGCAGTCATTTACTACCATGGACAGAACAAGAACCTGTTTGTCTTTCTAAACATTTTTGTTTCAGTGGTAACAACTACATTGGTGCACGGATAAGCATACAGATAGCACTTCAGCATAATTCTGAACAAGAAGAATTTCATTTGAAAGGACATTCATTTGTTAATCGACTGCTAGCAATTGTGCCAGCCTTCGGTTTAAGCATCTGGAATAAAATATATATCATCTTATAGATACGAGGTATGACAGCGTAGTTGGAGAATAAAGGACATATTTTACTAAAACACCGATCCCAGGCCACGGAGACTTCAAAAGTAATGAATTGGCAGATAACTGGCTAATCAACCGCAAAAGAAATGATAGGAAAGAAGAAAGATATTTATGAAGGAGTAGCAGGTAGATTCGAGCTAATAAAAATGACGAAAGGAAGCATACGAGTACATGAATAATGGAAGAAGATATATGATACTTCTACGAAGACAGACTTATTGCAAGAAGTAATTTCTTAAGTACGGAAATATCAAGCTAATACTAATGATAGAGAAGTTGAGTCAACTATAAACCAAATCGTAACTTAACAAGTTGCTCTTTATTATCATTAGGCCAAAAATAAGCACTACATTTTTTAGTTTAAAAATAATGCAATTCTCAAAGAGAATTACTGGAAAGATAAATAGAAAAAATTTTAGCTGGAAATGGAATAAAATTACAGTCATAAACTTGAAAATTCTAACTGGAAATCTGGATGATATCAACAGGCTTATCAATAATGAACTGAGATCTGCTTTCGAGAATTTCCTTCAATCCACTGACAGACTTGTCCAGAGTCATTGATTATTATTATTATTATTATATATATATTTTAAATCTCAATATAACTTTTATTTTTATTTCTTATTTTTTAATCTGAATAAAAATCGACCAAACACAAAAGATTTTTTTTTGCTGAACTCGCTCGAAGACTTACTCACAAAATGAAAAGTACATCGTGTCAGCAGGAATAATCTTTGAAGCACCTAGAGGAAAACCCAGTGATTTATTGGCATGTATTAATCAACAACAGCCACAACAAAGGTGTTAAATATAATAAAAATAATCATAGGTCTGTAGGTGCTGGTGTCATGGGCATAAAAACTCCAAGCTTCAAAGCTCACCAGATTTCAGATAAACACAAAATCTGTAAAGGCTAATATGATGACTATTTCAATAGAAAGTCTCAGCCTCACAGAGGATATGGTTTTTGAGGTGATACTTTTAAGGATTTTTTTCTATTTTCCATGGCAATCAGTAAAAATAAAGCCCTATTGCTGATAAAAGATTACTCAAGGAACATTACAATATATATATATATATTGTTGTTGTTGTTGTTGTTGAAGTATCTGCAATTCCTTGGCAGTATATGGAAACTGTAACTGGCATAGCAACCAAATCAAAGTGTCGATTTTCATTAAAAAATACAAATTTTCATTCCCCTATCCCAAGTATGCTACAGATGAAATTTAGGCTAATTTGCCTTGTCTGGAAAGGTTGACGATGACAGAATATGACGGCGACAACAACGGAGATCTAGCCTATAAGCTTTTTGGAACCTTCTGTTCTCGTAAGCTAAAGATAAAGGAATGGCATTAATGTTGAACTGTCACTGGATATTTATCAATTAAAACAAACGAGCTAGTTTTGTTCATAGTTTTATTATTTATAACATGAAATAAAATACTGGCTTTCAACCGATTATGATCAGAGGAACGAAATATTCCTGAAGACATATAATGGTGTTATTTTGATAAATAAAGGCCGAAAGCCAAATGTTACCCAGTCTTTGGGCAAATAAAACTCTAAAAACAGATAACAATAGATGAATCTTTAAAAATTTTGAGTATGGCCATAATGCGCATTTTTGGCTAATAAAGCCTCATCAGTGACTTTGAATGATACAGGTTCAGCAATTCGAAACCACATTCAAATCTTCGTAAAATGATAAGAAAACATGCAAAATTTCAGAAGAATCCAATTAAATATGTAGGAGGAGTTGTGGACACAAGCTTTAAAACTTGCTATTTCTCAGTTCATAAGGGCTATAATTATGTCAGAAATAATTTGATTAAAATTCAATATCACATATACATCCTCATATAAAAAAGAGGAAGAAAATCTTCAAAATATTAGATGTATCCGATAAAAGATGTTGGAGGCGCTGTGGGCACAAAATGTGTGATGGACACACAGACGAATAGAATGATATACAGAAGCACAAGGATTTTTATAGTCCCTCCTCTCCTACATCGAGTGACAAACAGGAAGAATAGTTACACAATATTTAATCATCTTAACTTTTTTTTTATTTTTTGAAAATGGCAAAGTTTTTCAGAATCTACTTATTTATTCAAATGTCAATTTAGTAACTGATCTGAATGAAAAACTGACAACCACTGAGTGACATAAATGCCAGTTTGAGCATATTTGTTCAATCAATTCTTGCAGAAATTCGAAAAGATCCTGATAGTAATGAAAGTTTAATTATCTAAAAGAGTAGATAAAATTATATGAAAACGTGAAACTGCATGTTCATGTTGTCCCATAAAGGTTTGTATAGATAAGATTACCAGTTTAATTTTCGTCCATATTGAAAGAAAATTAAATATATGAATGCAATGTCAAATGACTAGAGATCCATTTGAAAGCCTGTAAAATAAAAATGCCACCCCATCCCAAAGCCCTGCTTTAGGTACCTCTATAAAACTGTGTTTACCTTGCCAGATTAGCATGTGTCAATGCGGGGGCATCAGTGTACTTTGAACATATTTCTAGTTAACTAAGAATCTAAACATAATGAGAAATATAAGGTTCTTTGCCTGCAAGGTCAGTAACTCGTAAACCATGAGACTAAACAACTCAATTTTGTGTTCTCTAGTAAGTGATTTTCAACAAAGAATCGTAAAATAATGAAAAATATAAGGCCCTTTGCCTGCAAGGCCTGTAACTCGTAAACCATAAGACTAAAAACTCAGTTTTGTGTTCTCTAGTAAGTAATTTTCAACAATAAATGCAGAAATAAGGAGAAATATAAGGCCCTTTGCCTGCAAGGTCTGTAACTCTTAAGCCATAACACTATAAAACTCAGTTTTGTGTTCCCTATTTAGTAATTTGCAACAAAGAATGCACAAATCATAAAAAAAAAAATAGGGTGTGCATCCAGAGTATAAGTTAGGGAGATAACTACAGATGGACAGATGGCCGGGCAGACGGGCGCTCAGGCACCTTTCCATGCAAGGCCTGACACTCTTAAACCGTAAGTCTGAGAAACTCTATTTTGTGTTCTCTAGTAAGTGATTTTTGGTTTTAAAGCAGCAACGTCAGTTGCGCGTGGAGTTGCGCAGTTGTAATAATATGTACGGGAACTGACTGTTTATTGTACTCTATGTTAAATTCAGGTAACAGTCTGTCTTTCTTTGGTTAATATCTAATTATTGTTTTTTAACAGTAAATATATCTGGAAGTTATCAAAAGATTTAAGGCTAACAAACAGCATAATCTGTTGACTTTTTTCTTGGCTTTTCAGATATGCAAATACTCGTACTTTTCACTTCTACTATCGGCTTACAAGATCTCCATACAGCGTAAAAATTTGCGGTTATGAATAAGCTCATCAGGGCTCAAAATTCTTAGTCAAACAGCTTTGTATAAGAAGCATCTTACATATATCGGTTTGTTGTTAATATACACCTTATTATTATGTTAAACCTGAATATATATTTATTTTGATGGGCCTTTTTTAAATATAGTTGCAGGCGGTACTTTGCACTTTTATTCGGGTGTTTTCCGTAAATGATTTGGCAGGGGCTGAAAGTTTGTATGACTACTTTGGCATTAGGCTTGGCAAGCCATGCTCAGGCCAAAGACGATGTAAAATATAAAAACTTATATCCTGGGTTCATGACAGAATTGCAAAATGCAAAATGGAATTGGAGTACCGCGATGGACCTAATGAGGACAGATATAAAACAGAAAAATAAGATTTTTTTACTGACTTTCTTTTGCTTTCGAATATTTCAACAATACAAGATGGAAACAAGAAGTAAAACGAATGTGTTTGAAAGGTATAACCTGCAGAGGAACCCACCAGGTAAAAAAAGTCAAAGAACGGCTATTTTCATGGATCAGTTTCTATCTTACTAATATAATTAATAATAGATATGAATGTTTCGACCAGTATTGTAAGCCAGTGTCCATAGTGACCAGGAGCGCAACTCTCGAAAGAGTAATATGATTGGTTTCCCTTTGATAGCAGGCAAAGAAATACCTTAGATAAAGCACGACTAGAAATGTAAAGACAAATGAGGAACAACACGAGCAGGAGTGTTGGAACTGTCATTAATAATATTGCCTTCAAATTTGTGGGACTTTTACCCAACCCGATCACATGATGAAATCAGGCCCTACTTAAATTTTCTAGCAGGTCTACCTCCGAGGCTCAAGGCAGCCCATCTATTTCGCGGGCCCCGATGGACGAGGGGAGTGGTTTCTGAATATCCGATAATCGCTGCACGACGGTAATAGGTACCCAGGATAAGACACACTACCCCTTCGCCTACCCGAAACTAATGTTATTGCTTCAGGAATTTTGCTGGACAACTTTAAACATTTTCTATCTTTTAGACGTTTTTTTTTTTTTTTTTTTTTTTTTTTTTGCGAGCCTACATATCATGAACTGCAACATTACTTGCGAAAAATACAATTTAAACTTGATTTATCTCGCGGGATAATAATACCGCTTAATTGTTTTTAAAACATTATCTTTGGTCAAAATGAAAGCATTTAATAAATAATTCCCATTAAAACGATGACAAGATATATTAAAATGAAAGTTTAGGGACAAAATGTTGCTAAAAGCACATGTAGATGCACTGTACTTATTTTTGCAAAGTATTTTGGCCGGAACTGTTTATAGTATATCGCCCTAAAATAATTGCTGATGATTTATTTTAAAATCAGGAATATTGCAGATTTATACTTCTTCTTTATTCCATCTGGAGAACCTTCTGGAGGATCTTCTGTTTCTTTTAATTTCAGACGCTCTCCTTCCGAAGGTTTTGTGGGCTGAATCATGTCCCGCCATAGGATTAGTTTGCGGCCTTGCTTATTCATTCATATTCGTCCGCCGAATTTACATAGAACATCATTAAACTCATATTTCTTCAAAAATGTGGAGTTTCCTTTAGTTTTGTATGTTCAGTCCCTATTTTAAGTTTCAAGTGTAAAACGCTTATATGTTTGAATGCAGAATTTAACGGTATCAGCGTTAGTAGGGAAATTCTTGTGAGGTAAAAGCTAAGAAGGTATTTTTTTCTGAAACGAGTTGTTAAAATGCTGTATGTTAAATTTACAAGTAGGGCCATACGAGTTAAAAACGTCTGCTGAGCTGCATGTATTTGTGAACTACCCTAAAGTGTTATGTTTGCATCCAAAGATAACGACTCGTTGGCATTTAGGAGTAGCTGTGAAGAGGCTTCACGGTGTTACTGTGAAACAATTTGTAGAAGATCGGATAACTTAAAATAGTATTTATTAAACCAATTCAACTGTAGTTATCGTGTTATTTTTAATAAGTTTGTTAGTTTGGTATTTCAGTTTTGCTTGTTTCTTTGTTTGATAGTTTATCAATAAAAGTTTCATTTACTTGTTAGTAAAAATTTTCTAATTACTTCCATTTAGCACCATTTGTTTTGGAAAGAATGACTCCTGGTTAGTCAATATGGATTAATACTTTCTAAAATTCTTGAACGGTAGCACTGAACGTCAAATCCCTCTAATAGAGACAAGACTAAAGATCAGCTACTCTTTGACTAAATTTGATTGGTGGGACTGGGGCTTGAGCTTGACAGCTAAAAGTGTTCCAATGCACCCAATTGATCAACTGGGCAAATGAGCTTGGAAATGGGGTATGAGATTTCAACCTGTGAAATGTAAAACTATGCAGCTTACTAGGAAGCAGATCAAAAAGATCAATGCAGTTTACTCTTTAGAAGGAACAGTCCTTGAAAATGTGGAAAATATTTAATAACTTGGAGTGACAATTTCTAAGGATTTGAAATGGAGTTCTCATGTAAGCAATGTTTGCACAAAAGCAAACAGAACTCGGTTTCCTAAGACGTAATCTATCGTCATGCCCCCAAGATGTTAAGGAGACGGCATACAAGGGGTTGGTGCGACCAATCCTGGAGTATGCTAGCCCTGTTTGGGACCTACATGGAATAGTAGTCCAGGAAGAATTAGAAAAGGTTCAGAAGCGTGCAGCTGGGTTTGTGACTGGAAACTACAGCTTTGAAACTAGAAGAATGACTAGTATTCTTGAACAGAGGGTGGGAGTCTCTTCATAAGAGACGCAAAGGTAGTACTCATATTGCTATTCAAAGGTCTGAAAGGTAGAGCGAGTATACCTTGTGACGACCTTCAACCCCCAAATAGGCGCGGTAGGAATCAGCATCCAATGGCATTTCAAGTGCAATATGCTAGAACCGACATTTATAAGTAGAGTTTCTTTCCAGACACCATTAGGGATTGGAATGCTCTCTGCTGAAAGTTCTGAGGACCCTGTCGCTAGATTCACATCACTTGTGAGATCTAGAGACTAGATTTTGCAATCGTTGGCCCTGGTGAATGGATGTCTACTGATGTGTCACCTGTAAAATATTCTGATTTTGACCGCACCCCACCCCCACGCACACACCCTAAAAAATCACTACATTAAAAGAAGGCGGAAAAGATGGCAACCGGTTTTGAAAAGCCTATATAAGGAATACGAATCAATTGTTCTCAGTCTTTGAGTTTTTTTAATTATTATTATTAGTTTTATTATTATTTTAGTTTTCGATATTATTGTAGCCTATGCGATCTGGTATTGATGAGGATGTACAGAACTGCAGAGAAAAAACTGGGTATAGCTGTTGTCGTGGTTCTAGCCTTGTTTGCTACAGTCTGTAGGTAAGCACTGAACCGCAACGTCAAACATGTATCTCCCAACGAGCGCACCTAGCGCTGATTCAGATCAGCCTGTGCATTAGCGCATCTTCACTGGGCACATTTTGGATAACCAAGAACGTAGTTACTTCATGCGCACAACAAAGACTGATCAGACTGCGTGAATGCACATGCTGATCTGTCTTCTTTTAGCGCAAATATCAGAGAATGCGTTTTCTCACGTTGCGGCCAATTTCTATCAAACGTACTTAAAATAATATGAAATAATTAGGTGTTACCTATGAAACGAGCTTAAGCATTTTGTGCATTTTTTTTTACCAGGTATGCAAAGTCGCGGACCAGACAAAACCTGTTTGGAAAGGTCCGAGACAAAGTGCACAACATCGAATATTATGCTTACATCAATTTAACCCGAGTTCCCTTGGAAACATCGCTCTATTTTATTATTATTATTTTTTTTTTAATATTTAAAAAGTGAGGCAAATGAAAAGAGGTTGATTTGATACTAAATACAGCCATATTACCCAGTCTGAATCACCTAAAATCTGCCATCCGTGATATCCAAATTTGACGCCTTCAGGGTACAATCCCAGTGGACACGCAACGTTAAAATGACGTCGTATCAACGTCGATGCGACGTGATCACGTCGCATCGACGTTGATACGACGTCATTTTGATGTTGTGTGCCTGCTGGGATGGAAGCATGTCCTAAAAACACCACTAATTTGACAGACGTTTACAAAATGGCATGCAACCGGTTCGTCCATGTCGACCGGTCTGCCTTGGCTTTTCGGTTTTGGGGTGGGGCTGAGGGGGTGGGTCGTAGTACTTTCCATGGCGTCGTGACTGCTATGAATTATGCCATACAATATACAAACCGAGACAATACAATCTCGGTTCTAGGTATTAACTTTATGAATGCTTATGCTGTTTATCAATTAACACGAGCTACGACACAATTTGACAAGCAAATCATTGTGCAGCATGTGTGTACAGACGCAAGTCGCTAAAGTACGAACGATCAGCTGATCGCCACCGCATAGTCTACATTTACCATGTTGTCAGCGATAAAATTTTCCCTATGCATAAAATTCCTGTTATGTGCTGTAGGAATGCAATCCATTTTTACAGCATACTTCAGTATTTACCCTTAAATACACGAAAATGTTGTTTAATGCGAGAGAACTCTCAGATTAAAAATGGCGGCTAAAACGCAGACCAGTCTTGCAGTCACCCGTGTCAATAACGTAAAAATGTATCCTTCTTTTTCATTGGCTATACGATTCTTTACAGTCAATGAGATCGCTTGCGGCGGCTGACTGGCTTTCCATGTTTGCAGCGGAGCTAATCTGATTATCATATTTTTCGGTCACAGGCCAATGGCTCCGGCCTTATTACCGTTGGTTTTCGGGTTAAACATTAAGCCGATACACTCCGCTGTAGATATGGGAAACCAGTCAACCGGCGCATGCGAACTCTTCTGCATAGTATGTGAGAGACTCACGATACCTATAGTACGAGCTTAAGCTTCGCAGGTCGCTTAAGCTTGTTATTAAATATGGCAGAAAATAAATTGCCTAAAAGGCTGTGTAGTTTGCTCAACAATTGTGAAATAAAAAAAAAAAGAAAAACTTAAAATGTTTTTAGTTTTTAGTTTGACGTCATACCCACCTAACTGAATACGCAAAATTGAATATATAACATCTGAAACATTTTCTTTTTTTTTCTTTTTTTTTCTTTGATATGTGCCAGTAAGTATATTCATGCATGTATAGACTATCAAGTAGATTATCTTACCAGCGTATTCTGTCAACAAGCAGTTTTTATTTGTATACTGCAAACATTAAATACCTAATTACATATTCAAAATGATGGCGTCCTGACTTATAGTAATAAAAGTTTAAGCTACAATATTTTCTTCAGCTTAATATTAACCGCAACCATTTAAAATTTTGCAGACTTTCGTCCTATAATGTAAACATGTGCACCTGATATATTCTTCACGGAGTTACGGTCCCACTGGACAAAGAAGTACCATTCACAAAGTTTGTGTCCGCACCCCCTCCTGCATCTGACATCAGGTTCTTTTGAAATTATGACTTTGCAGATTTGATTCCTATTATTACATCAACAAGGCTATATAATGTAGCCATCTATAGCATATAATGATAAGTGTGTGCGGGTGGGTGGGGAGGGGGCGGGAGGCGGGCGGAGTGTGGATGTGGGTGGGGCGGTGGGGGGTGCGGGGTGGGGGGGAGAGGGGAAAAGTGGAGAAGTATTAAAAGAATGCTTCGTTTGTTTATTTGTTTGTTGTTTTTTTTTTTTTTTTTTTGTTTTTTTTTTTTTTTTGTTTTTTTTTTTTGTTGTTTTTTTTCAACCAAATTTAATTGTTTTATTACTTTTATCAGCATTTACATTGCAGGCATATTAGACGATTTAATAACCGTATTCCTACATTTAAAGAGTGGAAAAGTCTTGACTAATCAGACCCTATTTTACATAGACACGTTAACGTAATGAATATGAAAATATACGATTCGGGATATTTTGATTTGACCAGTTTCGACAAAGCTATGGCCCTTTTAGACTTTAGACATGTTTTCTGTCCAGAAAGCTTGTGTCTGTAATTCCCCGTACATCGGATTCATTTGGAATTTTGAAGCTTCTTCCTTTGACGTAAAGCTATGCATTTGGTTTAGGAATTAGGCTTTCTATCCACAGAGCTTTAGTGTGCAACTCTTCCTACATCATTCATCGGATTCATTTTCTTCCTATGATGTGAAGATCTGGACCTGCTTCTGGATATTTAGCTTGTCTGTTCTGAGATATATACGGTATCTCAGGCTCATTAATTTCCACCACGATAGCTTGAGTCCACAACTCCTCCTGCATCTTTCATTGGAATGGGTTTTAATTGTGTAGATCATCAGACTCACGTGGACTTGCTTCTAGATTTTGACTTGGCAATATTTTGCAGAGTTATGGCGATTTCGGGCTTAGAAATGTCTATCAGGGCAGCTTGTGTCAACTCCTCCTGCATCTTTCGTCAGATTGTTTTCAGTGTTTGCAGAAAATCTTCCTGTGATGCAAAGATATGCATGATACTTTCTAGCTTTGGTTTGCAGAGTTATGGCCCTTTCTGACTTAGAAATATCCGTCAGGGCAGCTTATATCCACATCTCTACCTGTAACTTATATTGACCTCTTTTGATTTCTTTTGAAACTTTGCAGATTTTCTTCCCGTGATCTGCATGTCCACTTTAATTTTACACATGTATGTGCACTTGAAATTTGTTTTTCGAATTTGCTATCTTTGGCAGTGTTATACTAATTTCATACTTAATGTGTCAACTTTATTTTTGGACCATTTGACCAGCACCTTGAAGATGGGTTCATTAGAAATTATATAGATATTTTTTCTTAAGACATAATGATATGGGTTTTTTTTTTGTTTTTTTTTTTTTGTTTTTTTGTTTGTTTGTTTGTGTGTGTTTTTTTTTTTTTTTTTTTTTTTGTTTTTTGTTGTTGTTTTTTTTTTTTGTTTTGTTTTTTTTTTTTTTTTTGGTAGTTTTAAATCAGTTGGCACCAACTGCTGTAACCTTATGGAGGAGACTGATATGTCTATTTTGGTTAAATAATGATTGTACAGGGAATATTCCCGAGAGATTTGCGAAACCAATAAGCGTTTGTACGAGTTTGTATTTAAGATTTGCAAGAGTCGAGGCAAATGTTTCATGTATTTTAAATTCAAGGTGTATTAACTTATAATTATATTACAGATATTCTTTTGACGTTTCAAATGACGTCAATAAAGTTTGCGACGTTTCGTTGCACTCGTCGCGCTAAGTGAAAGATTTTTTTTTTAAATAAACTATTTCGTTGTTCTAGAAGGAAAATAATCCCAAATATGTTTCATTTAACTGAATTTGCCATTGTAAAGAATCCTTAATGAGCAGACTGGTATTTAAGGAAAGTCTTGTTTTATTCTTATTGTCTCGTACAAGATATGTTTTGGATATTTGTTGGAATCGCTTCAAAGAGAAGATTATCCAGAACATTACTTTTCATGGAGTATAAAATACAATAATCTTGCATAATTTATGATTTCGGTCACCTCTTCAGCGAAGATTTTGCGCCAATAAAATTACAGTGAACCCTCGTTACAACGACAGCATTTGTTCACAAAGATGTTGCCGTTAAACTGCATTTGCTGTTGTAAAAAATCCTTAAAGACATAAAAATCTGATGAGTCTGGGTCATTAGTCTTATCTCTGATAAGGGACAGGGTTCAATAAAATCTGGTATTCTGTCGATGATAGATAAACAGGTTGAGGCTCAACTGGCGCACAGCAATTGTCTTATAACAGTACCTGTGGGCTAAGCGGAGAGTCACAACAGTCTGCACACCTGATCAGAAGACTATGTAGACTATGGATGCGCAGATTGATCTAGGCACAGTTTTTTTTCTTGTTTCTGTAGGATGTGCTCTTGCATTATTACCCTTTATTATCAAACCTTAAACATGAACTGTCCAGTGGATATTTTAGAATTTTAATAATATTGTTATGAAACTATTGATCACGTTCCTTATTTTTATAATTCACTGAGGAATGAATCCAAACACGAATTATGCAATTATGCACAGTTCCTTTTATTTAGACTTTTTTTTTTCTTTTTTTTTTCTTTTTTTTTTTTTTTTTTTTGCACTAATGAATAACATAAAACTGGAGCATATAATGAATAACAGACAAAAAATAATGAATAAAAATAAATAATTAAATAAATAGAAACAAATGAATAAACACTATTCAGTTTTTAAACAAAAGAACAACAACAATAATAATAATAATAATAAAAATAATAAAAATAATAATAATAATTATAATAGTTTAAAGATGAAACAAATGAATACAAATTTAATCAATACAAATTAAATAAACACTTCCAATCTATCCTCAAAATATTTTGGTATCCCTAGCAAATATTTAACCTCTTTAGAATACCACTAAAGACATAAATGAAAACATAGGAATAAAAAATACTCTAACTTTGAAAAAAAAGCAAATTTAATAATAATAATAATAATAATAATAATAATAATAAAATTCAAAATATTTCTGATCCCCTAAAATATTCATTGCAAATTAAACACATGAAAAAAAAAATCATTTTAACAATGAAAGAAATAGATTCATAAATAAAACAGAACTTTCCAATCCTCACTCCAGATGAATAAATTTTTCAAACTATTTTATTCCTTAGAAATATCTGTTACCCTTAAGAAGCCTCTTAAATAAAAATGATGATAATAATAAAAAAATAATAATAAACAGACTTGAATATTGTAAATATGAAAGAAACATATCAATAAATAAACAAATCATTCAAATATGCTATCAAAACAAGTCAATTTTCCAAACTATCTGTTATCCCCTCAAAAATATTTATTACCCTTCAGAAGGCCTCTTTACTACCCTCTCCTGGTAATTTGTAATCACCTCTTTAGGGCATGTCTTTGATTTACCTTGCATAGAGCCTAAGTGGGGGTACCACTTTTGGCCTCATTTTGCCTATGTCTTTAATGAGCAGAATGATACATAAGAAGCGCTTTGTTTTAGTCGTATTTCCTTATAGAACATATGTTTTGGATATATGTTAGAATCGCCTCAGCGAGGCGATTCTTACATTTATTCAAAACATATGTTGCTTGAAGTTTTAATGCAATATTCTTGCATAATTTCTCCTCTTGAGGGAAGGTTTTGTGACATTCAAATTGTCATAATAACGACTTTTTTTCGGCCCTGTCGAGTGTCAGTATCAAGACGGTTGACTGTATCATTATAACGAATTTTGTCGTTGTATCGAGTGTCGGTGTAAAACGTGTTGAATGTTTTGTATCCTTTGTATGTCTTGTCTGGAGGCTTAGTCCGTTTTAGCGGGATTGTATTCTGCTACAAGATGAGGAATGGAAAAAGTGGTGAGAAAGATTTCAATATTTCTGACGTCCTTCAGACGTCGGGTGACATTTGGCCTTTAACTACAAACGTGAGATATGTATATCAGTCTTTCAAATGTCGTCGGAAGATAATTTTTATTGGCTTTGGTGAAGTTTTCAGCAGACGACAATTTGAAATAAGTTTCCAGATGAAAAAAAAATGCTTGAGACAGCAGAGCCTATTTTCTATCAAAAATAAATACATAAATACATAAATAAATAATTTATTTATAAATAAATAAATAAATTGATCTATAAATAAATAAATAAATAAAATAAAAATGAAAATAGATACAAAAAATGAAAACAGCGAAAACATAAAAATCAAATTAATCACTATAATAAAAAAAGACGAGTACTCATGGCTTTACTTTATAAAAGATTGTTCCATTTTAACAGAAGGCACATCAGACAAACTTTAGCAAAAAGGTTTCAAAAGAGATTAGTAGGATGAAGATATTTTTTTTTCTTTGCAGATGTGATGTATGCTATTACACTACCTATCGCAAAACAAAATCCAGAACAAAATGTGGAATTTGGGGGCTGGATAGATGCAATAAATACAGGTAAAAAAATTATTTTTTACATTCTTTGTAAAATATCTATTTTATATTAATCGCTGAAACTTGTGAACGAACATCACACTAGTAGACAGTTCCACCGATAGTCTAAGGCTTATTATCGATTTCGAACAGAGGACTACGAGGTTAGCGTATCAGGCGCAGCGGCAAGGTTATGTTGTTAGCCTAAAAGCAAATACACGCTGTATGTGCATTACTGTAGAGAGGCTGACAACATACTTAGGTACACAAATCTCGTATGACGTCTCGTAGCAAACTTCGTTTTAATTCATTCGCCATCGTCAATTTAGCATCATGGTAAGCAGACCAATAAATAATAAGTAAAAAATGATAAATAACTATTGATGAACAGGCTTTTGAATAAATAATAAAAAAAGCTCTACTGAATTTAAGCAAATAGCTGCAAATGAAGAAATTACTGATTCAGAACATATCACATGACCTCATTTGACCCCGGCGCGTGAGGCCAGCTGTTTGCAAACAGCTGTCAAACCTTATCAGAAAAAAAAAACACCAAAAAAACAATAGTTGGCGAAGTGCGTTTGCATCAAAGGCAATTCCTTTATTTCGTATTAGTAGTTTGGTTTCGATATTGGTTTCACATTAACTATAGAAGTAGAATTAAAGAGGACTGTATACACTGGGGATTTCCCGCCATGTTTTTAAAGAAGACATATTTACTTCCTGTTTACTCTCCTGTGCACAAGCCCCTTTTGAAAAGGGCCTCCTTTTTATTTCTTTACAGAAATCTAGCAAACACGTTTTGATAGATGTTGCCTCTTCTGAATATGTATCAATGTATCAAATCTCCATAAAACTTATTCATGCCAAAATTATGTGTTTGGCTTCTTCAACTCAACGGCACAGGTTATAAAGCAAAACAAACAAACAAAAAAGTAATCCATCATTATACATCCCTTGTACAACAGACATCATTCGCAATGACACGCCTCATCATTGCCCTGTTCAAGTGGAACGGCTAGGCAGTCAATTTTTGGGATGTTCTATATGCGTTCCTGCGCACCGGAATCAGCTCGTTCCCTTTAGAGACAACCCTTTTTAGATAAGAGACAAACAAATCATTATGACATGGCTTCCGGAACGTGCAGTCCTTCCCCTTAAATATAGTAGATAGCCACACAATAAACGTCCCTGAAAACTTTAGTTAAAATAACTTTAATGGTTGTAAGTGGGTGCTGTTTCAAAAACATCCCCATTATGTATTTACAGCAAACCTGGACAAGTTATATGTCCGGCAGTTCAACACGAGTGAAAAGTGAACTATGCATTATATGTAGCAGAAATAAATTCTTTACTGTTTATTACCAGAAAAAAATGGAGATGTAATTGTAAATACGAATATCAAAACACAACCGAAGAAATCTCATTTGGCTGTAAAATAATTGAAGCCATAGCAGTAAAACGTATACTTCTGACAGCTATGTTGTATATGACTTGCCACTCTGTTTAAAACAGCAAGTCCAGTGTGTTATTAGTATGAAATATGAGCACCTCAATCAGTATACTATTCTTATCTCCGCTCTTTGCTTTTATCATTTCAAAAAATCAAAAGGATATAATCAATAACCATAATTCCAGCGGTATAACCATTACAACTAATAAGAAGCAGGCAAGTAACATTCACTTGTATTAACCAAGTCACAAAAATAAGTTTCGTCTGTATTAAGGCAAAAGTGTGCCTATTTGTAAAACTGATACTTTTTTATAGTAAGGGACACAGCTAAGTTGGAGCGGACAGCAGACAGACTAGCGACAGCTTCCTGTTATTTTCATGGCTTCTACAATATAATAATCAACTAGAATTATGTTTAATTTAATTTTTTTAAGTAAAGTTCAAATATAAAGTAGATAAATCACTTTATGTACCGGCTGACAGCAGAAGACACGTGAAATCTCTTAATAATCACCATCGGTCAAATAACCAGATACGCAAAGCGTATTGTATTGTAATTTGGCTTTAAGGTATAAGGGAGATAATCCAATTGGACACCACCTGCAGTTGACAAGATACAAACCAAAGTGAAAACTGAATATCAGGACATTAAAAACATAAAAATACGATGAATAATAGGATCATGAAATAATGGGTGCCATTATCTGTAAAACTTTCTTTCACTTTTGTAATGAGCTAACCACTGTATGCAGTTACTCCATTGTACATGTCGCATGCTGCTGTCAGTAAGACTCTGATTAACATTCACGGCCGTGCCTGAAAAAGAATGAAATATAGAAATGTGTTTGTTAAACGCTATTCCGCCAAATATATGCTTGTCCATACATAATGCCAGAGTTGGAAAGGGGCATAAATCTGACAAAATTAATCATAGATCCAGACTAACGGTTATTCATAGCCGCGCTATTCTTGTCGCTGTGACGTCAGAGTGCTATCTAAAGGGGGTTAGCTGTAAAACCTGGACATCAATTAGTGCTGGGACATTGGCGAACAGTGCAGATTCAGTTCGGACGCCGCTGAACGTGGCGTCGGATCAGGACTGCATGGTTTGCTTAATAACAGGAAGTTTAGGGTTAAATGAAACAGTCTTAAGTCCCCGTTCATGACCATTTTCCCAACTTACAATAAGAGACAATCGATCTACCAGTGCTGTCAGTGCTTTTATTAAATTTGGTGTCAAGGTATAAGAGAACATAATATTCAGAGCGAGTTAAGGGTGTCTGTTGAAGGAGGCCAGCTAATAACATTCTTATTCGTGAAGTATTTGACAAGGTAACAACAAACTTAGGTGAATTACAGTTGTTTCAGTAGGCCGGCGGTTGGCTTTGTGGTTACACAACAAACAGCAAATAAAGTCCTGTATGGGCACTCGTTCATGTGTATCAACATTTTCATATCTTTTAGTATTTTATGCAAGGTTCCATCTTTCGTAGGGATTTTAATTATTCATTAATTACTTTTTTATATTTTCTTTTCAGAAAACTCTTATAAAATGCTATATTATATACAATAAAATATGTTAAGTCAACAAAGCTCTCAAATCCCTGGCGTCCTTGTCAGCGGTGTCTTAGACATGCACCCTCCCAACCGCGCCCTTCTTTCTTGTTCGTTGTAGCTGACTCCTAGGATTAATAACAACTGAAAACAAATGTCTGAAAATTGCAATTTGTCCATCGTGTCATCGAATTAATATAGTTTCTGATATCAGTAACCTTTGCTCTTTTTGTGTTTGTGTTTGTTTTACGGTTTTTCTTTCTTTCCTTTTTTATTTTGTTTCCTCACATATTTTCATTTCCTTTGCTTGTGCATGATGTAATGCCAAGACAAGGAATGTGTGATTCAATCCACTTACGCATACGATCATTTATTTATTTATTTATTTATTTGTTTGTTTTAGAATAACTATACGCGCGCCAATAATGTTCGAAATTACCAGTATATATACAGTCAAACCTGTCATGAAGGCCACCTATTTTAAGCAATCACTTTCTTTTAAAGGCCACTATTTCAGAGCCATTTAAACGCAAAGACGTGGTAATCTACCTATATTAAGCCAGCACCTGTCTTAAGCAACAAGTTTTTGACTGTAGTTGCACATCTGCTAACTGTCAACAAAAGCCACCTCCCTGATAATAGTTACTTTTCTGATACTCTAAAATGCAATTTTCTATATATTAAATCTCTCTACAACAGCCATTTCCCTACGACAGCTATTCTTTCCAAAAGCTATTAGACGGAAGCATAAGAACCAGCCTCAGATATACATTACGAGAACCTTGTTGAGTAAAGTATTTACCCTATATACTCGGACGCTTTAACTCTTTACCGTTCCGGTCCTAAATTTTTTATCAGCACATTTGGCTAACCAAAATTGTATCTAAAAAGCTCTAACGGAATGGCATCCAGTGCAGATCCTGATCAAACTGATTGGGTTTTGATCTAGGTCAACACTGTTTGCCCTGGTTATATAATGTCAGAATACTTGGGGCAAATATGGTAGTCTGCGATCAAAGTGTATTTCAAGGAACTTAACAGGGCGAAAGTAACTGACCTAGCTCATTTATACGCTTGGTCTCAATTAAAATGATGTACAAAACTAATTAAAAGCTGAAATTCTTATTAGTTAAGTGTCACATAGATCCCCACCACTCTCTGAATTTTTTCCAGTTGTTTTTATCCTTAGTTTCATTCTATACATTTTAATAGTATTATCTGTATGAACAACTGCAGTAGGCTGTGGCGTTACAGAGGTGCTATATTTGAAGAAATAAGTATCGCTATACAAATGCGTTTGTCAACTTCTCTTAACCTTCCTACTCGCGATGCATGAAACTATAATGTAATTGATAAAAACATCGTGTTGTCGGATATATAACATAAAACTTATCGTGCAATGTGAAATTCAAACACACAAACCATCACGCACGCACACACACAGAGCAGTTATATTTATAAACAATTGGCGTGTGTAGTCCAAGAAAATCGCTGAAACTGCAAATCATGTCTGTTAACCCAGAAACCATTCTTCAGTTAGCCCGGAAAACATTGTTTCATAGCCACAGCCACATTTTAACATTGCATCCCTGTTGTCTGTAGGACTGATACTGGGGTAGTAGTGGACTATGTCGTATCAATAAGACTGGTACTTGGGCAGTAGTCGACTGTCGGCTATCCATAGGACTGGTACTGGGTAACTGTATTTTATCAGAAGGATTGGTATTGAGGCAGAAGTGGACTTTGTCGTATCAATAAAACTGGTACTGGGGCAGAAGTGGACTGTAGGGTATCAGTGAGACTGGTACTGGGGCTGTAGAGGACTGTCGTATCAGATGAACTAGCACTAGGTCAATGGTGGACTCTGTCATATTACTAGAAGTGGTACTGGAACAGAAGTGGACTGTAACATATCAGTAGAACTGGTAATCGTCAGTAGTGGACTTAAGCGTATGAGTAGGAATGGTACTAAGGCAGTAGTATACTGTGTCTTCAATATGTCTGGTACTATGACAGTAATCGACTGCGTCGTATTAGTAGGACTGGTAATAGGGTAATAGGACAGTAGTGCAATGAGATGTATCACTAGGACTGGTACTAAGGCAGTAGCGCACTGTATCGTATAATAAGACTGGTACTGGGTTAGTAGTGATTGTGTCATAAAAATAGGACTGGTGTTGTGACGTATCGCTAAGATTTGTACTGGGGCAGTAGTGTACCGTATCGTATATGTAGGACTGGTACTGGGGCAGTAGTGTACCGTGTCGTATCAGTTCGACTGGTAATTGGGCTGTTGTGGACTGTGTCGTATCAGTAGGACTGGTACTAGGGCAGTTGTGGACTATATCGTATGTGTAGAACTGGCAATGAGACAGTGGTGAACTGTGTCGTATCATTGGGACTAGTACTGTGACTGTAGTGGTCTGTGTCGCATCAGTAGGACTGTATTTTTCATGTAGAACTGGTACTGGGGAATTTATGCACTTTGTCTTATCAGTAGGACTTGTACTGTGACCGTAGTGTACTGTGTCGTATCAATAGGACTGGTACTGTGACAGAAATGGACTGTGTCATATCAGTAGAACTGATAAATGGATAGTTTGGACTGTTTCAAATCAAAAGGACTAGAACTGTGACATAAGTGTACTGGGTCGTATTATTAGGATAGGTACAGGGCAATAGTGTACTGTGTCGTATCAATAAGACAATTACCGGGGCAGTAGCGTACTGTATTGTATATATAGGACTGGTACTAGGGCAGAAGTGTACCGTGTCGTATCGGTAGAACTGGTACTAGGCAGTAGTTTACTATATCGTATATGTAGGACTAAATCTTGGGCAGATGTGTACTATGTTGTATCAGTAGAACTAGTACTAGGGCAGTAATATACTAATCTCGTATGAATATGACTGGTACTGGGGAAAGTAGTGTACTCTATCATATCAGTAGAGCAGGGACGGGCAGTAGCGTACTGTATCGTATGTCTGGGACTGGTACAGGGGCAATAGTGCACTGTGTCATATCAGTAGAACTTGTACTGGGGCAATAGTTCACTGCGTCATATCAGTAGAACTGATACTGGGGCAGTATTGTACTGTGACGTATTGATAAGACTGGAACTCGTGCAGAAGTGTACTGTGTCGGGTCTGTAGGACTAGAAATGTGACAGTAGTACTGTATGTTATATGTAGGGCTGAGACTGCGACAGTAGTGGGCTATGTTGCATCAGTAGGACTGGTTCTAGAGCAGTAGTATACATACTGTGTTGTATCAGTAGGACTGCTACTGGGACAGTAGCGGACTCGTGTATCAACAGAACTGACTGATACTAGAACAAACGTGTACTGTTTCATATCAGTCGGACATGTACTGTGACAGATGTGGACTTTTCCGTATCGCTAGGACTGGCACTGGCTCAGAAGTGTACTGTGTTGTATCAGTAGACCTGGTACTAGGCATAGTGTGTAGAATACTGTATCGTTTATGGAGAACTAGTACTGGGGCTATATCGTATCAGTAGGACTGGTACTGTGACAGAAGTGGACTCTGTCCTCTCAGAAGGACTAGTAATGGGACAGTAGTGTACTGTGTCGTATCACTAAGACTAGTGCTGGGGCAGTAGCGCACTGTATCATATAAATTGGACTGGTACTTTGACGGTACTGGACTGTGTCCAAACAGCAAGATTGTGTGACAATTGTTGACTGTGTCGCATTAGTAAAACTGGTACTTGGACATTAGCGTATCAGTAGGACAGCAGGACTTGAACTGTAAGAGTTATGGACTGTATCGTATCTGTAGGACTGTTATTAGGGCAGTTGTTGACTGTATCATATCAATAGGACTGGTACAGGGACAGTAGTGGACTGTGTCGTATCAGCAAGACTAGTCCTGGGGCAGAAGTAGACTGTGCCGTATCAGTAAAATTGGTCCTGGAGCAGTAATAGACTGTATCATATCACCAGGACTGATACTGGGACAGTAGTTGACTGTCATATCAGTAGGAATGGTCATTTGGTAGTGGTGGACCGCATCGTATGAGTAGTACTGGTACTGGGACAGTCGTGTACTGCGTCTATCAGTAGGAATATTACTGGTGCAGAAGTACACAAATATCAAAGGGATTGGTACTTAAGAAGTATTACACTGTATATTGGCACTGGGGCAGTAGTGTACTATGTGATTACAGCTTGACTGGTACTGGCGCAGTAGTGAACTGTGTTGTATCAATAGGAATGTTACTGGTGAAGTAGTAGACTGTGTCGTATTAAATGACTGGTACTAGGGTAGTAAGCTACTTTATCATACATTTACTAGAAAATATGGTTATTTTGCAAAGGTGATACTAACGTGGCTTTCAAGCACATAACACTCTTGTGGAGCGCAAAAGGTGTGATACTGAGTCACGTGGGTGATACGGCTTTTTTGCCCGGGCAGAAAACCCATATCACCAGGTCACGTGCGTGATACGGCTTTTTTGCCCGGGCAAAAAGAAAAAACAAAAAAACATATCACCACATTCGGAGCACTCGGCGTCTAGCTCATTCGGAGCACTCGGCGGTCTATTCGGAGCACTCGGCGCTCTAGCAGTACAATAGTATGACTCCGCATACCGTATCAAATAGGCAAACTTGTCAGAAAATAAATGTATGATAAATAGAATACGATATGGCAAATTTCATGTCATACCCCATATCAACCCTCGACCCATATCAGCCCTCGGGTCTTCGGCCCTCAGGCTGATATGGGTGTCTCTGGTCGATATGGGGTATGATATGAAAATTGCCATATAATAATCACTATGTATCACATATGTAGGACTGGCACTTGGTCGGAAGTGTACTATATTGTATCAGCAGGAATGGTACTGTGACAGTAGTGGCCTGTGTCGTATTAGAAGAATTGGTACTGGGCCACTTGTATATTGTATCGTATCAGTAGGACTGGTATTGGGTCAGTAGTGGACTGTCATATCAGGAGGACTGGTACTGGGACAGCAGTGGACTGTGTAGTATCAATAGAACTGGTACTGGCGCAGTTGTAGTACGACACAGTTCACTATCGTATCAGTAGAGCAGGTACTGGGTCAGAAGTGGACTGTATCCTATCAATAGGACTGATAATGGTTGTGGGCTGTGTCGTATCATTCGGGCTGGTAATGTGGCAGTAGTTGACTGTGACGTATATCTAGGACTAGTGCTGGGGCAGTTGCGGTATGACACAGTCCACTGCCATATCAGTAGAACAGATACTGGGACAGTGATACACTGTAGCGTATCAGAAGGACTGGTACTTGGACAGTAATGGACAGTATCATATCGGTAGGATTAGTACTTAAACAATGGTAGACTGTAGCATATCAGTAGGACTGGTCCTGGAACAGTAGCGGACCTTGTCATATCAATAGGACTGGTACATGGACGTTAGTGGACTATTATATCAGTAGGACTGGTACTGGGACAGTAGTGGACTGCGTGGTATCAATAAGACTTGTACTGGGACAGTAGGGGACTGTATCATATCAGCAGGACTGTTACTGACACGTTCGTGGACCATAGGGTATCAGTAGTGTTGGTACTGGAGTAGCTGGAGTTTTCAGAGGATTCACCCTTATCCCTTGAAATATGATCCTTTTGAGATTAAGTGAAATATAAGTACCAGGTTCTGCAGCATTGTATTTGAAATATCGAGCCCATGAAAACAAAATCTACCTCACGCCTGAAAGTTATACAGAACTATGGGTTAATTCCAGTAAAGGACCTCATCAGCTAACCTAGAACAAAACGAACATATGCTTAGTATTTCTAAGGTCACTGCATTCCATTTGAAGAAGTAGCTACAAATGCTATATGTATTTTAACGTTTTAAGCTTTGGCATTTGGAAATAACAAATAATACAATAATCTTTCCATCGTTTCAGCATCACCTGCAGCAAACGTCAAGACTAACAAACTGTTGAAAATCGCAGTAAGCCACGTTTCAGAGATGGTTTCACAATTGGAAGCTGCTTTCAGAAAATGCGGGATTTTTTTACATGGAGTTTTGTTTTCGTATTTATAGTTATTTGCCAAACTGTTCATTACTGTCTACGCCATAGATAACATACCGTTTGGTCGGGACACGAACGTGAATCAGGTGTTTAGTCACAATGCACAATTGACCTTAAGCGTGTTGTCCAAGTAAAACCCGGTGTTAGATATAGTAGTGAATAAAATAAAAAAGAGTAGACAGAATAGAAGTGGATAGAATAGAATAGAGCAGAATAATATTTATTGGAACACCTACATATACAGAAGGTGTTCCACATTCACATGCACTGTTTCAGCACACCACTGAAGATATTCCTAAAGATTACCATGGTAGCACTTTATCAAATGTTATTGATGGATGCATTGGTACTGCTAAGCGCAATTTACAGCATTCCCGGAGTAGCGTTATTCTCTTAATTACTTATTTTAACTTTGATAAGTTAAGACTGAAATCGACTGAAATTAGCTATATTTTTTGAAATGTAAGGATCATTCTTGTAGAGGCCATGGGGACGAGATCTCATTTAGATTTCTCAAATTCACCTTTTGCATGATGGAATTTATTCGATTTAGACAAAATTGCATGTAAGGAACCCAAGATTATTCTGTATGTAAACCTGCTTTAACATTTATTGTGTGCGAAGTGTAGACCAAGCTTTTTGTGAAAACCTGTACTATAAAATTATTATTAAATAATAATAATAATAATAATAATAATAATAATAATGACATGTTGAGTCATATAATTTGAGAGTATACGGTACAGATAAGTACATACAAGCAAATGTTGGCGCACAGAGTGTCGTCAGGCTTTCAAAAGACAACAGAGATTTTCCAGGATAACCGTTTTTTTTTTGTTCTGGGTTAACATTTAAAATACACTTTAAATGGGGATTTAAGGGATTCTATTTTTCATTTTTGAACATGATCCGCAGGCTAAAACGACAATAACAATCAGAAGACATATGCGTGAAGACGGAAAAAAACAATAAAAAAAAAAAAAAAAAAAAAAAAAAAAAAAAAAAAAAAATACAGTTTTTAGTAGGATCGAACTTTAGACCTTCCAACAATCTTACCATTTCAGCTATGACTCAATACACTGCAAAATCGCATTTGTAACTGTATACTTTTTTTTCAATTTAATGGACCGAAATTACTGGCTGTTAAAATTCTAATAATAATCTTCTTTGGAGCAAGGAACACATCCTCCTTGAATTGAAAAAGTAGCCTCAGTTTTACTGAATTTATTCATGAGTAGTTACGTAAAATGGACTTACGTCCTTTAACCTCATCCACGTGGTAGGCAGGACTCTGTTATCACAATTACACAAAATGGGCTCAGTGACTAGGAGACTAGAAAATATATTCTTTACTTTGATTAAGTACGCCGGAACATGTTTCTCCCGCTATAAGGTACTTTACACCAATTGTAGTGATGCCAAAGATTTCTGTTGGATTCTTCTGGAATAAGGAGGACATAAAACACTGAATATATATCTGACTCTTACTTATACAAATTGTATTTATCTGTATTATTGAGTGTTCTAATGAACGTGCGTACTATGCATTATAATCTTGGGGCGACTATTTCCTGGCCTATATTTCTATTTTTTCAGAAGCGTATCTTCCACTGAAAGCAAATGTTGTGATGGATGGACGGGAGAACCCGACTGTAATATTCGTAAGTGTCTCATTTGATACCGTAATAATCAATCAATACGGTATGGAAACTGAATCTCTTTGCTGTTTCTGATGTGTTAGAATTTACCAAATATCTTGTAAGGAGGATACGACATCTGCCTTATTATGGTTGAGCCACAACGTCAGAAAACGTTCTTTCAGACAAGTGCGCGCAGCGGAGATTCAGATCAGCCTGTGCATTCCGAACTCTGATCAGAATCTACACTGAACGCATTTTGGATAGTTAAGGAAGCAGAATTTCTTCAGGCAGACAGCGACGACTCTAATCAAATTTCACGGATGCGAAGGCTGATTTGAGTTTTCGCCCAGCGCACATGAAAGAAGGTATGTTTTTACACGTTGTGGCTCATTTTTTCTTGCAACAGCACTGTACATTCTCTGGCTCTTTCACTGAACACGATAATTAAACGTTAAAATTTAGTGATTAATAGATAATGAAAGCGCACCAGTGACGTATTTGATACAGACGATGTTATTTTAGAAGTTATTTTGTCCCCGCACCTACGGTAGCGGCTATATATGGTTTCCATGGCATCGGCGTTGGCTTCACACTTTCTTGTCTGCACAATATCTTGTCACCTGTGGTTGGATTCTTACCAAATTTGCGTGGGTATAAAAATGAGACATAACAAAGAATTGATTAGATTTTAATAATTTTGACCTAAATTTAAAGTGGAAAAACTATATATATATATATATATATATATATATATATATATATATATATATATATATATATATATATATATATATATATATATTCAATATTAAGCAGACTATATATAGGCAACAGGCAGACTAGGAAATTAGGCAGACTAAACTCAGTCAGCCTAATATTTGAGAGGCAGGCATTTGCAAGATAAATAATTGGGGTGCAATTTTAGAGAGGTCGCCTTATATTCAAGCAATTTCTGATAAGTTTAAGCAGTTATTTCAATATTTGTTGAAAAAATGGCTGGTTTTAAGTGTCTTATATTTTGACTGACATATAACTTCAAAAATGTTAGTTTGCAGCTTAGGCAGACAATTTTTAAACCTCTATTTCCAAGTAAAGATAAATATATATTGTTATTTTTACTTTGTAGTATTTGATGTTCTTGTGTTGACTTTATGATATCGAGATCAAAATCTTCCAAAATAAAATATTTAGGAAATTGAAATTTTGGGGCCTGGTATTTTGTGAACACAAATTCGCGACTTTCCAGTTCAGTGCCCTCTAGCGGTTGATAGCGATATGAGTATTATGGCGGTTTATAAATGCGAAAAGCCAGTATTTCATCAATATCCTTACAATTAGCCCGGAATAAAGGTAAAAGAAGGTAAGAAATTCTTACTAACATAAAATTCCACGCATCTCATGATCTGTTTAACAGTATACAGCAGAATCAATACCAGTATGCTGCGAAATACTTCATTTTGATTTATAAGTTCGGAAAGAACTCGTAGTCGCACATAGTATAATAACTCAGTCTGTCTCTACACCATAAACTAGTGGTTCATAAAAAACGAATTGTAATATCATGCAGAAATAAAAAGAGTTCCAGTTACATAATTTTTACAGTTTAATTGAGCAGGTGAAAAATGCATAAGGGTAATTTAAAAAAAAAATGATTTTTTTTTTAAAAAATGATCTAAAACAAAACTTATCACTCCTACTGACCAGAATTTTATCCTATATTGTCAATTGTTGAGTTGTCTGTTGTGCTACAAAATTTCAAGTCAGTAGCTTTATTAATAAAAAAGTTATAGCCGATTATGTATCAAAAAATGCCCCGTGTAACGCTTTTTGCGTGACATTTTCATTTCATGTCAACTGTAAAATACTTAACTGAAAAATTGTAGCTTTTATGTGACAAAACAATGTACATATATTCAAACTAAATTAACAAGCCAATAGTTTTCTGATATTTAAGGAGTGAACATCCCTTGTTTGCCCTTGTACCTTGCTAGTAAAGTAGTGAACCCTTCGAAACAAAAAAAAGCCTGAAAATACAATATTTTGGAAACAGAGTGTTCTGACTTTGCCTCCAGTGACCTCTCAGACCCTTAGTTACCAGAGATAGTAAGATTAGTATCATATGTGCAATATCAGCATAATTTTGTTTACTGAATGTCAGTATGGCCCATTCACAGAAGCCATGTGTAAATGCACCCAAAAATGTCCCAAGTGTTACATTTTGTGTTTAAATGCTTGTGATTTTTTCACAATTTATTTAAGCATGTTTTTATTTCTATTTTTCATGAGAGCATGTACCCCAAAGATGACCTGCAGTACTTAAAATTCAAATGAATTGCTTATGTGGTTTAAATTTGCCAAACACCTAATGTCCCAAGTGTAACGCCAATTTAGCAAAAGACAGTGATAACCTGTAAATGTGAAAATTCTTGAGTATAACATACAAACTAATCAAAATGATGTGAAATATAAGAAACTATGACTAAAATTTCATTTAAAAGGCTTCTTTTCATGAAATGAATGTACATTGAGTGTGATTTTGGGAAAAAACTTGAACATTGGAAAATCTTTTTGAAACTCATTGATTAATTTTCGTTTATCATAAGGTGTTAATAAGTATAGCTATTCTTAACATACGCATTATTCAGATCATTACGCCTTACAGCATATGAAATAATGTTATAATATTTATTTTATTTATCATGGTTTATTTTGAAGAGTGGTAAAGGATATGAAAAAGCGTTACACTTGGGACATCAAACTCGTTTTTGTGAATTGTGTTATGTAGTTTACATCTTTTCACAGCTGATGTTCTAATCTAGTTAATATCATGGGAAAATTGGTTGTCAAGCTTTGCATTAGCATTAGGTTAAGATCATAAATACAGTAGTATGACCTTGAAAGACCTACGTGCAAGGACGCTCTGAGACATACGTTGGCATGTCTGGGCTGGTTTCCCACCCGCGTACAGAATTGTGTACGTATGTCGTCTATAAAGTGATAAGAATGTTACAGTTAATGAAAAAAAAAAAAAAAAAAAAAAAAAAAAAAAAAAAAATATATATATATATATATATATATATATATATATATATATATATATATATATATATATATATATATATATATAATAAAAAAAAATAATAATAATAAATATAATAACAAACTAACCATGTGAGAAGAAATGCCTAATTTGTTAGTGTTAAAACACTAATACCACGCCCACGGAACCCCATCTCCGGCTTTCTACCATCGTCACAGATGAACGATTCTCGTGTGTAGCATGGCATCTATAATGCGTTATGGAAACAAAACCACCGACCGTCCATATAATATTAGACAATTTAAAAGATTTTAAATTAGGCAGTTCTCCGGTATAAGGAAAAGGTAAAAATGATAGAAAGACTTATCAGCTTTCAAACTAATTTAAGCAGACTTTATAGTTTCCCACCCGCATACAGAATTGTTTACGTATGTCGTCTATAAAGTGATAAGAAGGTTACAGTTAATGAAAAAAAAAAATATATATATATATATATATATATAAAAATAATAATAATAAATATAATAACAAACTAACCAGTTGAGAAGAAATGCCTAATTTGTTAGTGTTAAAACACTAATACCACGCCCACGGAACCCCATCTCTGGCTTTCTACCATCGTCACAGATGAACGATTCTCGTGTGTAGCATGGCATCTATAATGCGTTATGGAAACAAAACCACCGACCGTCCATATAATATTAGAAAATTTTAAAGATTTTAAATTAGGCAGTTCTCCGGTATAAGGAAAAGGTAGAAATGATAGAAAGACTTATCAGCTTTCAAACTAATTTAAGCAGACTTTATAGTCTTATATGTGAATAGGGTCAATGTTATACTTGAATCTGATATATCAGCGAAGCAAGATTTTTAAATTGCTGATATGTCGTTAGATAGCTAGACAAAAGACCAGGACTTGGGACCTGTTTTTCTACATCTGTAAAATCACAGGAGTGTAGACAATGAGATTCTTAAAGATTTTTGTTCAGCGCTTGCAATAAGGGAAGTCTGGGAGTCAGAGACTCCCAAAATTTGCCCTGGGACTTCCAAAATCAATGCTAGGAAGTCTGGGACTCCCAACTTTTAAAGATATTTAGTCATTTATAACAAAAATTTAGAATGAAGTTATGTGTTATTTAGCTTAAGAATGGTGGTTTTACTCCATAAATGAGAGTTTATTCAGTTTAAGTATATTGAGGTTGAATTTCTTAAAGTAAGTGAAAAATTTGATCACCAGGACTTCCAGATATTGGAGCTGGGAAGTCCTGGGACTTCCTGATTTTGACAGTTAGTGCAAGCACTGTTTGTTCAGCTGAAACCCTCGGATCTCCTTTGTAAAGCTATACTAACCTTGCATTACAATGTTGCATATGCATAATACATATGCACCGTGCAGTTATTATTGGATGGGAACTTTTGTATATTAGTTGAAAGCCGACAAGTTTGACATACAGTAACATGTTAATACACGATATTAATACATGATATAATTTCTTGAGTATGTGTTCTATATAACCGTATATACCTTATCTTGCTCCGGTGTAGCTTTAGCGGAGCCTGAGATCTGGTTAATTTAGAGACTAGGTCTGGCTAATTTACTGACTACAGTTATATGTTTATACACGATATAATTTTTAAAGATGTTAGTACACGAAAAAATTTTTTTTGAGATGTGTTCAATATAACCGTTTATACCTTATCTTACTCAGGCGTAGCTTTAGCAGTGCCTGAGGTCTGGCTAATTTACTGACTATATATATATATATAGGTCTTGCTAAATTTCTGACTAGGTTTGGCTAATTTACTGATTAGGTCTGAGTTGTGTTTATAACCAGTACATGCTGTAAGACTTTATCATAGGGAAATGTTGTCCAAAATAAGTGATTTTACCTTATATTTTTTAGGTGCAGCTTAAGCGGCGTCTGAGGTCTGGCGAATTTACTGACTAGGTCTGATTTGCATTTATGACCAGTTTTTGTTGCAATGAGATGAGAGCTTTACTTATAGACGACACAAAACGTATCTTGTGTTGTGTCTTCTAAAAGTATAAACCCCACAAACCCCCTCCCTTTTCAAAAGTTTCAACAAGTATCTGTACTTATGTGATTTTGTTTGTTGGAAAAAAAAACATTTAAATACTTCAAGCCAATACTTACAGTATAAATCAATTTCTGTAGAGTTCGATCTGTTCCAAAGACTATTGATACTTTCTGTCCCAAGTGTAACGGTTTCTCAAATCCTTATTGCAATAGTGTTACTGTTTAAAATTTCACAGTTAAAGCTTGTTAACATTTAACAGGTGGTTTTGACAATCAGTCTTCTAATATCAGTGACTTACTTTGAAAAATATTAATGATCTCTCAAGTTACAAAACCACATATTTGATATGTAAGCAAGTTCAAAAGACTGATTTTATGAAAGTTTGAGTTTGACACTATCAAGTATCTGTATTAAAGTAATTTTAGATATTGAAAAAAAAAAGAACAAAAAAAAAAACAAAACAAAAAAAAACTGTCATTTAAATGTTTTAAGTCATGATTTGCAGTTGAAATCCATTTAATAACAGATCTGTGTATTCCTAAGACTTTTTTAAATTTTTGTCCCAAGTGTAACGTTTTCACAAATCTCTCTTATAACCTTACTGATGTTTAAAACTCCACTGAGCTTACTAACTTTTCAGTTCATATGTTTTGACAAATCAAGTTCTTGTTATAAAAGAGATTAAATGTTATAATGATTCAATATTCTCTTTATAAAACATATTATTTGTTACGTAAAAAAAATTCGTATGACTGATTTACATGTTGATTCTGAAATTGGCAACCTTCAGTGCTAATAAAATACTTAAATAACTTCACTGGCATATTTTCTAATATGAACAACAAAAAGAAACAGCATGTTGTTAGAAGTAGACAGATTTTTTTCATGGTTTACTGATGTCACTGGTTTTGTCCCAAGTGTAACAATTTTTCAAAACAAATGCATACTTGTTTGAAATGTCCTTATCACATAACAGCTGATGGGGTCAAAGAAAATTTCAGCGTACTAACAGCTAACACCCTTTAGATGTATCAAACCAAATTTAAGCTTTGTTTTTCAAATATGAATGTTTTTATGTAAACTTTTTTAGGTCAGTATTAAAAAAGCTGTATCAAATTTTGCAAAAAAATGGTAAAAAAATCTGCGAAATCATGTGAAATTAGCTATTTTTTACCCCAGATCTTGGTTTAACATTCACTTAACATATCGAATTGAATAAACTATGAATTGACTACTTCTAACAACTATTAAGCAGCCTTTGAAAAACCATGGATTTATATCAAAAGTGTTTGATATTTGAAATAAAACCGAAATTTTCTCAAAATTGTGTTTATTCTTTCATTTCCCATGTAGATTTTCAAACACCTTGAGGCATCGTTTTGAAAGGCAATATTGCCATATACCAAACTTTATTTTTGACCCTTAATGTCACGATTTGACTTCATTTGTTTTGAAATTACCCATAAGCCCTGACCAGGAATCAAACTAGGGACTGTATGTATGCTAAGCAAAGACTCTACCATGTGGCTGTTAAAGCCGTCTCCCACCATAAGGCAGAACAAGTGTGCTATTTACATATACCCTGTGACATCCTGTCCCTTCACATTAAAATTCATTCTCGAACTTCAATCCGAGAGTCGTGGGAAATGAGACTGAAGGAGATGTAATGCACATATGAGTTACTTACAATGGTGCCAAAGTAGCAGGTGAAAAAATTTATACAACCTGGCTGGACCTCTTGTATGCTAAGAACAGCCTACGACGTCACTGTAAAAGCCACCTTGTACCACAAAGCAGTTTAAGCAGCTATATACTTATGCCCTGTGACAGTATCCTTGTATTTGACGGAAAATCAGTATACCCAGGTCTAAGAAAGACATAAAGTTTTAGACAGTCTATAAAGTCAAAGACTTGATCTAAAGATTTACAGACTTGATCAAAACTAAGTCATGTAAATGAGACAAAATTAAAAAATCGCGATCAATCTTTCCGTCTACAGTGTTATTTGAAGCACCAGTAACAGGTCAGCCACTTGTAGCCGTGCTGGGCCCGATAGGTCAGTCGGATGCTTATTCGACCGATAATCAGGAGGTCGCGGGTTCGATTCTCCGGTCCGGCAAAATTCTTTGGTAAAGATTGATTATGAAAATGTTTCTTAGGTCATTCTCTCCCTTCCGCTGATTCATAGAACATTAATTTGTCTGTTAACAAGACTTTGTGTGTTCCATGAGTTTTGCATAATGTTCTTTTCCTTTTCACACAGACTGCTCTACCATGGGGAAGAGGAGAAAGGCACAAAGTGAAATTGATACAGATACATGTAGGAGACTGTACTGCGTTTGTCGTCAGCCAAATGATGAAAACAAAATGATGATGTGTTGCGACTTCTTTCAGGAGTGGTTTCATCCAGCTTGTGTGGGAGTGGATGAAGATGAAGCTGAAGCTGTAGCTAGATGGCACTGCCCAGGTTGCATTGACCTAATGTCAGTGAATCCAGTCATGTCAAAAAAAGGTATCCAAATTTTTACATTATACACAGCATGGAACAGTTTTATCCCTTTTATGAGCTGAATCCAGAGGGGCTGCTGGTGGAGGGGGAGGAAAGCTAGTTCGAGAGGAGGCGTTACTACTTCTCATTAGGGGTCTCCCTGGATTTTTTTGATTTTTTAGCTCGCCTGTACGAAGTACAAGGAGAGCTATTGTAGTCACCCCGGTCGTCCGCGTTTGCGTTCCCGTTCCCGTCACACTGCGTTAAAGTTTTTCAAATGCTTATATCTCAACAGTCACTCCTCACAGAGGCATCAAATTTGGAACTTAGGTACCTTGGAGGGTCTTCTGAGATTCCAAGAGAATAAACCCCTGGATTCATGCCCCTGGGTGGGGCTAGGGGTCAGAATCTAGGACACCTTTGTAATACTGTTAAAGTTTTTCAAATTCTTATATCTTGACTTTCACTCCTCATAGAGCATTCATATTTAGAATTTGGGTACCTGGAGGAGTCTTCTGAGATTCCAAAAGAACAAACCCCTGGGTTCATACCTCAGGGTGGGCCTTGGAGTGGGGCTAGGGGTCAAAATCTAGGACACATTTGTAAAATCTTATATGCCTACAGGTTATAGACACAACTGGTTATACATCAGCTAACTATGTGACATTGGTTTAAGTGTAAGAGAGTGACGGTCATGGTGACCTACATTTTACGGTCCAAGTCACCTAGATTTCGCGGTCCAATGATTTTGCCTTATATCTTGAATACTATTTGTTGGATAAATGTCACACCTGGGATATTACTTCCATGTGACCCAATGAGTGACCACTTACTATATCTAGGACATTGTGACCTATATTTCATGGTTCAGTGATTTTGCCTTATATCTTGAATACTATTTGTTGGATAAATGTCACACCTGGGATATTAGTTCCTTGTGACCCGATTATTGACGTCAAAATATATCTCTGTTGGTGTGACCTATATTTCATGGTTCAGTGATTTTGCCTTATATCTTGAATACTATTTGTTGGATAAATGTCACACCTAGGATATTAGTTCCATGTGACCCAATGAATGACCACTTACTATATCTAGGTCATTGTGACCTATATTTCATGCTTCAGTGATTTTTGCCTTTTATTTTTATTACTATTTCATGGATAATTGTCATACCTGGATTATTATATCTATGTGACAAAATGATTTACATACAAATACATCTAGGTCAGTGTGACCTATATTATATGGCTTAATGATAAAATGTTACAATATGAAATGTACTCAGCAGGCGAGCTACGCTGTCGTACGACAGCTCTTGTTTTTTAATTTTGTGTCCGGAGAATGCATGTTAAGCCATTTTTAGCTTGTCTGAACGAAAGTTCAGGAAAAGCTGTTGCATTACACATGGCGATGGTTTTGTTTGTTTGTGTTGAGGTTTTACGGCCCAGTCAAACCAATGGGGTCATGTCGAGCGTGGTCAGTTTACCTAACCACACGTTTACTGGGCAGGCTTAGTCCTCTAAACGGTTAACCAGTATTGTGCACATTCTTTCACCAGAAACTGACAACTGCCCTTCTTGAATCAGTGGAAGGGAGAGAATGACCGTAGAAAATATTTCATGATCAATCTCTACGAAAGAATGTTGCCAATCTCATCTGGGGGTTGAACCCGCGACCTCCTGGTCTCCAGTCGGACGGCGCATCCAACTGAGCCACCGAGGCCGGCGTTCAGGTCCATAAATTGTTTTGATTTTAGCCCATCTGGTAAGTGGCTAGTCTAGAATAAGAGGGGCAAGCCACAAAGTAACCCTTAAGTTTATCTAACATCAGGTCCAAGGAGGCTGGGAACCACTGCAGTGATGGATCAAATAGATAAAAGTCTTTATTATTAACTATTAAACTTGGCTGGCTGCTGCTGAGATGCAAAGACACAAACCAACTGATGCTATGATTACATCCAGTTTTCATGTATATTTGTTTGTTTGTAAATGTTATATTACAGCATTTGCTTAAAACCCAGCAGGCAGTTCAAGGAAATAAATAATCTTCCCTAACACTTTTTTTGCCATCAGTGCAATAATACTGTAAGACCATGACCTATATTTCATGGTCCATTGATTTTGTCAATTTTGTTTGTATCAGTCCCAGCATTATTTGCTCAATCTCTAGTAAAACAATATTATAAATATTATACAGCCAAAAAGTCTCCAGACCCCACATACATTTGAGTCACTTCATATTATAGAAATGTGCCTTATGGAATATTAACATGGCATTTTAAGCTCACCTGAGCTCTGCTCAGGATGAGCTATTGTGATCACTTTTCGTCCGTCGTCCGTCCGTGCGTCCGTCCGTTAACATTTTCAAACGACTTCTCCTCTGAGACCGCTGAGCCAATTTTGCTCAAATTTCATATGGAGCCTTCTTAGGGTGGGGGAACGAAAAATTGCTAAAATGGTCGCGGTCCGTTGACCAAGATGGCCGCCACGCCCATATATGGTAAAAACCTTTAAAAATCTTCTCCTCCAGAACCGAGAATGCCTTGGGGCTGAACCTTTGCAGGAATCATTGGGGATGGGAGGTCTACCAAAATTGCTAAAAGAATTGTCGAACGTTGACGTTTGACCTTTTTACGGCAAGGTCAAGTTTGCTTCCCTATGCATTTGTATGGGAAAAACATTTAAAAATCTTCTTCTCCAAAACCGAGAATGCCTTATGGCTGAATCTTTGCATATATCTTTGAGAACAGGAGAGCTACCAAAATTGCTAAAATAATGGTTGTACATTGACATTTGACCTTTTTACGATGAGGTCAATTTTGCTTCCTTATGCATTTTGTATGGGAAAAATGTTCAGAATTCCAAACAACTTCTCCTCTGGAGCCTCTGGGCAAATTTTGCTCAAATTTCATATAGAGCCTTTTTAGGGTGGGGGAACGAAAAATTGCTAAAATGGTCACGGTCCGTTGACCAAGATGGCCACCACCCCCATATATGGTAAAAACCTTAAAAAATCTTCTCCTTCAGAACCGAGAATGCCTTGGCGCTGAACCTTTGCAGGAATCATCGGGGTTGGGAGGTCTACCAACATTGCTAAAAGAATTGTCGTACGTTGACGTTTGACCTTTTTACGGCAAGGTTAAGTTTGCTTCCCTGTGCATTTGTATGGGAAAAACCTTTAAAATCTTCTTCTCCAAAACCGAGCATGCCTTATGGCTGAATCTTTGCATATATCTTCGGGAACAGGAGGGCTACCAAAGTTGCTAAAATAATGGTCGTACATTGACATTTGATCTTTTTACGTTAAGGTCAATTTTGCTTCATTAAACATTTCTATGGGCCAATTTTGCTCAAATTTCATATGGAGCCTCCTTAGGTAGGGGGAACAAAAGATTGCTAAAATGGTCAGGGTTTGTTGACCAAGATGGCCGCCATGCCGATATATGGTAAAAACCTTTATAAATCTTCTTCTCTAGAACCGAGGATGCTTTGGGGCTGAATGTTTGCATAAATCATCGGGGACAGGGGGTGTACCAAAGTTGCTAAAATAATGGTCATACATTGACATTTGACCTTTTTACGGCAAGGTCAAGTTGCTTCCTTATGCATTTGCATGGGAAAAAAACATTTAAAAATCTTATTCTCCAAAACCGAGGATGGCTTGTGGCTGAATCTTTGCATATATCATCTGGAACGGGCGGTCTACCAAAGGTGCTAAAATAATTGTCATACATTGATATTTAACCTTTTTACGGCGAAGTCAAGTTTGCTTCTGTATGCATTTGTATGGGCCCCATACATTTGTATGGAAAAATGTTGATAATTTCAAATGGCTTTTCCTCTGAAGCCTCCGGGCCAGTGTTGCTCAAATTTCATGCGGAGCCTCCGTGGGCAGGAGATTGAAAGATTGCTAAAATGGGTATGGTCCATTGATTAAAATGGCTGCCATGCCCATATATGGTAAAAACCTTTAAAAATCTTCTTCTCCATAACCAAATAAGCCCTGGGTCCTAATCTTTGCACAAATTACGGGGGACAGGAGATCTACCAAAATTGCTCAAATGATGGTTCTATGTTGACATTTGATCTTTTTGCCTCCAAGATCAAATTTGCTTCCCTGTTTGTGTGGGCCATATACATTTACATTGAAAGTATCGAAGTGACTTGTAGATCAACAGTAGTTAAAATTGTTCTGATTGGAAATCTAAGATGGCCATCATCTGGTTTGTATTTATAATATTTCCCTGCCCTGTGCTGTTTACATGTATAAAATCACGATTCTTCAGAAACCACTTAGCCAATTTCCATCAAATTTCACATTGATCCTTCTGTTGAAATGTGATTGATAGTTTATTCAAATGATCATGCTCCATTGACTGTCAGGCCCATATATTCTTCTTCAAAACTAAGAACTGTTCAAATGATGATATTTTCATTAGTTGCGATGATAGGATTGGAAAAGTGTTGCATAACATCTGCATGTCTGCAGTGGCTATGTCACTCAGGTGAGCGAATCGTGGCCCGTGGGCCTCTTGTTTTTATTAGCTCACCAGAGCCAAAGGCTCTAGGGGAGCTTATAGGATGGGCATTGGTCCGTCGTTGACATCGATGTCATCAACTTTTTTAAAATAAATCTCCTCTGAGCCACTGGGCCCATCAGGGCTATATTTCATATTTAGCATCTAGCCAAAGGGGAAATTAAAGTTTGTGTTTCTATGCAAATCCGTTAGTCAAGATGGCTGCCATGCCCGTATATGGTAAAAACCCTTCAAAAATCTTCTTCTGGACCAGATTTGGCATGGAGCATGTAGGGGCCATGATGATCATATTTTATATTTTTCGTAAGGTTTGGATAACAAATGCCCCTGCTATACCCTACAGACTTTGTCAAAAATAATAAAAAAAATGGTGAAAATTTCTGTTTTAATAATTTTTCAAGGAAAATGGTTTGAAAAATGTGAGACATGATCAATGAAACAAATTTTAAAGAAAAAATGAGCCTAAAGGCATGTATGCCCCCAGCTTAAGCCATATACATGATGACAGAATTGCACTTTCAAACATCTCCTCTGAAAGAATTGGGCCCTTTGGGCTCATATTTCATATTAAGCATCTGAGCAAAGGGGGGATTAAAGTTTGTGTTTTTATGCAAATCCATTATTCAAGATGGCCGCCATGTCCATATATGGTAAAAACACTTTCAAAATCTTCTTCTCCAGAACTGCTAAAGGGATTTGGACCAAATTTGGCATGAAGCATGTAGGGACCATGATGATCATATTTTATATTTTAGATAACATTATACAGTATAACCTCAATGGCTCGAACCTGGATGGCTCGTTTACCCTGGATGATTCGAACTCTTTTTTTCAGTCCCTACAAAATCCTTCCAATAGCTCAAGAAAACAAATATTTAGGGATTTTTTCTTATTTTATCATGGAATCATAATTCGTATGTTGTATGTACTCACTAGAACTGCCTCATCAATGCAATTCTAATGAGTACACTCAACATACAATCATTGTGTAGAAAATCGAAAAGATTTTCCTAAATTATCGCTATTTGCTTCCAGAACTGGTGCCATGATTAACCCTCAGTGGCTCGAACTACCCTTGTCTTGAACAATTTTCTATGGTCCCAAAGATGTTCGAGCCATTGAAGTTCGACTGTATATATCATAGGCCTAGATAAGAGTGGGTCTCAGGTAAATATTTTTCTTATTTCTCGACGAAAACATATGTTGTGGGTACTCATTAGAAGTGCCTTGGTGAGGTGCTTCTAGTGAGTACCCACAACATATGTTTTTGTCGAGAAATAAGAAAACTATAGATATTTTTATTTGTTGGAAAAAGTGCCTTATCAAGAGCTATGTTTATATACATTATAAAATCTTGGAAATTCTGGAAAAAGTCAGACTTATTTAGAATAGATCAGTGACAAAAGCTTTGTTATTACCAAAATTTTGTTCCTTTTGAGGTGTACATGTATATGGCAAAGCGTAGGGATGGTATAGCTTTGAACGGGCTCGGACTCAGATGAGTAATTCAGGGCCTAATTCCCCCTGGTTTTCTTTTAAATGAATCTTTGAATGTTTTCAGGGCTACTAGGATTTCAAGGCAGAGTTGCTCCTGAAGAAGGATGGGGAGAACACTTGTGGATAGAAGACAAAGACGAGACAGTCATCCTTGAACATGTTACAACAAAGAGACACAGAAATGAGGGATATAACCTCTGTCGGGAAGAACGTGTAAAAAGTTTATCAAGTAATAAAGTGGGAAAGTACATTTATTTCCGCAGTGTTTGGGCACCAAAAATGAAAAAAAAAAAAATACGTACACAGTGTATCTGTTTTAAAGATGGAGGTAAAAAATTAAAAAGGGCTAGGCTGGAGTAGATGGGCAGTGTAAACATGTGGTGGCAGTTCTTTACACATTGATTGATTTTGTAACCTCAATTCCCCAGATGAAATCGTGTACTGATAAACTTCAAATGTGGCATGTGAGGAAACCACTGACAGATGATCCACTCTTATTCGGTGAAATAAAGTTTGTTAAACAGGATCCAAACAAACCAATTAAAAGAGAACTGAGTTCTTCTGTGGTGAACCATAATCCTATTCCTGATTTTGCCAAGATGACAGACCAGAAAATTGAAAAGTTAGTAAAGCTGTATGATGCATCTGGAGTCAAACTTCCTGTATTGGAGACTATTCGAAGTAATGAGTGTACCCCTGTGCTCACCAAACAACAAGAGAGCATTCTAAACCTGCATGAGAGACTCTTTGCTTCTGTAAGAAATACAAGTTTCGATATCTCTTACTACATTGATCAACTTGATGAGAGCACTAAACTACAGTATAGTAATTTGGTTGATTTGAGTGACAAAAAGTTTGAAATTATTGAATTATTGCGCAATGAAATACAGCCAAATATGAATGTTTTTTAGTGCTTCTGAGAATTGTCATTATTCAAGATGCAGCTTCATGTATATAGTGAAAAAAACTTTTTTTTCCATAAATACATATGTTGTGGGTACTTGCTGGAATCGCCTCTGGGGAAGTGATTATAACAAGTACTCACAAAAATGTTTCATTGGGAAATAAGAAATTGAAATGATCTCTCTTATACATGTATTTATCATGAAGACAGTGAACTGAGCCGAACTCATTATACAAGAAAATATACCTTTGGTCATGTGCAGTGATAAGATTCAAGGAAATGTGGAAGAGCTTGATCAATTCTTATTTCTTATAGGATATATAAAAATATATATGTACATGTATGTGTTTCGAGTTTTCCAACCATACTTTTGCTGTGCCCTAAACATTTTATTGTGGTAATTTGACAAATATACTGAAAAAAATGGGAAAATGTGTGTAAAGTATTAAAAATCCAGTCAAAGATACCTATTATTTCCCAGTCTGAAACCTAAACACATACATATCATTTTTTTTTTTTTTTTAGCTCACCTGAGCACGAAGTGCTTATGATGAGCTATTGTGGTCAGTCAATGTCCGTCTTCCGTCGTGCGGCGTCAACAATTGCTTTAAAAGCCTACTCCTCCTACACCCCTGGGCCAATTGACTTGCTACTTAATAGGAAGCATCAGGGTGACTTGTAGATCAAAAATAGCTAAAATCGTTCCGATCGGAAATCCAAGATGGCCGCCATCTTGAAAATCTATTTTTCGCTTCTTCTCCTGAACCGAAAGGCCAATTGACTCCAAACTTGCTAGGAACTATCAGGGTGACTTGTAGATCAAAAATAGCTGAAATCGTGCCGATCGGAAATCCAAGCTGGCCGCCATGGCCGCCATCGTGAAAATCTATTTTTCGTTTCTTCTCCTGAACCGAAAGGCCAGTTGACTCCAAACTTGTTAGGAAGCATCAGGGTGACTTGTAGATCAAAAATAGCTAAAATCGTGCCGATCGGAAATCCAAGATGGCCGCCATGGCCGCCATTTTGAAAATCTATTTTTCGCTTCTTCTCCTGAACCGAAAGGCCAGTTGACTCCAAACTTGCTAGGAAGCATCAGGATGACTTGTAGATCAAAAAACGCTAAAATCGTGCCGATCGGAAATCCAAGATGGCCGCCATGGCCGCCATCTTGAAAATCTATTTTTCGCTTCTTCTCCTGAACCGAAAGGCCAATCGACTCCAAACTTGCTAGGAAGCATCGGGGTGACTTGTAGATCAAAAATAGCTAAAATCGTGCCAATCGGAAATCCAAGATGGCCGCCATGGCGGCCATCTTGAAAATCTATTTTTTGCTTCTTCTCCTGAACCGAAAGGCCAATTGACTCCAAACTTGCTAGGAAGCATCAGGATGACTTGTAGATCAAAAATAGCTAAAATCCTGCTAATCGGAAATCCAAGATGGCCGCCATCTTGAAAATCTGTTTTTCGCTTCTACTCCTAAACCGAAAAGCCAATTGACTCCAAACTTGGTAGGAGGCATTGGGGTGACTAACAGATCAAAAATAGCTAAAATCGTGCCTATCGAAAATCCAAGATGGCCACCATGGCAGCCATCTTGAAAATCTATTTTTCACTTCTTCTCCTGAACTGAAAGGCCAGTTGACTCCAAACTTAGTAGGAAGCATCAGGGTGACTTGTAGATCAAAAATAGCTAAAATCATGCCGATCATAAAACCAGGATGGGCGCCATGGCAGCCATCTTGAAAATCTATTTTTTGCTTCTTCTCCTGAACCGAAAGGCCAGTTGACTCGAAACTTTGTAGGAAGCATTTGGGTGACTTGTAGATCAAAAATAGCTAAAATCATGCCGATCGTAAATCCAAGATGGCCGCCATAGCGGCTATCTTGAAAATCTGTTTTTCGCTTCTTCTCCTAAACCCAAAAATCATTTGACTCGAAACTTAGTAGGAAGCATCAGGGTGACTTGTAGAGCAAATATAGCTAAAATTGTTCTGATCAGAAATCCCAGATGGCCAACATGGCCGCCATCTTGAAAATCTATTTAGCTATTTCTCCTGCACCGAAAGGCCAATTGACTCCAAACTTCGTAGGAGACATTGGGGTGACTTGTAGATCAAAAATAGCTAAAATCGTGCAATCGGATATCCAAGATGGCCGCCATGGCATCCATCTTGAAAATCTATTTTTCGCCTCTTCTCCTGAACTGAAAGGCCAGTTGACTCGAAACTTGGTAGGAAGCATTGGGGTGACTTGTAGATCAAAAATAGCTAAAATCATGCCGATCGTAAATCGAAGTTGGCTGCCATTTAGAGTTTGTTCAAATGATCACGCTCAGTTGACTGGCATGCCATATATCTTCTTCAAAATAAAGAACTGCTTAAATGATGATCTTTTCATTAGTTGCGATGAGAGGATTGGAAAAATGTTGCATAACATCTGCATATCTGTAGTGGCTATGTCACTCAGGTGAGCGACCCGTGGCCCGTGGGCCTCTTGTTTTTTGTTTGTTTTTCCCAGGAGAGTGGTCTAGGTTTAAGTCTCAACAGAAACATAATCCTTTTTAAAAATACTGTCAACCCTCTTTCCGGACATTTGATATGACAGCAAAACTCTTCATAACGATAGTATGACTGGAACCAGATAAGACTGGAACGATTAATCAGGTAATCGATTAATTGATCGATAAATACCACAAAAATGATTATCATAATAGATTTGCTAATAACCGATCATTTGATTTCTGTGTCTGTTACTTTACCGTATTTACCCTTAGTATTCAGACACCTCAACAATTTTACCATACTTAGTCTAAAATTTGAACGAGTACAATTTCCTACCCACTTTAATGTCTTGAATAGCTGGATGAGTGGCAAACAGTGTAGACCCTGATGAGACGCCACATTTGTGGCATCGTCTCATCTGGGTCTACACTGTTTGCTTATGCTTATCTGACCAAATGCATACAGTAAAATATGTCATGCTCGGTCAGATAGGCAAAATTATTACCAAATCTTCAGTGATTACTAATCGATTATCAGTCACAATGGCAGGACTGATAATCAATTATTTTTTTAGCTCTGATTAGCCAGTCTTAGAAACAGTCCTTACATGTAGCTCATGATGAGACAGATAATAAGAAATTATTCAACAATACTTGATTTAATACTCTGAGAAACATATATTGCAGATATTTGTTAGAATCGCCTCACCGAGGTGGTTCTTATAAATACCCACAAAAAAATATTCTGTGTGTAACTAAAAAAACAAAAGTCCTTTAACAGTGTAATACCTATTATACTGCTACATGTTTGGGTCCTTTAAAGCTGCAAATTCTTATTAACAGCAAAATCTTAGGGAAAAATGCTGCTGTTATTTTAAGGTCCTCTGTATAAATCTATCTAGATTTTTGTCCAGATGCTTGGTTGATGTATTAATAAATAGAAACTTTAATATCAACATCTTAGTATTTAATAAATAGTAAATTTATCAACATCTTGTTTGTACTTTTTATGCAACTGTCAAAATTCCACAGCATGGTGGATCTGAAAGCTGGATAGGTCTCTCAGTAAAGTGCAATTAGTCTAAATAGGTACTTTCACAGAAACAGCAAAAGCTCAGATGTGCAGCTCTGTCTGAGCCTTTGCTGTGAGTTAGTACAATGTATGAGTCTGTCAACCCATGTCAAGATGTATCATTGCAAAATAGCACATTGAAATATCCTCAGTGCTCCTTTAAGTCAGTCATTCACTATATGCACACATATCAACAGGTCTTGTGTCTCTTGCTGGCAGTTACACAAGACCTGTCAATATGTGTAACTGCGGTGAACAACTGACTTTCAGGTTTATTTTCTTCACTATTGTTATGCAGCTGATCAGGCTGATCAAATCGTAAACATTCCAACATATGACTGGAAGAGTATAAAAGCCGAGACTTTGGTTGGCAGTCGGGACCAAACCTTAACCAGATTTTAACGAACAAATCATGGTGACAATTAAATTCAGATGACTTAGTTTTGTTGTCAACTTCCAAAACTGGATTGCAAAGTAATATTGATAGACTAAATGCATTTTGTAAAAGTTTGGCCTAGATATTAATATTAGTAAGTCAAAAATATGGTATTTTCTAAAAGCGGTCTTGTTCCAAAGGATAAGTTAAGATATAACTCGTTTGCCGATGAAAAGACCATTTTATTCTATGTCTTGAACTGATGTTCACTGAGGCTAAGCTAAACAATAAATGTCTGCTTAAAGCTGATTGTTTGTACATGTATAAAAATTGTATATACATGTATAGTGTCTGCTTATGTAGTATTGTACACATTTATTTTTTACCAAGTCTCCCTATGGAAGAAATACACACAATATATATGTATATTCAGCTAATGAATGAATAAACTTATTTTCTCTTGGGCAGTGGCTATTTACATGTAGCTGGACCCAGTCAAATAGCCCTTAGGGGCTATCCTGCTGGGTCCGGGTAAATAGTCCTGGGCATATTCAAATATAAGAGGAGTGGCTATTGAACCGGATCTAGGGGCTATTTTGCCGGGTCTGGTTACATAGTACATGTACATAGTATTAGGGATATTCAGCCAGACCCGGCCAAATGGCTATAAGGCACTCGCAGGCTATTTAAACAGACCATTTTCTTTTATTTTATATTGTGGCAGTATATAAAATTTTATTGACTGATTTCTTGCACAGTTTTCATTATGACCACTAACATAAAGCATTCTGATTCTAGCATCTCCTATTTGCTACCTATGGACAATAGTATAAAAAAGATAACAAGATAAGGAAGCGGGAAGAAAGTTGCATTTTTGAAACGGACAACATAAGCTCTGTAGAGCTTTACTGCGACATAACAAATATCCTTAACCAACACTTACCAACCTTCTTGTAGCTTCCTTGCACTACCCTTTGTGTATTAATGCATTTACCATAACATTTAGATAAATTTTTGTATGAAAATGTTTATTCATTCATTTGTGTATGATGGACTTTTCTTTTTTGAAATACATGTAGATACATATCTCTCAAAGTCAGGTCTTGGTCTGCCTACAGTTTGACTGCCTAAGGCTCAAAATAGACTTGTATAACAGGATAGTCAGGGCTGAGCATCAAAAGCATTTGTCAATATCATGCAAAGTTGAGGTGAACATCACTTCCAATGGTTGGCAAATCCTGTTGTTGATCAGACTCCACATATCTTTTGGTTAGATTAGCAGTAAAAAAAAAAAAAAAAAAAAACAAGACCTGTCGCCAGACATGAAAGCTCGCCTGAACCATGTGAACTGTCCTTTGTCTACATGTATAAAAGTCATATTAGTCAAGGGATCGAGGTTACAGTTTGCATTTAAGAAAGTCATCTTAAATTTTCTTAGGGCTCATTGTCAGAAGTTTATTTCAACTATAAACTATAGAAGTAGTGTTCAAGTTAAATTAAAAATACAGCAATGGCCCTGTTGACCAACAACATTTTTAAACGTGCTGGGCTTAAATCAAACAACATCCCTGAAGTTGTTATTAAAGATCCTCATTAAGCAGACTGAATGATATATGTATACAGTCCTCCTAATGATGGTCTGCTTAATGGCTTAATTGTATGTTCCAAAATTTAGGCAGACTAAAAAAAATGTATGTCTATTACTATTAGCCGCATGACTTTGATATGAGAACAGCTTTTTTCTGAGCATATTTAAAGAATTGTTTAATTGCAGCTGCAATGTTTCTCACTGAAATGCAAAGTCTGGTCTTGGTCTGCCTAAGGGTGCTTTAAAAGGGGTGACTGCCTAAGGTTGAAAAAAGAATTATATATATGTATCCACATTTGCATGGATATATAATTGGGACATAAAAAAGAAGTGATTAGATTTTTGTGACATTGACCTACTAATTGGCAAGGTCACAACAGTAAAAACTGAATATTCTATGACACTTTCTTGTAGGCACAATATTTTTGAACCGGTAGTTGGATTCTTCTTACCAGTTTTGCATGGATATATAATTGGGACATACCAAAGAACTCATTAGATTTTAGTGACCTTGAGTTAATATTCAAGGTCACAGCAGTAGCAAAACTGAAAATTCTATGACACTTTCTTATCTGCATTATATCGTTTAAGCCAGCGGTTGGATTCTTACATTTTTTATGGATTTATAAATGGGACATAACAAAGGATCGATTATATTTTGGTGATCTTGGCCTAATTTTCAAGGTCACAGCAGTCAGGGTGGCGGGAGTTGGGGCATCTGTTTTCTCTGAAACTACTGTTACTTGTTTGATATTAATATACTACAGTAAATATGGAGATACCCAGGAAAGACCACACTCTCGGAACACAGTCCTCAAATGTACCAAGTAAGTTTTGAATGGCAAAAACGACATCGAGAGAAATGGAACTTTGTCGAAAACTGAACGAACAAACAAGAAGAAACTGCAACAGAAATACCACTTTTGAACTGATTATAGCACACCTGATGTAGGGTTTAACCCTTTGTTATGGAAGCCTAACCTGTCACTTGATATTGATTCACTTTCAGCAACCCATGAGTGTTCAGTCTGTATAGTTACCAGAGATTTACAACACATCCTATTTAAATAGTATGTGATCGTTGACAGTGCAATTGCCAGGCAATGTGTAAAGTGCTTAGCCGCAGAAAATTGATATGATTTGTTTTAATTTAAGTCAGATCTACGTCATCCTTAATCATATTTCAAAATAGGGCCATCTAGGTATTGTTAATACTACTGCCTATAGTATGTAAATGTAATCTCATCTGTATAAATTTACTATCTTACCTAAATACTCGCTGAAGTATGAGAAAGGTCTGCTTTTTTTTTTTTTTTTTTTTTTTTTTTTTTTTTTTTTTTTTTTTTTTGGTTTTGTGTGTGTGTGTGTGTGTGTGTGTGTGTGTGTGTGTGTGTGTGTGTGTGTGTGTAGCTGTCCTCGCAGTCATATATAAGATTATCTGTTATATTTTGAAAACGCAAACTGGTCTAATAATTATAGTGCCAGCATTAAAGGCTCCGTATTCTTCAAAAAACAGATATGTTTATCCAAGAAAAATTTAATAAATTGATATATGGTAATAATATGATCCTGAAATGGGGCATCTGACAGCCTGTAAAATTTTAACGCCGATGCCGCCTAGGTCACCCAAAAACTACAGGAAAGCTGACAGAAAACTGAAACATGACAAAGGACCTGCGAAAAGCATGGATGGAAAGACAATACAAGACTATTTCATATCATGCGATAAAACTCCTTTCAAAGAGGGTGACAAACAAAAACTTCCAGTCGTTCACTCACCCCCTACACCCACAGAGGAATTAAATCTCAGAAAAAGTCTAAAATGCGCGGTGATGATGATGACAGCAACTCCGAGTCCCAAGATGACTGATTTATATAAACTGACCGGAAGTGGCTTACCTACTGTAGGTCATTGGTTTATAAACCGTTATCGTGGTAAAAGTACAGTATAATAAGTGAAAAATACAAACAGATTATATAGAAAGCAGATAAATTTTATCATATTCTCCAAGTTCTTAATATATGCGGAAAACTGAAAATTCAAATATTCATATATTGACTCTAAATGTGCAAGGTGTGAGAGACAGGAATAAACAAAGGAGAGTTTTTGAATGGGCAAAACAACAAAAAGCAAACGTTTTATTTTTACAGGAAACACATTTAACAACTGATTTATTTGATAAATTTAACCAACAGTTTAAAGGCACAGTTGTTCACTCGTTAGGTACTTCAAACAGTAGGGGTGTAGCAGTACTGATTCACTCATCTGTTTGTCATAAGGTACTTAATACACACTGCGACACTCACGGCCGTCTCATTGTTGTAAATGTAATGATTGACACAGCGACCTATTCGCTTGTAAATATTTACGCGCCGAATAATCAGGCCGATCGAAATGTTTTTTTTAAACAGCTGTTAGATATTATAACGGAATACGCTGAGGGTACGATAATTTTAGCGGGAGATTATAACGAAATTTTAGATCCGAAAATTGATCGAAGGAATCCAGTAAACAAAACACCGAATAAAACAAAAGCCAATAATTCTTTGTGTAACTTAAAGAGAGAAAAAAGACTGATAGACATCTGGAGGGTAAAAGCATATACGTAAATTGCAGTTTACTTGGAAACGACAGGCTTTAAATGAAGCTAGCAGAATCGATTATTTTCTAATACCGACAGATATGGAAACCAATATAATAAATTGTGATATTAGGCCGGCGCAAATCAGCAAAACAAGTCACTTAGCCGTTTCACTTAAATTGAAAACGCGCGGTGAAAACAGAGGCTGCGGCGTATGGAAAATAAACAATAGCGCCTTAAAAGATGATGACTACAGGTCATTAATTATACACACAATAGAAACATGTAAACGAACGGCGATCCGGGAAAATTTTACATCGCATAATACATGGGAAAAAATTAAAATAGATGTAAGGGAAGCAACCCAATCATTTTCCAAACATAAAGCAAGACAAGTAAAAAATCGGTGTATTATACTCGAAAATAGGTTAACTTCGCTTCATCATTTACAAGATGAAAATAACGAAACACACGAAATATTTAAAAATGAGATAATAAATCTAGAAAAAGAATTAGACTCTCTTTATGATTATAGAGCGAAAGGTGCACAAATCAGAGCCCGAGCCGAATGGATAGAGCAGGGCGAAAAAAAATACCAAGTTCTTTTTGGGCCTGGAAAAAAGTCGACAAACCAAGAAAACTATAAGAAAAATCACCACAACGGACGGACGGACATTGACAGATAGTACAGACATTCTCAAAGAACAGGTAAATTATTACAGCAGTTTATATAAGTCGAAAATAAACGACACAGCAAAAATGAGAAATTATCTCGAACCGACCCGATTATCCAACACACTTCTACAAACAGACAAGCAATTGTGCGATCAAGATATTACGACAGACGAATGTAGGCGTTCATTCTTTTCTATGAAACAGAATAAAAGCCCAGGTTCTGACGGTCTTTCTGTCGAGTTTTATCAAACTTTTTGGGACCACCTGGCAGACCCATTTATGAACGCGGTAAACGAATCGATAAGAAAAGGTCAATTAACGGATACGCAAGGAAATGGAATACTGAGCTTAATTTTCAAGTCCGGTGCCGAGAGTTGTTTAAACAACTGGCGCCCCATAACTCTGCTAAATGTAGATTATAAAATCATAGCTAGAGCCCTAGCACAGCGACTGCAAAAAGTAATTTAAAAAGTCGTAAGTGCGGACCAAAACGGTTATATCAAGAATAGATTTATAGGTTTTAGCATCCGGCAAATACAGGATATTATAGATTATGCAGAAGAATGTAATCTAGAAGGGGTGATATTATTTTTAGACTATCAGAAAGCGTTTGATTCAATAGAATGGGATTTTATATATATGGCTTTGGAGAACTTTGGATTTGGAAACGCTTTTATAAACTTTGTCAAAATGTTATACAAAAATGCTAATAATAGAATAATCAACAATGGGTGGGTATCAGAAAGCTTCGAAATATCGCGCGGAATCAGACATAGCTGTCCGATCTCAGCTTTACTGTTTATTATAGCAGCAGAAATCATGGCCGAAAATATAAGGAATAATAAAAATATCAGAGGTATAAAAAAGTAGGGAGGTCAAAAGTTATAAAAATGACCCAAATGGCAGATGACACTACCATTTTCCTTGAATCGGAAAATGATATACCAATATTGCTTAACGAAATTCAACGTTTCTCAGACGTCTCTGGTCTGATATTAAACAAAGCAAAAACAAAAGGTTTATTTTTAGGTAGAAGAAGACACAATAATCGCAATAATATCCACGGAATCGATTTTTCGATGTCAGTAATAAAATCATTAGGTATCTATTTCTGTATAAACGCACAGGAAAGTTTTCGTCTAAACTGGAATAAATTAATAGAAGACATTCAAAATCTACTTAATTCTTGGAAAAGACGAAAACTGACATGTTTCGGTAAAATCACAGTTCTTAAAACCTTAGCAATGTCAAAATGTAATTACAGGGCATAACCGTAACGAAAGAAGTGCTATCCAAAATAGAAAGTTTGTTCTTCAAATTTCTCTGGGACGAAAAGCCGGACAAAATAAAGAGAAAACAGTTAGTGAAAAGCTACGAAAAAGGCGGGGTTAGCATGGTAGATATCAATGCCCAGCTGCAAACGTTTCGAATTAAATGGGTTAATAGGCTCATATCGAATACCGATATGAATTGGAAAATAATTCCAAAATTTCACTTCGATAAATATGGCAAAAATTTCTCTTTATTTAAGATGAACTTCGGAGATGTTAAAAATTTAAAAGAGATAAAACTGCCTGTTTTTTTTTTTTTTTTTTTTTTTTTGTTTTTTTTTTCATAAAAATATCATTGAATCCTGGGGATTGTATGGACGAACCGAAATCTTTCGCAGACATTAGGAAACAAATTTTGTGGGGAAACCAGTTTATAAAATGGAACGGAAAATGTTTATTATATAAAAACTGGATAGATGATAATATTCTTTATATAAATGATATAATCTCACCTGCGGGAGAAATTGACACTGCTTTAATTCTACAAAAGCTTCATTCTAAACAAAACTGGATAAGCGAAATATATAAATTAAAACGAGCGATCCCAGAAGCCTGGAAAAATTAGCTAAAAAGCCGTACATCAAGAGAAACGGCAGTGCAAACTAAGACCGACTTCTTCCTTAATGATTATAAAAATAGTATAAAAATTAGCTTTCAAACTGAAAATTTAATTCAAAACAAACAGATCTCTAACTTTTTACAAAACCGAAATGTTGTTACGCCGATTATGGAGAATTTTTGGATAGTTAAATTCAATTTACCACCTTCAGCTGAATACTGGAAATCAGTATACAATTCCATAATGGTAGACTTACGTAGCAACAAATTAAAAGAATACAGATTTAAATTAATAAATGCAATTCTTCCATGCAAACAAGTACTGTTTAAATGGCACTTAACAGATATCCCACTCTGTGAAGTATGCAAGGTTACAGAGAATTATGATCACCTATTCATTGAATGTCCACTTGTTCAGCAGCTTTGGAATTGCGTAGAAAAAAACCCTCAAAAAATGTAAAATTTCGAAATCAGTAAAACAATTGAAATACCTGGTCATTGGATATAAACCAGATCATATGAAATATGCAGACCTTAATCATACTCTGTCAACCGTAAGTTTTTCAATTTACAAAGGGTATTGTCTGAGTGAAGACAGAAAAAAATATCTTGATCTCGTGTACTTAACAAAAGCGGAATTTCTTAACACAGCTGAAAATGCAAAATCGCTCAAACTAAAACAAAGCGAAGTATTTTCTACTTTTGTGAAATATTTTGTGCACGGTAAACAATAACGACCATAAAAAACAACAACAAAAAAACAAAAAAAAAAAAAAAAAAAAAAAAAAAAACGTATAAACATTACCGACGCAATACTACCTCATTATACAGTGGATTTATCCCTACCTGTTAGTCTTTGCTAAAAGCAAAGCGTACTGTTAAAAGGGATTAGGGGGACCGTAATACACAGACTCTCTGCACTTTGTCTTGCATTTCGTTACTTTCGCGTAAGGCATATCAATCGGGAGTGTGTGTTTAGAAATACTTGACACATGAAAAAAAAAAAAAAAAAAACTAAAAAAAATAATAAATTAAACCATGCGAAGATAATCCGAAAATAATCATGGCAATACAAAGGCTCGTGCATTGCCACACACACACACATACACAAAATGTGTCAGTAAGGCATCCCCCGTGATAAACCAGCAGTGAGTGAATCAATTATTTTGTTGAATGAAATTCCTTATTTTAAAATAGACTGTACTGTGGTCAACAAATTACTATACAGACAAAAAGTCACTCTTGTGCATATACGTTTGAACACTGAAGAGAGAGAGAGAGAGAGAGAGAGAGAGAGAGAGAGAGAGAGAGAGAGAGAGAGAGACCATTATTGAACACTGGAGAGAGAGAGAGAGAGAGAGAGAGAGAGAGAGAGAGAGAGAGACCATAGTGCATGTATAGTAAGCGTGTGGTATATGGTAATATTATATTAGCTTACAACTGGACTAGTACCATTAAGCACCAAACTTTAAACTATCGACTTAACCTATAAACTATAAATCACTGTTTAGAATTGTGCACAACTACCTATAATTCAAACAAATGGGTATAACCTTTTATAAACATTTCAGAAATTATAGTCTCTGTGGTATAATGGCTAGTACGCTGGACTTCAGCGTCATAGGTGGCTGGTTCGAATCCCACACGATACATATTTTTTTCTTTTCTATTTTTCCATTACTGAAACAGGAATTTTATGGTTGTTAAAATAAAAAAAAATCGGATGAAGATTTGCTATATTGTTTTTTATATCTGCTCAAAACTCACCGAAGCGGTTCTTACAAGTATTCTTTGTTTTTGTTTTGCTGAGGTTTTTCGCGACCCTAACCACACCTTTCAGGGAAAGCTTCCTAGCCGTTCACCAGTACTAAGTGCCCGTTTTCTGTCAGCCACCGACAGCTGCCGTACTTGATCTTATAAGTACAGACTAATACATGTACTGCATCGTACCACGTTTAAGTCTTATCAGTTTAATACTTACCTTGATGCATTGACTGAGTTGGGAGCCTTTATGCGAACCGAATTTTTATGTATTTATGTATTAAGAGTAACATCAGGACCCAGGGTGAAGTTAGCTAGCTGTAAAAGTGCTTTAAACCCCCAGGTGGTTTGCTCTACCGACCGTTCTAAGGCGGTGGTCCCGGTGTTAGTCTTACTCCTTGTTGCTTTGTGGTTTATTCTACGAGGCGATTTGTTGTATGTCTTTCCGTGTGTCATTTTGTTCTTGTTTTTTTTTTTTTTTTTTTTTTTTTTTTTTTCAGTCTTTTTAGTATTGCGATTACCTCGCTTGGGGAAGAGAGAGCTAATCTTAGTGCTTTTCGTACGTTTGTTCGGTTTGTGCTTGTTTAGATTTGTCGGTTTCCTCTTCCTCTTGGGGCCTGGGAAGGGCTGCGGTTTGTGATTGTGGCACTCCCTGGACTTTTCTCTTACTTTTTTTTTTTTTTTTTTTATAATAAATCCTTTCCAGTTTTATGACCCTTATAGATAGCAAGCCTACCTAGGCTAAGCCCCGCCTACTTTTCCTGAGCTGGTTACCAGTTCAAATCGACCTTGGAACCAGACCACCGATTTGAAAATCCTGTTGTTAAATCTCAGCTTCAATAGAAAAATGATTTAGAGGGCCAAACATTGTTATCATCCGATCATGATAAGCGACTGAAGTGAAAATTGAATTTGCAAACTTTTGCATTCATTGCAAACTTTTAAAAAAAATTGCATGTATAAATATTTTCAGTGGTACGATGAGTAATATCCACCAGTTCATTAGCAAATATTTGTTTTATCGGGATTCTTTACCGTCTGCTATTGAAACTACATCATTGGATTTCGGGTATTTTCCGGATTCGAATATGATGAGAGAGAAGCGATAGAAGATTTTAAAAGTTAAACTTGTTCAAAGCATTAATATTCGGCCATCGTTTTTAGACATGTGTGAAACAAAACTAACCAAACAGCAGCTAGTCGCCATTCCTCGGGCAGAGTAGATATACACACTATCGGAACGCACGGTAGATTTTCTTATGCCGCGAGCTGTACCCACGGGCACTTTTCTTACGACGTGAGTTTCGCGGACGGTGAGACGGACTCTGAAGGACGGATACACATAAATTTTGGACACTGAAAGTAGACAGAAAGTTAGCGGAAACTTTTATGTAGGTCATAAAATTGGCCCCGTTTGGAACACATCAGGGAAACATCTTCGTGCAAATTGTACCTCACCAATCCTGTACTTATATAAGAATAAGCATGTGAGTGAGCTTCAATGGGCTTAACTATGGTTATGTAGATTGATATAAGGAGCGACTCCATTAAACAATAATGCCATTAAATTTTATAATTATATACGAGAAATAAAAATACAGTCAGAAAACTTATTTAATACGTATTTGCAAATATTACCTGGAATGCATGGATACGTTTTCGTAATTAGTATGCTCCGTGAAAAGTGTCCGACAGATAAGCATTTTTCTGCTAAGGCAAGAAATTGTTTAACAAAATGGCTATTCATATACTGCAAAGAAAAATAATAAAAAAAAAGAATCCATCTCTTGTTTTTATCCCTGTTCCATGCATGTTTAGTCCAGACTCTCTCTATCTCTCTCGCTCTTTCTCTCTCTCTCTCTCTCTCTCTCTCTCTCTCTCTCTCTCTCTCTCTGAGTGATATAATTTAAAGAGTTGTTTGAGGAAATGACAAACAAAGATTACATTTACTCGGACATCAACCTTAATTCTGTAACGCTAAGCCCTACCATCTCGGTTTTAAGTGAAAACTTGCCTGGTGTGAGTTCATCGGAAGGCAATACAAAAAATTGTAAGTATTTTCAACAATCAAGATTTTTCATTTTCCCCAACATGTTAACACTGTATTCACACATGGTGTAATGTATCGTTTCTCAGAATTACCAAGTACTGACCATATTTAAAACATTAAGTTACAGTTCATTCTGTACGCTAACATTTCTGTAAAAATGACCTTGGAAAAGTGAACTTATGGTATAACAATCCAACTCGAAGAAAAGCGCGAATGCATTAAGGTTTACCCCTGTCCATCCGTCTGTTCGTGCATATGCGCGTGTGTAATATCTTGTACTTCCTGCAAGTGAATATACGTAATATATCTTCTATAAAAAGACATTCCTATAGTATATACAAAATTATACAGGCTTTACTAAGCTCATGGGACCCTAACTCCAACAGTAGGCAAACCAGAGTTCTGCACGTCGTCTGATAGTATTTAATACGGCTAGATACCTTTTTCCTTTTGGCAAAAATCCCAGAAGTTCGTGCGATAGCCGCAAGACAGTCCGAATTTGCAGCGTCGGACGGTTGTCGCAGCGTCGTACATCAAATTTTCAACATACACATTATTTCTACGATTTTTTGGCGATTTTTGCACGCTGTACGGCTGCCGTAAGACAGCCTCAAGACAAACGCAGGGCTGACATATGATTTCGCACGATTTCAAAGTTTTGGATACTGACCTTTTTCGCACGATGAACGCACGAACATGGTAAGGCATTCGTGCGACAGCCTTACATTTTTTTCTTTATCGTACGGATGACTGCAAGAATTCTTACGACAGCCTTGTGACAGTTTTGTAAATTTGCACGACAGTCCTACGGCCATCTTGCGACTGTCGTAGAAATTGTTTGCAATTTCGGACGTTGAAGCTGCCAACATCGTACAATAACTGAAACAGCCGTACGGGCATTGTGAGGCTGCCTTGCGATATCAAATACATATCAGGAAATCGTACGGCAAAAAATCGTACGCCTGATGTGAAACAGGCTTAATTATTTTGAATTTTTTCACATGGGCTTTCATTTTGGAAAAGCCTAGATGTGAACTATAACTTACAAATGGTTCAGAATACCATCAATAAACCATATATATTCTCGTTGCTTACGATAAGATGTATTGAATCCTATCCGGCAGTCATGGGTTCGAGTCCTGGTGTGGGCGGGCATATATGTGTCTGCCATGTTGAGGTGGATATAACCTCCTGGCTAATAAAGGCTATGCCCGGCACGAGAAGAACATGGATCTCGGATTCCCAGGGATACTTCGGGGGCATGTCCCACACCTTCTCTTCGTAAAATGCTTTCAATCTTGATACTTTTTCAGACAACCACCCATAAACCATATATATTCTTGATTCTTATAAAAACATATTAGTGACAAGATTCTTTGGTTCCACAGGGGTTGCCTGGAGCATACCCAACCCTTTCGCTTCACAAAAGGTTTAATGTCTCCGTAAAACGTTTAGATCACCTTCCCATAACCATTAATACACTTTTTCTTTCCTTCAAATAAGACACATACAGTGACAAAAACCTTGAGGAGACATCTGTGTTTTTCTTGAAAATAAATTTGAGTTTTAACTTTTCTGACGCGCCACAGTCCGTGGCCACGAAGCCTGTTCACTTGTAAACGCGCGCTGTTTGGAAATACCTTTATCACCATCTTTACCAGATAAAGTTCACTGATGAACAGCAATTCCAGTTAAAACGCTTATGGTGCTGGTTTGAAAGGTAAGCAAGAGCTTATATGGTAATCAAGGCTTACATGAATACTTTTCTGCGTCATTAAGCAGCATTTAAAAAAAAGGTAAGAGAAAAGTCCAGGGAGTGCCACAATCACAAACCGCAGCCCTTCCCAGACCCCAAGAGGAAGAGGAAACCGACAAATCCAAACAAGCACAAATCGAACAATCGTATGAAAAGCACTCAGCAAACTAAGGTGCTTAAGAGAGAGAGAGAGAGAGAGAGAGAGAGAGACGGACGGACGGACGGACTATGAGGTTCGTTTTATCACGAGCAATGCAGTCGAAAAGGTAAGACGCAAACTGGAAAATCCTGAACAAACTGCAAAGCAAACATTGCCGTTACAAGAGATTTTTTATCAAAGTATACAAACCGCCTGCCATCCTTTTCACTGAACTCTTCAGCCACTGGATATAAATATGCATGGTTTTCGGGCAATAATCAATGTTCAACAAGACTGGCCGTACGCTTCGATCAAAGAACAGCGAAAACTCATGAGGTTGTGTATTGAAAGAGACATATCTAGACCGTCCAAGTTGTTATGGGATACTCATCGGTAATTTGGCTTCGACTATGACGATCAAATGCTGGTGACCTACAGAAACAGTATGACATTTCGAATGCCATGCAGCACCTGTGCAATAAAAGAAAATAAGTTTCGCCTCCGCACAGCCTCATTACTTGTCGTCAAAATATATACTGTGTCCTAAAATTTCAAAAAAAGTAAATACGTCCACAATGATAGATCGAAATGATGTCAATAAGAACAGGATCTATTGAAAACGAAAACAAAAGCTAAACAACGAAAGCAAAAATCATCACTTATGCTGGGATTCGAACTTCAGACCCCATGCAACGAACTAGCCATAGTTACCACTGCGCCAGAGAGGCTGTTGTATTGGTTGCTAGTCAGTTTTATTATCAACCAATATTTTGTCCGCTAAGAAGTACAACCATTCATAACAGTGAAAACGGTCAGTTTCTTCGCTTGAATAAACAACTTTGCGATGTGGATCTAGCTTTACGATTATCTAGTATTAATGGAAAATGTCTATGTAAAATGCGTTATTACGTATCAGCTAAATCCGCCGCCACCCGATAGTCGTTAATTTTAGTTATAGTTTATAGTTTTTCTTAATGGAACTAGTCTAGTACTAACCTTCATTACCATCTGGGCGAATTCAGCAGACGACAATTTTTAAGATCTCTTCTTGATTTATCGGAAGAGCTGGATTTGGGGTTTCGTGCTGGTTGTCTCCATTTGAGATTTTAGCATGAAAAGTCAATTCCGGTGTCATGGAAGAGACAAGTTGTATGTCTCGAAATGTCTTCGGCTGAAAATATTGCCCGGGGTGATGAACGTTATCGCAGGAAAAAAAAAAATGGAAAAAAAATAATGTATATATAATAATAATAAATAAATAAATAATAAAAGAAAAAAGAAAAAAAAAAAAAAAAGAAAGAAAGAAAAATAATGTATACCCCTATAAACCCCAGTTTTACTATATAAAAATGGGGTTTAAGGGGGTCAAAATTATATAGGCATGTTTTCGTGATGTGCGTCTTGTGGAACTCAAAATCTATGCACAATATTCCCATTTGGACCCACGTCTTTAGATTTAGGTTAACTGTGCACATGTGTGCAATTGAGATATTTTATTGCTAACAGTCAATCAGCCAATCAAATGGCCAGTTTCTGCGATTGCCAGTGTGAGAGCTTGTTATTCCAGAGGTGGTTTATTAAAGATAGATTATATATATAAAAAAAAAAAATTTAGTCAGTCTCTCATTATGCACCCGCTATTTTCAATGGGTCCGGTACGTCCGTACGTCCCGTACGAAAAATGGTTTCCGTTCGTTATAGTTTGAAAAGATTGTAGTATTGGATTCATATTTAGACACAGGCATATAATTATTAAATGTAGGTCAAGTTCGATTTAGGGTAAAATCCACCAATTATTATGTCAGTTATGGCCCTTTTTCAACTTTGAAAAATGTTTCCGTTCGATATCTTCTTAAAAGATTAGTGTATTGAATTCATATTTTATACACGGGTATATAATTATAAAATATAGGTCAAGTTCGATTTAGGGTAAAATCCATCTATTATTTTGGGAGTAATGGCCCTTTTCCAACGTTGAAAAATAGTTTTCGTTTGATATATTTTAAAAACATTAGTGTATTGGATTCATACTTAACTTAATACACAGATATATAATCTTAAAATAGAGGTCAAGTTCGATTTAGGGTAAACTCCACCCATAATTATGGGAGTTATGGCCCTTTTTCATCTTCGAGAAATATTTGCCTTTCGATATTTTTGGAAAAAGACTAGTGTATTGGATTCATATTTTATACACAGGTATATAATCATAAAATATAGGTTCAATTTTGGGTAAAATCGGCCAATTATTATGAGTTATGGCCCTTTTTCAACGTTCATTTTTTTGCCTAATGCCTGCGTGCGGATGAGGAGCCCCTCCCCCCGCCCCTCCCACGAACACACACACCTGGGCGGGGTCATCTGTGTTAGTTCTTGTTTTTGAACTGGATCAAAAATGATATGGTCTTTTATAGTATCTCCGATTTAATGTTGGCAACATTTAATTTAGAGACATGATAAAAAAATCGTTTCATTTCAAAAACGAGGGACCATCACGAAAACATACCTATATAATTTTGACCCCCTCAAACCCCATTTTTATATAGTAAAACTGGGGTTTACAGGGGTATATATTATTTTTCTTATTTCTGCTCATAACATAGATTGTGGGTACTCGTTAGGACCGCCTGGACGAGGCGGTTCTAACGAGTACCTACAATCTATGTTTTGAGCAAAAATATGAAAAATATCAGATTTTTTATCTGAAAATCTTCATTGTTTGGTGGTGAAAATTTCAGTATATTTAAATAGGCGTGTTTTCGTGATGTACCTGAAATTTTACAAGCTGTCAGTTGCCACAGTTTATGATTGTATAAATATTATGTATCAATTTATTAAACCTTTCTTGGATAATCAAATGTCTATTTTCGAGGAATATGGAGCCTTTAAATGTAAAGAATATGAAATAGCCTATTGCATTTGGAGATAGTAATACCGTTGTGCGCTGTGATAAGAAAATGCTGTTTGCATCTTTTTTATTAGGTAATAATGATAACCCCTTGTAGTCTTCAATCGTACTTAGCTTTTGGCTTTTTGTTCTAAAAGTTTCAGACTACCATTAATTTTCTTTAATATATTTTATATATTTTTGCAAATGTTCTACAGCCAATCGTTTCTTTTTTTTCTTTCTTTCTTTTTTTTTTTTTTTTTTTTTTTGTTACTACTACCCAATGATTTTCTGAATTCATATTTAAAGCAGCTTACCCGAAATATAACAAACACATTAGAAACAGACAAAAATCTAGAACTTTTTAATATGGAACTATTTTCTTCACCCTTGTCATGCTGAATAAATTAAGAGGCCATCCCTACCTCTAATTTTCAGCCAATCAGATTACTTGATCCAGATTGTTGATATGAATACACATACTTAATGGCAAATAGTACAGATCCACATCAGTTGGCTTCTTCACTGTTTGCAAAGGTTGGGAGTATCTGGGTTCAGCAGGACTAGGGTTAAGAACCAAACCAATACTCTGTAAATTTTAGCAGTCTGTGACCTTTAGGCAATGTCACAGGGTTTTGTCCCGTGGTATTTAATGAAACAATAAAATGATGAAAAGAAACCCTGATATTTCCTATATCCATATCCTATATCCCATTTCATCACAATCCTTCATTCTTATGTTTTCTTATCATCTAGTACACTTGAATCGTTCTTCGGAAAAGCACGTTGAGATTTTACCTGTTTGATTGCTAACGCCAGTTACTTACGCGCGTAACTTGCACACTACACCAATCATATGCACTCAGGATACGCACAAATTAAGCGGGTTCCTAGTCAGCCCATAGTCAGCCCATAGTCAGCGGTGACTAGGGTTAGACTTGCGTCGCCTTTTAATATTAGGGATATATATGTATTTATTGTAGGTATGTGCTTACTTCATCATATGTAGTCATAGTTTATCCATTACTGTCATATTTGTGTAATTATGAGTATTTGTGTATTATTTGATATTTTGGCATTTCCCCATCCGCTCTGTGTCAGTCCATAGTTTCGTAACGATGACAAGGTTAGACTTGCGCTGTCCTTATCTGGCATTATTTTACATTCTATATATCTAATTACAAAGAATATGTTTATGTATTTATTGCAGTTCTTGATATAAGAGAAAGGGTATAGACGAAATTAAATAATCAGCATCATCATCTTCATAATAATTATCATTATTATTGCCATCATCATCATCATCATCATCATCATCATCATTGTCTGCCCCATGAATCTACCTCTGGGACACAGAATAACCATCCGAGCATTACTCACCAGACTGTATTACCACACACACATCGTAACAGCAATATAAGTAGTGTAACATCATTTTGATGTTTCACTGGATAATGAGTTGGAAAATATTATAATGCAGTAGTTAAAGTTTTCTGAAAATAGTTATAATGTAGTTTTGAGCTAAAGTTTTTTTAGCAATCTTCTTTTCTATCAGTATTTATCTTCACTACAGCTGGTGGAAGTACCATCTAGCCAGGTAAATCGTCTCCAGTTCTTCACCATAATGTGGTTCATATCGTTTCATCATTTGTGATTACTGAGCCCATTTCGTGATATTTGGAAGTGTTTTTGAAACAATCTATCTACATTGTTTCAAGTTTTAAACACCAGTCAGTCCAATAACCCCTTTTACTTGTTTTTCCTTAGCACAGGTAATTCTACAATCTTTAAGAAGCGTGCCAAAACTAAGGTTTACGCCTATGTCTTTGAATTGTGTTTTTCTGTATGGTAACTTCAAAAATTATTGTAGTATTAACTTTTCCAATAGGGATCAGGTGAATAGTTTAGAAGTATGAAATACAAGAGAGAGAGAGAGAGAGAGAGAGAGAGAGAGAGAGAGAGAGAGAGAGAGAGAGAGAGAGAGGGGGGGGGTGAGTATTTCGTATGTTTCTGTTAGTTGGGAAAGAAATCGTAGTCTGTAAGTTTTTTAAGAATGGGAAATTTATAATACGTTGTATAGGTAGTCAACTATTTCTTTTTAACATTTCATTTGTATTGAGCATTTTGACCCAATGCTAATATATAACATATATTAACGAAACGCATCTATGTTATATTAAAATTTTAGCATTGTGTGACGGCAAACAAACCCCATCTGCTTGCACACGAACTGAAGGAAGAGTAGAACTTCGGAATGGGACCGTGTACACTACTAGTGGTGGAACATGTGCGAGTCCTAATGTTTGTGTAAACTGTAATCTAGGATACTACGCTGATGGTGCTTATTGTAAAGGTATTACATAATTGATCTGTGTACTATATATCCGTCTCAATTTTCTCTGTGTCTGTCTGTCCCTCTGTCCCGCCTCTCTCTCTTCCAATAAATAATTCAAGATCGATGTAGTTCAGAATGCATGTTCTATGAAGTGTTCGGATTGCTGTTGAGACTGAAATTTAAGGGGACTTGATACACGTTCAGCTTCGACAACACTTTGTTCCCATTCGAAACGAAATCTAGAATAAACGAAAAGTTTGCTCACTCTTAGAAGAAAACTACTTTTGTTTAGACTAGACCCTTTTCAGAAAGGATTATGTGTGCAAGAAAGTACACGGGAAGTCATAGAAGTTGTTTCGCTTGTATAAAATGACAAAGTTTATCCAGTTCCCTGAAGTGGATAAAACGGCAGTCCGGTAAGTAAACGTGAACTTATTTTTCATTATTGTAGTACGAATTTGTTTGTTATCGAGGATAGATTCCATATATAACAAGACAAAATTGACCATTGACAGTTGCTGCGATGAAGTCCACGAGTTCTTTTTGTAATAATAAATATTTTCTTATTAATTATTATCTCTTTAGTACTTTTTGCTTACAGTACATGAATCAGTTTAAACACACACACACACACACACACACACACACACACACACACACACACACACACACACACACACACACACACACACACACAACGATTCCACAATCTAAAACCCAAACCTTTATTCTGTCATGAACTGGCATAGTCGTCTCCTTCTCTATTTCTGTGTGTGCCAGTTCTATCTCAGTCTGTCTCCAGCTAGGCATGACAACAAAAATAAAAGCCAATAACCTGATCAGCCAACCAAAGTATCTGACCCGCAGCGTTAGAAAACATACTTTCCAAAGAAGACTTAAGTCAGTCTGCGCATCCAACAGTCTGATCAGAGTCTTCGTTGCACATGCTGATCTGAAATTCCATGGGCGCACATGTTCAAATATACGTTTCTGACGTTGCGGCTCATTTGAATCAAAGATAATTGTTCCAATGTGTTCTTTCAATTATTTATTCCTGTTGATATTATACAAATCCCAATTTATGAGTGTGGTGTTATACTATTTCATGTTGTCCGTCCGTCTGTCAGTAACACAACATTTTGTGGTGTAACTAATAAGTCATGCTTATTGACAATTTTTCTTGTGTATCGACTGCTGTAAAAGTTATTATAATAATTTGATTTATTTACGCATAGAAATCCTCTGGTAAAATAGAAAGAAACATATTGCAACGGAGTTAACGCGACCTAATGTAGAAATTTACTTATTTTCTGTTCATTAAAAACATCCGCATTCTATACATTAAAAAAGTTCCGCAGTAAACCAAGTTACTTATGGTTTGTTCAAATGGATTATTAAAATAAAAAAAAAAAAAAAAAAAAAAAAAAAAAAAAACATAGACTGTGTCCAAGAAGAAAATACTTCTTTCAACATAAGTTGATTTAATTGAGCTCATGCTTTGTGTGTGTGTGTGTGTGTGTGTGTTTCAAAGTTATTTATTTTTTTCAAACGGTCGTGAATTTTGCAATGTAATTCAAATCAATACATTTTCAATCATCATTACTTAATGGTGCAAATATCATAAAATAGCAATAGATTCATGCTGGAATAAAATGAGTGTTTGCAGTAATTGTGCTCTTTCAGCCTGTCCCTCTATCAGTCACTGCTTGTACGCGGACTGCACACGGCAACATAGCGTCTGTAAATACTGTGAAGGCGAAATAAAAGAGCAATACGGGTGGTATGCATATACTCGATTCTTTCAAGGAGATGATCATAAACAGTGCCGTCGTAAGTATAATATATATATTATTCTTTATTACGTGAATATTAGATCTCGAACATAATATACACGTTTAAATATTTTTAATGTATTTTATCGAACATATTTATAAAAACCAGCATTACAAAATCATGACTATCAAATTTATAAACAATGTCTCCCAAAAACAGGACAATTTTAGATAAAAAAAAAAAAAAGAAAAAAAAAAAAAAAAAAAAGGAAACTCGCATATTTTTATTTTTTGGCTCAAAACAAAGAGTGTCGGTACTCGTTATAACCGCCTCGTCGAGTTTATGTTTTTGAGCAGCAATCAGAAAAAAAATAATGTATACCCCCATCGCTATAAACCCCAGTTTTACTATATGAAAATGGGGTATAAGGGGGTCAAAATTATATTATATAGGTATTTTTCCTGATGGGACACATACATGAAGTAGTTTTATCTCGGTTTTTCATTATCTTTTGGATCATGTTTTTGGCAAAATACATCATATTTGAAATACATCATATTTGCATTAATGTTAGAATAACTGAGCGGCAACGTGAGAAAACGTACCTCCTGAATGTGCACCCAATGCAGACTAATCAACCTGCGCATCCGTGCAGTCTGGTCAGAGTCTTCATTATCTGTCTTTTAAAACGTTGCACTCTTGGCTTTCCAATCTACGCCCATTCAAAATTATTATTAGGCAGCGAAAATGAACATACTGGTCTGAACGTCCCCTGGCTGCACACATCCAAAAGTACGTTTTTCTGATGTTACGGTTCAATTTCTGAACGAACGGTTCATCATTGTTACCGAATGCAATCTTACTGCAGAGGCCTGTTCCTGGCGATCCGGAAGTAGATGTTACCCTGGTTCTTGCTCGGATACGACAACTAGCAGCTGTCGTTGTACTGACGGCTTTTCAGGATTAGACTGCAATACAAGTATGTTTAATTTACAGCAATTCATGGCATTTTATCACACCTTATTTACTCTAAATAGTCTGACACTTCACCGCTTACCTCAGTTGTCCCTAAATCTAAGCAAGTGGATTGTATTACCTGTTCTTGTGTCTAAAACTGGTGGTTGAGTGACAGACTGTGTTAGAAAATAGATATTGGGATTCCAAGAAACTGCCAGAATCACGGAATACAGCCCTCCCATAACATAAATAAGATCTGAATAACATTGGCATCACAAAACAGCACTTCAACAAAAGCAGAACGAACAAACATGGAATACCTGCAACAGAAATACCGACGTGGAATAGTCAACATTGTTATGTGTTATGTGTTAGTTATACTGTTGCGTAGATTTTGCGTTATGCGGCATCTAGTCATTGTTTGTGGCTTTATAAATGTTGATGCCCATATCGATGATCGTTGATAATGGTAGAGTACCGTCTCAAAATGATTATTGTACAGCCTTCTATTTTCCTGTAAGAAGTCGAGCATTAATATGAAAAATAATATATATATACATATATATATATATATATGTTTTAGCTCGATTTTATTGCTGAAAATGTAGATAACATTTTGATGTCACCGCTATAAAACAAAGTAGACAAATTGGCAGAAACAGGTACGGCGATTCTCCGGGATAAACTGAAAAATTGAAAATATGAATTAAGACTATCTGTTTGTCCTGTAACCGAGTATATTTAGAATTTGCCTGAAGAATGCGACTATTGAAAGTTCCAGTTAGATGGTGTTTCTAACCATGTCTTGTTTTGCATTTTGCCTCTGCAGTCAGAAGGCCTTTATGCATCGCTTCTGGCTATTGCTTACATCACAGTCTTAAAAAGCTCAGTACTGACAGTATATGGTTCTCTGTGATTTCCCTAACTGCATGATGTGAACATGGTAGAAAAAGATTAGGGTTCAATTACGCACAGGTTAATTCGGATCTACTTATTGTACTTTTAAAGACACATAATTTACCTTGAGGTAAAAAGTCATTACATGACAGCAGTTTAACGGGAGTGTTTGGTGTTTTATGTTAAAGTGATATGTCTTTTCCCTAATTATAAGTTTCCCTAATTATCTAAAATTGACATAAAATGCATATTTCTAGCAATACAGATGATCTTAACTTTCAAACATATAATGTACGTCTGTCTTTGTTTTTCACAAGAACCGGGTTGACAGCTGGAATGTTGTTATGACTTTTATTACATGCTGTAGCCGTGAAAACATCGTTACAGATGATTTACTGATTGTTAACCAATACATACGAGGTGCATGTACTTTACAAATTCTTATTTAGCTACTGTATATATTCTTGCGTCTCATCAAGAAGAATCTATTAAGAGTAAAATATATTTGCTTCAGACGTATTTAGTTTCAGTCAAACTATTATACTTACTTAGGGATGATTTAGAAGTATACATATTTTCTGTTCAGCACCGCAACTTGCTTCGATTATATTGAACTAAACATGTGGATTATATTTCAGTCACTGAGGAGCCAAACGTTCTTCAAAATTTCTTGAGACTGACGGAAAGAACGGAAACATCAGAAAACCACGTAGAGGTCCCAGCTAACAGCAGCGCTGGCTCTCCTCAGGCAAGAGTATGGACAAACAATATAAGACTGGAAAAGTTGACGTCATACGTAGACGGCAGTTATAAGAAAGTACTACCTAATCCACCTGGCGACTTTTATGTGAAATTAGATGAGACTAAGATTGGCATCGTCAATGGAGGAATAACAATAGAATGGAAAAGAGGTAATACTAGTGCTGCATGTGCTCTAAAATAATTACCCTGGAAGGAAACAAAAAAATCGCACAAAAAGAGGAAAGTAAGAGAGATTACTATATACAAACGTAAATATAAATGCTTTTCGTACCAACTGTCATTTTCAAAACACTTTTTCCGGCAAGTTCTTTTGTTAATGATTGCATATATTCCGTCATTCGATGTAATCGATAAGACAACTGCTTCTGCGCGACCGTCTTCGAATTTTATGCACACAAACTTGTGTCGTCAGCCCGGCCGTTACGTTGTACTATACCATATCTCACTGATAGAGAACTAGATAACAATATCCTTATCAAATCGGACGTCTTGTATATATGTTTAGAAGACTTTTCCTGTGTTGATCCACTGATGAGTTGGGTAAATTGAAAACCTATGTGCGTTGCAACTGTATCAGTTTAATGGCGAGGCAAAGCACTCGTAAAACAGGTTTAAGTTGTCGATTATTTTTAGCTCACCTGGGCCAGGGGAACTTATAGGATAATGGTCCTTCCATCTTCCGTGCGTCCGTCAGTCGTCCGTCAGCACCTTTGACCAGTTATATCTCCGCAGTCTGCAGGCTGGTCTCATTCATTTCTCATCTGTAGCATGCCTCTGGTAAGGGATTGATGGTATAAGCTTTTCATGGTATTCTAATGAAAACCTTGGTTGCTATGGCAACCACAAGATTCCATAAACTTACAATGGGCAAATTTTTGTCATCAGCGTAACTTATTCAGTTTTAATCGGATGTTCCTGAACTTGCAGATAATTGGAAATGGATAAAATCGCGGACAAAGTTAAAAAAACTGGCCAGCTCGAATCTTTAATCTTTGAGCTACACCCCCTTGATTGCTGAAAAGGCCTCTGTTTAACTTTGTCATCAGCATAAGCCATTCGGTTTTGAGCAGCTCTTCCTTAAACACAGATAAGGTGGTCATGTATGAAATCTCGGACAAATTCAAAAACTAGCCAGATCGGATCATTAATCTAAGTAGTGCCCCCTTGATTACTGAAAAAGCCTCTTTTTTACTTTGTCATCAGCGTAACTCATTCATTTTTAATCTGATAATCCTGAAACTTGCAGATAAGGTGGAAAAGGATAAAATCTCGGACAAGATTGAAAACTGGCCAGATCAGATCATTACTCTTAGAGAAACATCCCCTTGTTTGCAAAAAAAAAAAAAAAAAAAAAAAAAAAAAAAAAGCCGCTGCTTGACTTTGGCATCAGTATAAATCATTCAGATTTGATCAGATCTTACTGAACTTTTGCAAATAAGGTGGATATGGATGAATTCACATGAATGAAATCTCGGACAAGTTTAAAACCTGGCCAGATCGGATCATTAATCATGGACATGCGTCCCCTAGAGTTTTGAAAAAAAAGCCTCTGTCAGATTTTGTCATCAGCATAAGTCATTCAGTTTTGACGACATCTTCCTGAAAAAAAGGTAAGAGAAAAGTAATGGGAGTGCTGCAGCCCTTCCCAGACTCCAAGAGGAAGAGGAAACCGACAAATCTAAACAAGCACAAACCGAACAAACGTACGAAAAGCACTAAGATTAGCTCTCTCTTCCACAAGCGAGGTAATCGCAATACTAAAAGGACTGAAAAACACAAGAACAAAATGACACACGGAAAGACATACAACAAATCGCCTGGTAGAATAAACCACAAAGCAATAAAGAGTAAGACTAACACCGGGACCACCGCCTTAGAACGGTCGGTAGAGCAAACCACCGGGGGGTTTAAAGCCCTTTTACAGCTAGCTAACTTCACCCTGGGTCCCGATGCTACTCTTAATACAGAAATACATAAAAATTCGGTTCGCATAAAGGCTCCCAACTCAGTCAATGCATCAAAGCGAAAAGGTAAAAATCAAATTAATCATTATTATAAACAAAGACGAGTACTCATGGCTAATTCTACTGTATGCCAGAGTAAAGGAAAACCAATAGTTGAACCACGGCGGGCCAAGCCAAAGACATATCGTCAAGCCCCAACCCACTGGTTAAAGTTTTACGAAGAGGCCGTCATTGAGTCTGAGGCCCGAACCGACGTCGTGCAATTAAAGAGTGAAGCATAGCCATCAACAATGATTGGGTTGACAACTGGACATGCAGTCTGCCGCATAATATCCGGCTATAGCCAATTCATTTATAACGGTTAATAAGTTTTCTGAATTGCTCCGAAAAGTTAGATTTACCTACAATTTTTCTAAATCTGTACACCAAGTCACCGTAAAATTCGAGTTCCGATATACCTTGTTGCAGAAGTGTTTTCAGACTGACGCTATATTTTTCTAACAAGGCACTGTGTCTGCGATAAAATTTCGAAAACGCCTTACGAAGTTTAAAATAACGATAGCCCTGCCTAAGAAGTTTGGCAGTAAGGGCTTTATTACGGTAGTTAAAGTCATTAAGATTTGAAGAAGCTCTTGCGAATCTTATAAGTTGAGATATGTTCATGAAATCTCTCTCATAACAAAAAAAGAAACAAATCTGCAAAAAGAGGAGCACAATTAGTTCCCATCGGAATGCCAATAGTTTGTCTATAAAGTTTAGTTCCAACTCTAATAAAAATATTATCCAAAAGATAAACAAGGGCATCACAGACTTTTTGACACGACCATAAATTGTGATTATTATATACATCAGAAGTGAAAAAAGCACATTCTTCGTTGCAAGCCAAATATTGGGTATTCTCCCGAATAAACGTTCGGTTAATTAAATCAATAAGTTTATCTTTTATAAGATGATGAGGTAACGTAGTATACAGTGTAGAAAAATCATATGTAGACAATTTAGAAGCCTGAAAGTTTTTAGATTTAAATTTATTGAGAACATCATTAGAATTTTGTTTTGACCAAAAATAGTTAATTCCGTCCCTTTTGTAAACAGTATCATAGTATCTAATCCAATGTTTTTTAACAGCAGTAAGGCATGAAGTTAGCAGTTTGGACAAAACAGTAGTCGTACAAGAACTAGAATTAGCAATGAAACGTGCTTTATAAGGTCGTTTATGAAGTTTCGGTAACCAATATAACGTAGGAAGTCTGTCTTGCTTTTCTTTAATACTCACTGCAAACTTAGCAGTAATATCGATAGAATGGGTATTGACAATAGATCTCTCGTCAGTAGAAATCCGTTCATATATTTTGGTACTACCAAGTTCTTGTTTTAGAGTATTGATATAATAAAGTCGTCACACAACAACACCATTATTAGCAGCTTTATCAGCTGGAGCCAAAACATACTTCCTATGAAATTCTTGGATACCTTGTTTCAAATATCGAAAAGATAATTTAGGCTTAGGAGGGAGAAGATCAAGGTTTTTAGAGTAAAATAACACACGTTCATCAATGATCTTGAAAATCTTTAATTTCCAATTGTTTAAAGCATTAGACTCAACATGCTCTCTTTACATCTCTTTACCCGCTGGTTGATAACAAAATTTAGGATCTTTACAATCTCAAGAATCAGGGGAACTAGTTTCAATATCAAGATCAGAAACTAATTTATTGAAATTAAGTATAGTATTACGGATAGGTTTGTTATATTTATAACAAATAATAGGAGATTCCGGGTTTTCGAAATATGAAGGTATAGCTGATATAACATTATTATCTCGAAATATGCTAGGTAAATCTATGAATTCAATACCTTTATTAATGAATGGAATTTTGATGAAGTGTCTAATGTGGTTAATTTCTGAATCAATGTAAGGACGAAGAGCATGTTGAGTATAACATCTAGTAAGGAGAGCTGCTTCATACAAATTATGTTTTCTATCATAAAATTTATTCGCCTCATCATCTAACTTACGTAATGAAGAAACAGACAGTGAAGCTAGTTTAGAAAGCATTTGATGACGTCCAGAATTTAAGAGAATATTTAAATCAAAAAGAGATAAAACAGTTTTATGTTTTCGTTTAAAATTTCCATTTTTGCGCTTACCATGGGATCGTTTATTACGTTTTTTAATATCTAAAAGGGAAAAAGCATCGAAATCCGGCATTTTAGAAATATTTCCTTCATGGTAAATATTATCATTAAATCCAAGTGGAAAAGGGATTTGTAACCGTCTAATCCATTTAAGTTCAAGTTCATGTCTTAAAATATTTTTGAATCTTTCGGTAGAATTGGACATGTGTATAATTTTTTCAACAGGTTGAACCAAACTTTACTAGATGATCATGAATGACCAGTACTCCGGAAATGTTGATAACGAAACGTATCAATTTTCTTTGCTTTTTTGATTTTAAGCAACTGTTCCTTAAACCTTGTTTTAAGGGCCCGTTTGGTCTGTCCAACATACTGCATTCCTCAGCATCCTTCGCTGCAAGTGAGAACATATATAACATCCTCTGATTTTCAGTCTAAATCAGAGTTGTTTACAACTGAAAATTGTCTATGATTAACTGAAGAAATTATAGTTGCCCGACAAATTAAATGATTGCAGCAGGTGCAACTCTTGGCATTGCACTTAGAAATATTAGGGTACATACTGTTCCTTTTATACCGCTTCTTATATTTTAGAAGTATAGGAGATTTAATTGGAGAAAGTCTAATTCTAAGGTGATTACTGTAAATATTATAATTGGAAGCGCCATATAAATTTATAGATGATACAGAGAGAAGTTTCAAAGGTGAAACGTTAACAGTAGGTAACAGAGAGTTAAATCTAGCAGTAGAACGGGGAACCTGTAAAGAAGAAGCAGAATGTAGCCTAATAGGTGAAATAGTAATTTTTAATCTGTTAGTGATACTCATATAGTTGTATAGGAAGTAATACCATTAGATAAAAAGCAGTATTCGTACCGGCTATTATAGGCATAAGTAGCGATGCAAACAGGCGGTAGGACCGATGCATACAGAGTATAGCAACAACCGACAATACATAACTAAGTCTAATACAAGTCCAAAGAAACGTAAAGTAAGAAATTGTTATAAACGGGATACGAATACCGGTAAATATCTAACCTTGAATGAGGTATAAATTAGAATCACGAGGAAGAGGAATACGAAAGGTTATTGTAAAGTGCAAACTCTGGCACTTGAAATAATAACACCAAGGAAACTTGCAAGGAAGGTGGACATGGATAAAATCTCAGACAAGTTCAAACTCTGAAAACTGGTCAGATCGGATCAGTTATTTTAGAGTTTTGTCCCCGTCCCCTTGATTGCTGACAAAAGCCTCTGTTTCACTTTGTCATCAGCATAGCTTATTTACTTTTGATCTGATCATGAAACTTGCAGATAAGATGGACATCTCATATGAGTTTAAAATTTGGCCAAGTCGGATCATTAATCTTAGAGTCATGTCCTCCCTTTGATTGCTAAAAAGCCTCTGTTTGAATTTGGTACCAGCATAACTCACTCAATTTTGATTGAATCTTCCTGATTGCAGATAAAGGGGACATGGATGAAGTCTCGGATCATTTCGATACCTGGCCAGATTGGATCATTAAACTTAGAGTTGCGTCAAGTGATTGCTGAAGAAAGCCTCTGTTTGACTTTGTCATCAGAATAACTCCTTCAGTGTTGATTAAATCTTCCTAAAGTTTGCAGATAAGGTGGACATGGATGGACGGGTTTGAAACCTGGTCTGATCGGATCATTTATTTTAGAGTTTCGTGCCCATCCCCTTGTTTGCTGAGAAAAGACTCTGTTTCACATTGTCATCAGCATAAATTATTTAGTTTTGATCTGATCATAAAACTAGCAGATAAGATGGACATCTCATATGAGTTCAAAAATTGGCCAAGTCGGATCATTAATCTGAGAGTCATGTCCTCCTTTTGATTGCTAAAAAGCCTCTGTCTGGATTTGTTACCAACTTAACTCATTTTGTTTTTGCTGAATCTTCCTGATTGCAGATAAAGGGGACATGGATGAAGTCTCGGATCATTTCAAAACCTGGCCAGACTGAAGTATTAAATTTAGTTGCGTCCAGTTATTGCTGATAAAAGCTTCAGCATAACTCCTTTACTTTTGATTAAATCTTCCTAAAGTTTGCAGATAATGTGGACATGGAAGGACGAATTTGAATCCTGGCCAGATCGGATCTTGTGTCTTAGACTTACCGCATCTTAATTGTTATAAAAATCTCTATATTTGACTTTATCATCAGCATACCTAATTCAGTTTTGATCGCATCATCAGATAAGGTGACATGGATGGAGTCTTGGGTGAGTTAAAAACTATCCAGATCAAATTATTTATTTTAGCTTTACATCTACTTCATTGCTGAAAATGCCTATTTTTGACCTTGTCATCTGCACAATCTGATCTTATCAACTTAACATATAAGATGGGTTTGACACTTGGTGGACAGTTAGACTATGATGTCATACAGCGCATGTTGTTTTGAAGTACACCAAATTTTGATAGATTTATGGATATGTTAAGAAATATGTCCTCCAGAGTAATAGATTTTGTAGACAATGTGTGACCTTGACCTACTTTCAGCACAGGTGAGCGTTAAGGATTATGGTCCTCTTCATTACAATTTATGTTCAATTCTTTATTTGTTCGAGCTCAGTCCATGGCAGTGGCTGTCGAAATTTCAAAACTCTGTTTTATTGTTAAGCCTAGCAGAAGGTTATGAAATTAACTATAACATCAGGTAAATGTATTTTATTTTAGTGGACTTAATACGCTTTCCGTCGGCACAACTCTGTCAGAAAACATACCCAGAAAATGCAAAACGAAATGACAAAATAGATTTAACCAACCTCCGGTAGTTTTACTACAAACCTTTTTTTTTTTTTTTTTTTTTTTTTTTTTTTGTTTTTGTTTTTTTTTTTTTTTCTGCTGATCGTTCCAAAGAGGTTCCTCTGTTGCACATATCCTTTGTTTGTATATCGGTTATTGCTAGTGTGCCGTTGTATCTTCCCATTGTTTGTTCCATTTTATTTCGCCTTTAATGCCTCGGAAACGCTTTCACACAAGTTTAAATAGATTTTTGTTGTACTTTTTAGGAAATAGAGTTTAAACAAAAGTCTGTCGACATTCTTCTTCTGAATCCCTGTTGTATAATATTTGTATTTGTGATAATAATGTTTTCTTGCTTAAGTATTTACATATGAAGTATACACATAAAACAAAAAATAAACCAATTCTGTTCTTCGTGGTTGTAATTTATCCTGGAACATCATTTGTATTTTGTATTGTACGCGTTTTTTTTTTTTTTTTTTTTTTTTTTTTTCGTGTGTTTGTGGCATTGTGGCCTCGCCCTGCAGGCGATTTATTTTTCGGTTTTGTCCTGTTGAATGTCTTTTTATTTGTTTTGTAGTACTGTCTGGCAATGTGATCAGGTAGTTGGGGAGAGAAAGCTGGTTGCTTTGCGTTTCGTTGTTTTATTATGTATATGCAATCGCTTAGACTTTGTTTACTCTCCCTCTTGCTGTCACTGATAGGCTATTTTCTATGATTATTGCACTTCCTGGACTGTCTTTTAACAGCTTTGTTCTGTTGGTGTTTTGTGATGTCGTTTCGTGTCATTCAACACATTAACTGGTGTCTTTCCAGAGCTGTGTTATCTGGTTGTGACCGTTCTTGTGTATCACAATATTCATTTTTTTCTGTAATGATTTTGTTAGGTTATTGGATCTAATACTTTAATAAGACGTAATAACGTAGTATGCTTATTAACTTTCATCCATTTCTTTCACTGGCTTCAAGATCTAGGCCCTGGAATAAAAACTTGTGTTAAGTTTCTATATTGAATAAACTACTTTATCTGGGTTATTTTGCGCTAGAGTTTTGCAACATTGTATTTCGTGATGCTAATTTCAGCTTCTAGCGGCCTCAACGACAAGATTATCGGCTTTGAATTGCAATCTAAGGTTTAAGCTCCCCACGTATTTTTTTTTCTACTGACACCATGGCGGTTCCTGTGTTGTAGTTTTTTATTGTTCGTGCGATAGTGGTGTCATATATGACGTTTATTTGGTAATATATATTTTTTGTAACATATGTTTGTAATCTGGGACTGCATCAGAATTAAAGGTCAAGTTTCGTGCAGGTCAAATTGGTTTAAGCCCCATCCCCAAATGAGTAGTTTTTCTACTGACCGTTCCAAGGCGGTTGTTCTGTTGCAATTCTTCTATTTTCGTGCGTCGTTGGTTTCATATGTATACTGTTTTTGCCATAAACTGTTACTTATTCCTCCTTCTTTAGGTGCCTCGGAAAGGCTGTGCTTCATGCTTGTAGCATGCACTGAGTAGTTTCACTTTTATGTTTAAGTCAACTACAAAGTTTCAATTTTGTACCGATAAGCTTTCAGTTTTTAGGTCGGTCGAATAGCATATTTTGGCTAACTATCTGCAAGAGCTTTATGTTGAAATTGAATTGCACGTTTACCCACCGTGGTTAAAATGCGTATGTAAAATTTTTACCACTTAGCCACAAGAAAATATTTGAACTAAAGATGACTTTGTCTTATTTCTTTACATAAAAATGTTGTTAGTACTCATTTAAAGCGTCAACAAGTAATATTTCTTTGGATAAATAAGGAAATATAATCTTGCTATCCTCTCTATCTAGAACTATGTAAGCTATGGTATCTTTGTCATAGAATACGGAGCAGATTTGGTCAGTTTAATAGCAAAGCACTTGATAACGGATTTACTCTGGTAAAAGGTTTGATAGAAATAATATACAACTTAAAATGTGTTGTAAACATCGCAGACCTCTAAAAATCGGTCCAAAACTTCGTCTAAATGATGTAGATCCCTGCATATCCCTGTTCACACCGTATGTTGTTGGGAGCATGGATGTTTATGTATAATTTCACGGAATTTAACTCATGATTGTGCAGCGCTTCTTTGCACAGAGCCTTTCGTTATCCCCCTTTTATCGTCTCGATGTTGAAATGAACGAAACAAATACACCAAATGATTACCATCATCAATCTATTTTATAATAGGTCAACCGTTTTAGAATTTTTACAACAGGTTTAGAAATGGTGATCAGTTTTCAAACAAAATCTCAGTGTTGTGAATTGTTTTCATCGTGATATTTGTTCTTTTCATTTTGCCCTGCTGTCAAAACTGAATAGAGCAAACACTAACTTGATTTATATTACACTCTACACTTGCCTGTAGCTGTCAACTGGTATTTTGGATAATCAAGACATACATTACAAAAGTACATGTATTGCGTGTTAAGCATGCTGTCTTATAAAATGATAACTCAGTATTATGGATAACCCGTTGCAAGAAAGTGTTATAACTGAACCATTATAATTAATGCATAGTGTTTTGTTATTTTAATTTCTTCGTCTCTAATATACAGGGTCCGTGCTTGTTGCCAATACTCTAAGTAAGAAATGCGAAAGTGAGCCTACGCCAGACAATTATCGTTGTGAGTTTGATGCCAGTTTCACAAACGAGTCCTGGGATGTGCCATTTGAACACAAAGATGTGTAGGTAGCAATTTTATTATGACACATTTTATGCTTTAACTGTTTTCCACATTATAAAAATATAATACATTTCAATATACGTAACATGACTTGGAAAATATTTCCGAATCAGTGCTTAGTGAATTTTTATGACAGTCCTTATTCTCACCTGTGTAAAAACTACCTATGGTAGGCAATCTTACAAGGCAGCTATTGCAGATCCCATTAACGATAAAGATGTGATATATTACCTGTATTAAGGAAGCACTTATTTTAAGCAACCACTTTTTGGCTTCCCTATACGTGCATGTTTGACATAGGTTTAACTGTGCATGTTTCCTAGAATGAAATCTGAAAGTAGTCACAAATATTATCAGTCGTCCAGATTTTTAAATTTCTTTCTTTCAGTCTTATATTTACTGTCTTCGTGACCAATGGTGGATATGTATCAGTATACAACCGCGAAGTAAATAATCGAAAAGATCGGTATATAGTAACGGGCAAGACAAAGACCAATATCTTTGAAGTAGGCTTTGATACAAAGAGCCCAGAGCACTGTATCACCAGAACACCAGCATGCACAATACAGCCACTGGTGGTACCGGATGTTTCTACAGAAGTGAGTATTATAGTCCTTAATTGACTTAATTTGAGTCGCAACGTGACAAACCGTACCTTCTGACATGTGCGTCCAACGAAGACAAATCACCGTGCGCATCCGCACAGCATTATCAGAGCCTTCTTTGTCCACATGAAGAATCACTGCACCTTTGACTGTCCAAAATGTGCCCAGTGATCTGAATCATCTTTGGGCACACATGTCCGAAGGTACGTTTTCTGTTGTAGAGGCTACTTGTATAACAGAAAGTTAAAAGGAATTGCCAGTGAGTGTCACAATCACAAGGTATGCTAATGAACAAATAATTTTCTCGTTATTAAAGTTCTAAGGGATTTTAAAGGAACTCAGGCATGTAACTGTATAGTAGGAATGCGAAATGAATATGTATTATATCATGTTTTATTTTAATTATCCTTTGATTTGATAAGAAAGATATTTTTATCCCGTTTTCTTACTAATCTGTTTTAAATCTATGCAGTACGATTCTGTTTGTAAAATATTTACTGGGTATCTTCACTTATGTTTTCTGATAGAGTTGTGTCGACAGAAAGCGTATTAAAAAGTATTTGAATTATTTTAAATAATTAGAAAAATGTTTAAAAGAATTAGAAACAATCTTTAAGTATATTTGGTCCGGATTATTTTTTTTTATACTACTAATGTCTGTAAACCTGGTATTATGTCATTTCATTTCCAGGCATTATATTAAAAGAACAAAAAAAAAAACGCGCTAAACTTTAAAATAAATAAATATATAAACATAATTTAAAAATTCTAGGACACAATACAATGCTGCAAAGTGATGTGGATATAAAGTTATAGTAACACAGCATTTTGTGGTGTATTTAGAATTCGTATGATTTTTAAACAAATTAAAATTGTGCCGCAATGTCAAAAAACGTAGCTTTGGACATACGAGTCCAGCAAAGATTCTAATCAGCCTGCGCATCCGCGCAGTTACATCTCCACCGGGCGCATATAGGATAGCCAAGGGTGTATAGTTTCTTTAGGTGGACAACGAAGACTGATAAAGCAGCACAGATGCACAGGCTGACTCGAGTCTTTGTTGTGCGTACATGTTAGACGATGCTTTTTCCTGCTATAGCTCAATTTATTTATGTTCAGTATGAGCTGATTTCCTTTGTTGAGACATAAGCTGGAAGACTTTAGATAAAATGTAACGTGTGTATGTTTATAATTCGACACATACTCTTTTGCTTACCATAAACATTTATGTAGCTAAACTCGTGGATTTGTAAGGAACGCGGGAAGGGACATGCTAGTTTTCCATAATAAGTTGCGGGAACAAAATATCGGACAACTGAATATCTTGTCTGCAACAGATAATATCTTGTTGGGACAAATAAATATCTTGTTCGGATAACTTAGTATCTTGTTGGGACAACTTAATATCTTGTTCGGACAACTTAAAACCTTGTTCCCAAAACCTCATATCTTGTTCAGACAACTTAATATTTTTTTCTGACAACTAAAATTGCAGTCGATCCGCCGTACTGCAATAAATATGTATCAGCCAATCAGGGAGTCTGATTAAGTTGTGCGAACAAGATAATAAGTTGTGCGGACAAAATATTAAGTTGTGCAAACAAGATATTAAGTTGTGCAAACAAGATATTAAGTTGTCCTAACAAGATTTTCAGTTGTGCAAACAAGACATTAAGTTGTTTGAACAGGATAATTAGTTGCCCGAACAAGATATTATCTTGTTCGAACTATTTAGGAAATAAAACTAGTATGTCCCTTCCCGGATTCCGATAATTTGTCGTAAATATTTATTTATAGGCCACTGTTGCTGTGGAGTGGTCAGACTGGGAGGACACACTCGCTGGTCTAAAATCTTATCACTTTGAAATTTTTCGTCTTAAACCAGCTGGTGGTGATTTGATCCATGGCGACAAGGTTAACGACGCTATAAAATCTGAAGTTTCTACAGATGTTTCACAGGTTCCTTGTTTTTTTTTTTGTTTTTTTTTTTTTTGTTTGTTTATTTTTACATTTTCTTATAAAGTATGTACTTGATTCGGAAACCATAAGTGTTTTGTGCAAATGCACATAAAACAAAGCACACAAACGTACGCACGCTTGCACGCAATATATATAGTGACAGGTATCAAATTGAAAGCCTGTTGTAAGGTAATTTCAATACTGCATATAACTTTGAATGTGTTTTAGATATGCGAAATACCAGAAATGTTTGACCTATCAGTAGAAACAGATATTTAACGTAAAACATGTAGCATTGTTACCCGACGATGATAATTCTTCAAAGTAAGTGTTCATAAGTGTTTTATTGACATGTATGTGAATGCACTATAGATCGGTGCATATTTTGTACATGTATCACATATGTTGAATGATACAAAAAACTTCTTTAGGCTAGAAACATGCTGTATGAAAGATAACAAAGAGACGAAGAAAATTTTGCTGAAATTTAAAAGAAAGTAGGTAATAATGTATTCCCTTGCACACCTGATAAGGAAATCCTGGGATAGGAAATTTTAGTCCTACCTAGTTTATCCTACCCAGCGTAAAATAAAAACTTAGAATTCTAATGTGTTTGATGTGCGCTGGCTGTAAAGGACGTCACGTTCGCCATCTTTAAGATTGACATCACTGAACGTAATGGCATAATTAAACTTTACAATAATGCCATTACAGTAAGGCGGACGTCAGCGATCAAAGTGACCGCATTATTAAAAATCCATCTTCAGAAATGAAAGGTATGCAAGAAGAAAATTTATCATGTGTGTGTGGGGCAGTGGAGTAGATAGAAAATTCCGTCCCTCGGGATCACAATTTGTCATCAATCGGTAAGTCACGTGATGTCAGATAGTGACATTCGGGACGGATTTTTCTATCTACCCCTCACACAGATCATAGATTCTAATATTCTCTGTGTTTAATAAGTATAGCAAGAAAAGAAAACAAATAAAGTTCACTATAAGTCATATCAGATAATACCAGAGAAATCATCATGCTAGATTGTATTTCGCATTGTTCTGTCCTAGAATAAAATCACTTTTATAATTACTATGAATAGCAGATCCATACTATAGTTTAGCGCACAAAGCAGCTAATTTCAATCCTATGAACAAAAATATAACAAATTTTGAGTGTAAAATACGAACATTAAAACTGAAATTTTTAAACACTTTTCTTTGTTATCTTTCATTCTGTGCTCAACATTTTCCCGTCTTTGGCCTCACCTGGCTTCTTGCTTAATTCCAGGCTGCAAAACCTTTAGTTTTATGACACTTATCAGAAATATCCTTAATCAGGACTAATAGGCATATTTGTCTTTTAAGTGCTTACAATAGTTGTCCTAAACTTAAAACAGTCTGTAATTGCTCAATGAGTGGCTAAAACGTTCTAGTTTTTGAAACTTATAACTGTGTAAAAACTGTTGGATGCATGGCTGATTGATGTAGACCCTGAGCAGACGCCGCGTTCTGTGGCGTCTCTTTGTTCATGCCTGTCAAACACAATATTCAATATTAATACGGTTACTGATACGTACAGACTATGTTTATATGTTCAGCAACCACGTGTTGCTCCAACTGTATCTTTTGTAGTTTCTATATACACATTTGCTGTATTGCAATTTTCACCCACGTATGTTACTTTTACTGCAGGTAACAGCTACACTTCCGAGCCCAGGACCTTATGCGATCACGATAACGGCATATGACAGGGCTGAAAACCATCGAACTGCTCGTCGTTTGATCATATTTGACGACATTTCGATCGTATCTCTCAAAGGTGAAAGGTCACATAAAATCGACAGTAATGGGGACTGTACGTGGAAGTCTTCCCCGAGTCCTCCCATTGTCACAAATGCTGATCCCAACGCTTTCTGTAACTGGATTACCAAAGACACGCCTACTGTAAATATTGCCTGGACACAAAGGTAAAATGCTAAAATATTTCTTACCATATTAGTGCAAAATATTTGTGCAATTCTAGTCAGCTATAGATGGTATTTTAATATTGTGTCCGTTTTGTGTTCTGAGTGAGAGAATTGTGACCTGACAGATTGATTGCTCGTATTCTTGTATAAAATCCGGCTACGTAAAGGCAACATGTGTCCTTGAGCTTATGCGAAACTCGTCAATGCTAATTAATACGCGTGCATATCCGCACTCATCAGGGCATTAAGTGTTCATAGACATATTCTGCAATATTCAGCAATTATGTTAAAGGACAACAAAGCCTTAGATCCGACTGTGCAAGTACGCTGGTTCATCTGGAGCTTTGCTGATCGCATATGCTCAAAGACATCGTTTTGCTTGGTGAGCTTCATATAATATCTTGGTCAACTAAGCTGATGCCCAGCTACGATATTGGTATACGATGTTAAACGTATGATAATAATCTCTCCTGCTATTGTCCTTGCCATTGCTATTCTTCTTTTACTGTTTGCTTCGGTTATTGTTTATGTATTGTTTGAGTTTTCTGGTCACATGTCTGCATTGCTTGCTTCTTCTGCTGGGCGATTTAAGGCTGTGCTTTGTAATTGTGACCAGTTCTGGGTAACTCCCTTCCACATTTACGGGCGAATTTATGTAGACTAAGAGATTTTATGCCACCTTTACAAGTAAGGAATTGTTATGACCCTATTTGCCTCCTTGCAGACAAAGCCCCTTCTAAAAAGGGTTTATTCAAATAGAAATGGATCACTATTATAATAAGACCCCTTTTCAGCAGGGCAGAAAAGAAATGCTGACAGTTATTTTCCTCGAAAATGTATACATTTCCCCTAAGAATGTAATTTGCTCTCTAAAGTCTGGAACAAACCAATCTAAAATCTTGAACAAAGCAAGTTCACGTGTTTAAGTACATTTTCCATTTCCTTTCTTCTTTTGGTACCTGTGTTTCTCGATTGTGGCCTTTCCTGGATAATTCCATTTATGTTTATTCAGTATGTACCACATAGTAGGTTTCTTCATTAGATTAGAGTAATTTCAATATTACATATAACTTATAATGAGTTTTAAATATTCGAAAACCCAGAAATGTCTGACCTATCAGAAGAAACTGATATTTATAGTTAAGATAGCTATCTTCTATCCTATATAAGCCGACGTAAAACATGTGGCATTATTACCCACCGATGATAATTCTTCAAAGTAAGTGTTCCTAAGTGTTTTATTGACATGTATGGGAATGTACAATAGATTGGTGCGTATATTATATATTTATCACATTTGCTGAATGGTACAAAAATACTTCTTTCGGCTAGAAACATGCTTATGAAAGATAACAAAGGAGCAAAGTAATTTTGCCGAAATTTAAAAGAAAGTAAATAATACTATATTTTCGAACATCAAGTTACTGACATTTTGCACATCAACTGAACTTTGCGACTGTTATATGACAGACATTTTTAAATGCAATTTGTAGTTTCTTAATTAGCAAATGTAAATGCTGTGCATATCGTTCTTTGTGATATAGCCAGTAACACTGACGACATATTTAACAGGTTTATTAATATAAGACACCATGATGGACAATGGTTGCATGCTGTGCAGTCCATGGAAGAACAGATAGACTTAGCACTTGACGATAATGATGGAGCGCGAACTATTGAAAAAGTAAAAAATATGCTAGGTAACGTAGACATAAACATTATGAAACTCTCAGTGCATCTACACTTTTCAGGGCTTAGCTTTCTGCTGTTAAATAAAAATACATATAGTTAATTTCACCGTTGTTATCTGAACATGCATTTTAGATGCTTATGCAAAAATACACAGTTCTCTAGAACAAATTTACCCTTACAAACAAAAAAAATATTTTGACTATACCTTTATTGCTTCATACTTTCAAAAAATTGCCAAATTGTAAGTGCATTTTAACGAAGTGCACTAAAAAGTAATTTTGTTGTTTTCAAATAACACCAAATAACGTAAAGCTAACTCTGATGACGTCATTCACGGATAGTGACATTATTTAGTTTCTTGGAAAGAGTTGAATAGAATAACATTACTGAAACAAAATTAGAAAATAACTATTTTAGATGTATATTCAGCACCTACTCTACTGTTACTTTCAGAATGTCACTTTTGCATGGTGCATTACTCAGAAGATGTAAATTTACAGATTTCTGTCGGGATTCAGCACAAAAACTTTGTCGTAACTTTCTATGCATAAAAAGTTCTATTCACGTTTGATAACTGGTTTTCAATGTGTTCAATTTGTTATGTAACATCAACAATTAAAACCCAGTGGAGAAAAGCATAAAATAATGCTTTATATTTTTGTCTAAAAATCAGTTTATTTCGTCATAAACACCTACTTAAATATGCAAAATTAAATGCATCACATGTAAAACAGCTTTTTGTTTCTATATACCTGCAACTGTGTAAATATTTACTAGCTCAAATAAGCAGCATATTCGTATCAACAGGCGGCTTTAAGTTTAGAGGCAACATACTTCTAGTTTTACTTTTCAATGTTATCTCTTACACATTATTCTGTCCATAAACTACACCATGGATGGAATGACATGCTGTTACTGCTGAAAAAAAAAATAAAATGACTTGACAAGATGAACTTAAGTGCAGATATGTAAATAAAATGTAGATTTTTACAGAAAATATTCTGGATCCCGGACCAGATATGGAATATGTTGTGCCTCTTTACTAGATTGTACGGGTATATTTTCAAAAGTGAATGCCATTCCGCTGCTTACTGTTACATTTCAGGCATAACTCGGTTCCAGTTTGCGTACAACATTACATTTGAAGAAAAAACCAGTCAGTATCCATTTGAAGATATTGACGATATGTCTACCGAGAGTCAGTCCTTCGACATACTGATTCATGATGGAATGAAACTAGACATACAAATAAGAGCCAGTGACATCACAAATACTTTTGCTGACGATTTTGTGACGGTGAAGACAGACTTATCACCACCTGTAATCGTAGATCTTTGGTTGACAAAGGGAGATAGATTAAACATCTCTGTCCATAATATTGAAGATCTATCGAACTTACAGTATGTTTGTTTTTATTCGTTATTTAAAATAATGGTGACGGAACATGTCGTATATATGTGTATACCTATTCTAGCAAACTGTTTTTTGGGGACCAGATACACCTTGTAGATGTTCTGCCAGTTTTGCAGGGAGACAACGTTTGTGTATTCGTGTTGTCTATCCTCATATCAAAACTTTTCTAAAATGATCTGCTGAAAAAGGACATAAAATGCTCGTAGGGGAATATGTTTTCCATTTAGAGTAGATCCCTTTCCAGAAGGGAGCAAAAATGACTGATAGATTTCTCTTCCTTGTAAGATTATCAGATTTCGTTAATTACTATATATATTTGGTTGTCAGAAAGGATCCTATAATTTTGCTCTAATGCCATACAATCCTTAAAGTATTATTTGTTATACGAGAGATATATATTTCTATCATAAGTGTCTTCTCTAAATATATGGAAAAAGTTAAATGTCAGGAGGTTTCCATTGCTTTGCTTCTTTTACTATGATGCAAAGAAGCTAACAAACAAATATATTTTTGCGTCTTTTTTGTAAACTGAACATATGTTAACTTTGTAATTCGGAGCTGCATCAAAATCGCGCGTATAAATTCGTTTAAGCCCCTCCAACCCCAATAGTTTTTCAACTGTCCTTTTTAAAGGCGATTTCTCCGTTTAGTTTTTCTTTGTGTCGGTGGTTTCATTTGTGGTGGTTCTTTTATCATTGTGTTTCCTCATATCTGCTTCTTCAGTGCACTGGAAAGGCTGGTGGCATTTACTGGGTATCTTTATTCATATTTTTGTGAATGTTCTCTAAGTTCTATTGAAATAACTATCGATATTTAAATTATGGAAAACCTTCAGTCAGCTCGATGATTCTACGTTTTATAAGGACTATAACACTACACCATACGAGTATTATTGCAGTTTATGCAATTAAGTAAATAAAAGCAGATTCTGTCAAATTCAATGAAACAGAAGGAATATTGATAAATTGTATCAGCGATTGTGATTGTTGAAACGGTATTATTCGGATATACTGGACTGTAAAGTATTCTAAAATTTAGAAGATACTTTCGAAAACCTACTGATTGATTAATTTATTTAAACATAGAGATGTACAGGAAATACTATTATCGTGAAGCTTAACCCTCCCATGACATTGTACAATGCCGCATGAGATGAAATGACGATACAAAACAGCGTTTAATCAAGCAGTCAGAACAAACAAGTAAACACGGACAAGTCTTAAGGGGACTGGTTACACTTCACATATTTCTTACCATTTTACAATGGAGAACCGTTTCATATTCCTTTTACAAAACATTTGTTTAATTAAATCTGTGGAGGGAGAGGGAGAGGGGGCGGGGGCACTCTATTACTTCTATTATAATTGGCCTCCGTACATAACACATGATAAGAATACTTAAAACAGAGCATGGCTGTAAAGACAATTCCAAATAGATTTTGAAATAATATGACCTTTCGAAGCAGAAATCAGAAAAAGATAAATGACTCCATTAAATCGAGGATGACTTTCAATTTGATTAAGCTCCGGGTTTGGCGATGCCTAACTGTACCACTACACAGACGACTCTGACAAAATTAGAAGTTTCTTTTTTTTTTTTTTTTTTTTTTTACATTTTTTTTAATTTACTATTTACAACACATATAATACAGACATTAATTTAATTCAAACACTTCGCACACAATTTGACGCAAATCCCTTCACTCTTCCGCTTAACGTCGTAACATCCTATGCAAGCTCCATTTCCATACATACACAAATGATTATAATGTATGAATGACAATCAGGGACCTGACGTTCCAAATGTCGCAACCCTAAATGTCACTGACATTACTAATGTCAAACACCTCCGACTTCTTGATAATGATCAGGGGGAGAGTAGTATTGGATCAACTCCAACTATTAAAAACTCGGTGCCTTGATCAGACGAAATCGGAACACTTAAAATACTATATATATTCCGCCACAATGCCTCCTAAATTTGTTCTCCTTCTTTGTAACAGGCGGAATAATACAAATTAATTTTACAATGATTTCTTAATATAATTAATTCAATTAACTATTAAACAAAGAAAGAGAAAAAAACAACTTTGCGTATGTATGTGGGTGGGGGCCTATCTATGTTCCTGCATATGTCTGCGTATTGCGTATGCGAATGTAAAACTAAATTTCTGGCCTAAGCGATTCTTATTGTATCGCGCATTTTACATTGGCTATTCCGATCCTGCACTGTTTTTATTTGTATAAACTAAATCATACCTTGCTGCTTCAAAAAAAAAACAAAAAAAAAACTGGTCAGTCCGCACATGCCAGCGCGGCCTGCTCAGTGTTCCCGGTAGTAGGTACAATTCTCGCACCTGAGAAATTCCGACCAGACTGTACAACCTAGCGCAGCTCAGCGTTCTTGATATAACCCAGGTAACATATGCAGAATTGGACTAGCATGCGCTGAAATATATAGTTTATAGATTTACTATTCGGACTCGGATATTTTCCTGCTTTTGAAATTTGAACAGAAAAACCTACAAACAATTAGATAATATTAATATAAATTAACGACTCACTGAACTGTCCAATTATAATTCAAACGGATTTTTTTCGTTGTCTAGCTGACCTCCGAATAGGAGTGTATTGGTTAGTTTTCTATAAAGTAAGGCTATACTCTGGCCATGCATCAATTGCACGCTATGTGCGTGATTTTTCAAACATTTTGCAATTTTCTCGCTTTCTACGTTTCGCAACCAGTTTAGCCCTATTAAAGTCGCGTGAATTATAAATCACACTTCTATCAATAACAAATGGTCCGACTGTAGAAAAAGGATTCTACCTCAAATATATATAACTTTGTCAGCTTGCACTGCAGTCTGCTCTGGGTCGTAACACTGTTCAGGAATAGAAATGTAACGGTCAACGCTGTCCACGTCGACGATGCCTAGCCCTCGTTTGAGCACATACAATCTTTAAGTAAAGTAAATAAGTCAACTCGGGAACTGATACCATTTGATCCAGATCAAGCCCCCAACAGCAAAGGGAAAGACAGATAAATACAACTAAGCAGCTACAAAATGAACAGAAAGCGAGCAGACTTGGCAACTCTTTCCAAAAAAGGTGGCAACTCTAATACCCAGACTTAATTATTAAAAGAAAAACATTAGAAAGTGAACTACTAAATAACAATGAACAAAGAGAACCACAAATGAAAGTACTGCCTATGAACGGTCAGTAATGAATTACTGGGGGCTTAAGCTAGTTTTACGGGATGCCAACCCTCGCCCTCAGCTTCCATAGTGGTAAAACATATATTTGTTCGGTCCGCGTGTAGGTTTAACTCATCAATTAATGATTACAAATAAATCGCAGATAGAGCCTTTAATGAAGCAAGGGTGAGGACTCAACAGAAACAACATGCTGAGACATTTGGGGAAAACTGGAGCAAAATAAAGCCACCAATTCAACCCCGGTGAGCCGAGAAACAGACATAAAATGTTCCGGCCCAGACTATCTAATGAATATTTTTTTAAATCGGGGCTATACTTTGAGAACTGTTTTAGATGGATACAGATGCCTATTGTGACTGCAGCAGAACATATTTTTGTTACAGTGACGGTAACGGAGAAGCTAAGGATAGGCTACATACAGATTTTGAAATAGCTAATAGAGCGAGCCTTCTAGATGACAGGAACATTTAAGCCGTTACAGAACTTTTGAGTTAGATGGGTCTTGTCTTTGCTGACAATGAACTGAAATTTAATGTTTGAAATACACAAAACGTCTTAATATTGACAGTTGTAATTGCAGAAGATTTCTTAATTACATACTGGAGGAGCTTTTTTCAGCTTCAGTGTTTCATGTGTAAAACAAAGTGGTTTAAACAAAACCGGGAAAGTATGTTGATTCAGAGAGCATACTCAAAAGGTTACAACAGACAACTACACTTTATTTGGAACACATGTTTATGTAAAACACAAGTAACATATATATTGACTGTTCCACATAGAAAGAACATAAACCTAAATAGTCATACTAATGCCATACTAATGCCTAAATATCTCTGTTTCTAGACTTGAATGGAAAGCATATGACATACACAGTGGACTTGAAGAAATATACTGGAGGATCTATGATAACTTCACGGGAAATGATATTGACCACGGTTTTGCACATTTATCCCCACAAGGAGGTGCTCAGGTAAAAGCGTCTTATAGGCATCAGTTTTAGAGAATAAAAGAAAGACTATGTCTCGCAAAATGCAAAAAGCGTCACTAGGCTAATTTCAAGCTGCAATATCTACAGAGTCGTATCAGGGTTATTTACGGCTCTTATAATTCAAACAGGCTGTGTTGCAAGATTGGATCAAAACATATTGTATGGTTATAGTGGTCATTATATTCCCACATATAAATATGAAAGCGATCTACTGATCTACACTGAGTAAGAAACATAAGCTATATGATCTTTAGCCGTCATTTGAGAAAGGTGTGTTTTATACCGTGTGTCCAAAGACAATGCGTATACGAATGTTAACTGTTACTCTGAACGTCAGATTTGTAAGCTGTATAACAGAAATATTGTACTTGTCGTTCCTTATTCAATATCCTTTTTGTGCTTATTGTACGTTATCAAATATTGTACTAATGGCTTGTAATTCTTATCAAATACTGTACTTTATCAAATATTGTACATGTAGTTATTTACCAAATACTGTATTTTATCAGATATTGAACTTTTCGTAATTCTTTATCCAAAGAAATATTGTTCTTTTTACGGACTAATTCTTCACAAGGAAACTAAGAAGTTTTTAATTGTTAAACAAAAGTTAATTGTATGCGCAATTTAAGCTAAAAGCAACTTCAGTACTGTTCGTTGAACAAACTATTTGAAAGTTGTCAACAATTATGTTAAAGTTGTTGTTAAGGGTAGCAAACACATTTAGAGGCTACTACTGTGGTGACATAAAGCTGTTAAGAACTCGAGGATTTGTTTTTTTTCCAAGTCATGAAGACAACAGCTTGTTGTTTTACATCTAGTAGAATAATTCAAAACTTTCTGCTTAAAACTAAAATTAAGGCACATGAAATGATCAAAACGCGTCTTCAGTCGATCTCTAGGCCATATTTTGCGAACAGTGACAGTAAAGCGTACATTTAGAGCTCTAACATGCAAGTTGTTCGATAATTTACATCCGATATTTTTTTTTTCTTTTTTTTATCTTTTCTTTTCCACATGTTTAGGTTAGTATGGCATTAAGTGCAAATATAAAACGGATATATCCCTATAGCATGATATTCGTGTCCGAATTATTGTCTATATATCATAACAAATATGCACTGAAAATCTAAAACTAGCGTTTAATTAGTACGAATACTTTATGTTAAATAATGGCCTCTCATCCGTATATAGCTTTTAGAATTAACTCATGTGTTACAACTGTCCAACTGTCCAGAGAATGAGAAATATAAAACACAATTAAACAGGTGACACTCAGCCAAATAAAACTTTATTTAAATTGAAAGGATGAAGACACTTGCAAAACGAAATATGACAATTACCCAAGAGGTGCTATGTGTAACTGTACACCGTTTGATGGCTGCTATCACCAACATTACCAAGTAAAGCCACAGATAACCACTGATGGAGTAAACGGATTACATGAAAGTAAACATCGAGGGGTACATGACAGCGATTATTTCATAGAAGTCACAGCTACAAATAAGGCTATATTGAAAACAACACGGATAATAAAGGTGAAATGAATAATAGTTATCAGAAAAACCATCGATTTTTTTTATAATGAACAATGTACTTGTGAGAAATAACATGCATACATGGCGTGCAAACAGGACGTCACCTGTCGAAATAAGAACAGCTAGTACTAAGTTATGCTTACTTTCTATTAATAAATTGCAACCGTTGAAACGTTTTATGCAAGGACTTTCCTTTCTTTGGAATGACGAACAAGTGTTATTACTGCTTGATAGTATTTCTTCGCGATTGTAGGTTAGATTCGTTTGTTGATATTAAAACCGCCCTTCAGGTTTAGAGAAAGAAGTATGTTTAGACTCGGAAAACAGCCATCCTGTTCCACGGGATAAGAAATGAATTAGGTGAAATTATATTACTAAACAGCACTTCTTCGAAAACAATTGCACTAACAATAGTGAACTGCAACGGAAATAGGCATTGGAACTGTCAACAGCACAACTCTCGGGGCCTAAACTGGTTTTATGAGTACTCGACCGTCCCCCTTTTATCCTGAGTTAGTTTTGTCTACTGATAATTGTTCGGTCCGCATGGGGGTTTCCTAACTTACATGTATCATTGAATCTACAGAGAAAAACGTTTAAATTAATCTCTCAATACAATTATTAAACAAGTATTAGGGTTGATTTCAAACTGCCTGTCACAACAAAAGAAAGTCACTGGTAGAACTACAGTCAGACTAAGTACCAACATCCGTAAATCCGAAATCCGAAGTCGCTGGTGTGGGAAAATCGACAAGAAAACTCTTGAAACTGCTCAGCTGGAATTAAGGTCAGGTGTCCCATCATAAGAAGTTTCTTCTTCTTTAGTAGTTAGACCGTCGGATATCTGTAATCATAGTCGGTATAAACGCCCAAATCGCTATAGGTAAGGCATTTTCTCCATAATCATAGTCGGTATGAACGTCAACATAATTGTAGGTAAAATTCTTTTTTCAACCAAAAGGTACTGATATTTTTTTCTTATTTCTACAGGAAAACGTATTTTTTGGTACTCTGTAGAAGCCTACAACACGTGTTTACGTGAAGAAATAAGAAAATATTTACCTCTTATTCAATCTTATCTAGAGCTGTGCTCAAGGTACTATTAGTTACGAACCGTCAAATGTCGCTCATGAATGTGTAACCGAAACGTTGTTACTGAACGACTGATTATATTACCCGTAAAAACGTTTAGTCTTAATGGATAGAGAGTCTGGTAAAACAGCAAATAATACGAGTAGTTTCATACACATTTGATTATTTTATAAACTGTCGCAAAACATTGAAAGTCGGACTTGGATTTATGTTACGCAAGTACGTTTGCATGTTACCTTTTATATGGAACATGGTCACTTGTTTGTCTAGTATGTTATATGTGATAGGGGATCAAAATTAACTTGTTAAAGTGCAAGTTCAGTCGTTTGTCTTTTTAGACTTTTAGGTATATTCTGCAATATTGGATTAAACCCATTTAATAATATCTGAAAGAACACGCGCCATGATGCTCAGATGAGAATGAACTCCGCTACATAAACAAACTTTATGAGTCTGAAATTTCCAGGTTGATCTGAATCTTTACCGTTCTAAAGCAGCGGATCTGGTGTTGTTTTCTTCTTTGTGTGGCCTTGTAGCTGCTCGCTGCGTTTCCTGTTTGTTGTCTTATAGTTTCGTTTAGTTCATCTAGTGTAGTATTGTGATCACATGGTTGGGGAAGAGGGAACTGGTTGTTTTGCTTTTCTTTGTTTTGTGGTTTGTTTACAGACTGTCATTATTTGGTTACTCTTACTCTTGTTGGCACTGGTAGGCTATGTTCTGTGATTGTGACACATCCTGGGCGTCTTCTATACTATTTTTGGAAGTAAATAAGTTAACTTTGGTGGTCTGCAGTATACGATTAAATAAATCTAGCTCATTGTACCATGAGATCGTCCTTGAAGTGTATCAGTAGTAAACGCATCGCAAAATTCCAAGGGAGAATATTACGTGTTACATATTAACAATTCACAAACGTTGTTTCGAATTCGGTAATATAAAATATTGCCTTTATATTTCATTAGTGCATCACGTCACAGAATTCCGATGATGTGAAAAGAATTGCCTTTCTTGTACAGATAACAAGCTTTCTTACAATTGTAAGGGCGTCGTTTAAAACCAAATAATGTTCAAAACTGACAATATTGCTTTAAGCGATACTTCGTAAGAGTTAAGTACAGTCGAACTTCACTGGCTCGAACATCTTTGGGACCGTAGAAATTTGCTCGAGATATGGGTAGTTCGAGCCACTGAGGGTTAATCATGGCACCAGGTTAGGAATATATATTGTACCATTCTCGACGAAGTTACTGTGTCCTCGCTGGTATTGATTTTCTTGTTCTCGCCCTGTCCTTTGAAAGATTGCTGAATACAATGGCCTCCCCTGTACACCTATTTCATTGTAACGTGATTGTCTATTAAAATTATTATATATTGTTGGAGAGGGTGGACTTGAACCTGGGTTTACGGACGTCGAACCTCTCCCTTTATCCTGATGCTGCTCTAGCTGCATATAATGCGGTTTACGTAGGGATTTCCTAACCCATGAATAGCTTAACATAAAAACACATATACAATACTCGTAATAGTTAAATAAAAATATAGATGTGGCCATAACAAAAAAAGAAGTAAAGTCGGATAGAAATATCATCTCTAATTGAGTAGGATCACAGTCGAGTGCGGTCAGGTAAAGTCCCGTCTTGAAAAGGTATGCCTTTGCTGTTAATATGTGACATCATGTTTGGCCTTCAATTGCTGCAGCACATATAAAAACATTTTCAACACCATTTTCCTAAAACAAAACTGACTGATTTTCATGGAAAAGAACGGAAATATCCAAAGCAACGGTTTAAGACAACACTTTTAATGCATCAAATCAGTTTATTTTATTATTAAATAAGCAATTGGTGCACATGTAAGCAGTATTTGAGACGTTAATATAGGTTTTATTACACTACATAATTAGACTCTCAATGGTTAAATAATTATATAGATGCGGCGTCAACGACAAAGGAGAAAAAAAAACAGTTACAAAATAACATCTTTAACGGAGTTGGATTAGAGTCGACTGTGATCAGGTATAGTAAAGCTCGTCTTTAAAAGGTATATATTTTAGACGTCATTTTGTAATATCATTACATGTTTGGACTTCTGTTGCTGCAGCACATATAAAAACATTTTCAGCGCCATTTTCCATAAACGACAAACGACATTGACTGATTGTTTACTGAAAAGAACGGCAATGTACAAAACAAATGTTCAAAATTGGACAGTACCTTTACAGTATATGAAATCAGTTTAATTCATTATAAAATAAGGCAATGATATACATGCATGCAGGATTTGAGATGTTTATATAATATTATGAGACTAGATAATCAACTGATAGTCCGTTTGACTATATTTGAGCGGGAAACAGGGGTTTTCAGGCAGTCTGATATATTAATGTACAAAAAACTTACAGAATCATTGGATACTGTAGAATATATTGTGTACAGAAACTTACAGAATAATTGAATATTGTAGAATATATTGATATACAGAAATGATGGTTATTTTGAAAATTAAATACCGCTTAAGCTGGCGCTAGGGGCCGTATGCAGCCTCGCAAACTACAATGTTCCATATGAAGAGACTCAATTAAACCGAGTCTCCAATTTTCGTGATTTTGTATGTTCTTTGTTTCCAAAGGCAATCCTTTTTACTTTTATTTTACATAATCATTGGCTACTGTAGAATATATCGGTGTATAGAAGCTGGATCGGTACTGTTTGTAGAGTCTTGAAAATCTTTTTTTCGTGGGTCGACTCGTTTTAAAACTACTGCATAAATACAATACTCTTTTTGAAAACCAGGGTATTGGACACACCTGGTATAATTCCTGCCAGTTTGTAAAAAAGAGACATTTTTGTAACTATTGGTCCTCCTGCACACATTACCCCTTTCTAAAGAGAAATTTCTCTAAAAGGAAGAAATAAGCTCCCTTTTAGAGTAGATTGATTTTCAGATGGGATGTTAAGCAATTTTGACAGGTTTGCCTCCCCTGAAAGGACGACGTGCATGAAGGAGATATTTTGCCCCCCCCCCCCCCCCCTCAACCCCCCCCCCCCCCCCACCTTCCCAACACAGACATCGTCTGAAGTAAAAAAAATGAAGTACAGTAATACAGTAATTTCTTTTAGTTGGTTATTAGAACAATAATTCTAATAACGATTATGGTTGTTATGGTATTGGACGCCTATCCAGGCATAAAAAGGGAAAATAGGCCTGTTGGGCCTATTTTCAGACGTTTAACTGTAGAATTAACACAGAATACAACTGAATACTGAAAAGGTATTGTAACAGATAATAATTATTTTCAAAATACAAAACATGCAAAAATATCCTTTGGTATTCAGCTGTGCAGGTAGTAAATTTCTGAACAATCGTCCTCTTACAAGTGCATATTTCCTTCTTGTTGAATCCATTTTTGAGCAAGGTTAACAAAGGATTTTTGACGGTTACATTATATTAATACCCTGAATCAGGCGCTGAGCGGCACCAAGCCTATAAAGAGACTTCGGAAGAATTGACATTAGTTGTCTTCGCCACATCAACCATTTAGTCCTGAAGTTTTCTGTTAATGTTAAGGAACGGCAAGACATGCTCCCTACGATATATTGGTTACCTATTCTTCATAAAAACCATATGAAGCAAAGTAATTCAGCCTCCTGTACCACTGCACTACTGAACTCTTTTGAATTATCAACTTCTCGTCTCTGTGCTATTACAACTCGTTTAATTAGATAGTGTGAAAAAGTTTACGAAAGCTCAGACAGGATTTTGTTTTGGTCAATTAAAAAAATGCTGATGAGGTACTTAGTAAATTAAAGTCAAGAGAATTTTGCGCCCATCTTGTTTGTCAACATATAATTTTTCTACGCTTTATACAACTTTGCCCCAGATTTAAAAGAAAAAAAAAGGAAAAAAAAACTTATTGACTTAATGGGGAGTACTTTTCAAATGGTAGGCTCTCCTCTTCTTGCTTGAAATAATAGGAATGTATTCTTTAATTTTTATGACGAAAAAAAAAACAAAACTTTTTTTTAAGCTTTGGTATTGTTAAAACGTTTGTAATGCATTATCATACCTTTTAGACAACATTTCCATTAGATTTGAAATTATGTTACACAGACAAAATTAATAATGTAAATACCGATGAGTACTTATTGTGCTGCTCTTTTTGGTTTGTTTCGAAAGATATTTTATGCTGTCTCTTTCTAATGATACACAAGGTAATATATTATTGAAGCTTTTAACTCAACTTCCAGATATTTGGACAATCTTTTGAATACCGACAATCTTTACTGTAAAGTAATGGTGACTCAAATTTATCCTAATGAATTGCAATTGAACAAATCTAATTATACTGATACCAAAGCCGACTTTTTCAATTGTATTTATTATTTTCTAATAGTTTTATTTCATATAAAATTTATGACAAACGCGATGATTTCGATTTTGACATGGTTAATTACCAGTGTTTTGATGGCGACGTTCCTCGTGCCCCTTCATATGGCGTTTACATTTCTTATCTTATTCAGTTTGCTGGAGTATCATGTCAATTGTCTGACTTCAATGCTCGTAACCAAACTTTGACTGTTAGACTTCTCCAACAGGCGTATCAGTATCATAAACTTAGGAAAGTTTTTGCTAAGTTTAATCCTCGAAACTACGAATTGATCTAAATACGATACCGGACTAAAAAAACTCTGCTACAAGGCCTATCAGAACTTGAATTTTATGTGACTTTGTGTGTGAAATAAAAGTAAAAAGGATTGCTTTTGGAAACAAAGAACACACAAAATCACGAAAATCGGAGACTTGGTTTGATTGAGTCTCTTCATATGCAATACTGTTGTTTGCGACGCTGCATACGCCCCATAGCGCCAACTTAAGCTGTTCGATTTTCAAATTAACCAGGATTGGCTCAATGATCCCAAAGGAAATAAAATAACCTGCACTAGGGTGATTACGGGGAGACTTTTTACGGCCGCCACACGGCACAACACCAGCTACAGTAGAGTAAAATATGTCAAAAAGGATTGCTGATGGAAATAAAGAACACACAAAATCACGAAAATCGGAGACTCGGTTAGATTGAGTGTAATGTTAGGAAACAAAATGTAGGAAAACCTAATTTTCTGATCTTCTTAGTAAAATTGTCATATGTCAAAAGCAAAAGGCGTGTACCATTGATGTCGTAAAACAATCTGCTTGCTTAGCGGTTAATCCACTTTTCTTAACTCTTAAATTGCACGATTGTGGGTCGAGGGTTAGACTCTATGATGCCCCCGACTTTAAAATGTTTACTTAGATGGTCTGGGCCGGGACTTCATGTCTGTTTCTCGGCTCACCTGGTTCAGCTGGTGGTTTTCTTTTGTTTCAGTATTCCAGTACGGTTGTTTGACAAACAACGGATATGAAGATGTCCCAACACCTTGTTTCTGTTGAGTCCTCATTTAAGCTTAATTATCATGTATGCCAGTAGTGTTATTAGACAACCTATGGATCTCCAAATGCCTCAACACGTTATTTCTGTAGTCCTCATCTTTGCTTCAGTATATAGCGTTATCTGTGATTTATCTGTTGCCCGTAATGATTCATGGATGAGTTAGAAGACCTCCGCACAGACCAAACGAATATATGTTTTAACCATTATGGAAACCGAGGGCGAGGTTTGGGACCCCGTAAAGCTGGTTTAAGCCCAACGTAATTCATTACAGAACGTTCCAACGCGGCTCTTCATTGCGGTACTTCTTAGGAATCGATATGTAGTGTTTCGCTTTCAATTTTTTTTTTTTTTTTTTTTTTTTTCTTTTTTTTTTTTTTTGACTATTATATAAGTTGATTATATATTATATAGTTACTTATGTTTGGGTTACAGAGTTGCCACCTTTTTAGGAAAGAGCTGCCAACTCTGCTTTCCACTTGTTATGTTTGTGACTGCTTTATTGTATTTGTCTGTCTTTCCTGTTGGTGTTTGGGGGTTAATGTAGATCTGATTTATCAGTTCCTGAGTTCTCTAGTTTTTCTTTTTTTTTTCTTTTTTTCTGCCTATACTAAAACAAGAAGTTTTGAAATAATGGTCCAGTTTTTTTTTTAAATTATAAATTCACAAGGAAAAGTATTGTCTTTGTTATTGTAAAGGGACATAACTCTGGTCAAATAAAGTTGTATACCGCTACATGAAGTAAACAGAAAAAAGATACATCATATAATTTCAAGCAGTACCATCCTAGAAGCAAGGCCTCCCTTTTAGTTTGTAGAATTGTGAAAATTGAAATTTTATGTGAGGAGTTATTTTTCTATGATATGTACTACGCATAAACCGTGAAACAAAGTGAGAAACAGTGCGGAATTAATAGCTTGTATATTGAATATCTTAATTTATAGACAAAGAAATATATGTCCTTTCAAACACCAAATTGGCATCCAGGAAGAACATGTTGTAAAAAAACATGCATGTAGCTTGACATTCCTACCTGTAGTTTGTCATTGTAAAAATATGTATCCAGGGAAAACACAGCTGATCCTGTGCAACTACACAGTCTGATTAGAGTCTTTGTTGTCCACGTGAAGAGGCTTTGGCTTCTTAACTAGCTATAGAGCACCCAGCAAAGATTCAGACCAGACTGTGTGGACATGCAGGCCGATCTAAGTCTTCGCTGGGCACACACGTAATTGTGCATGAATTGCTGTTGTACTCCAGCTTAAATGTCATTGTAAAATGTTGCATCTTATTTAGCAGATAAATAGGTGCCAAACACAAAATTGACAGGATTTGAAGTAACAATTATGGAGTTTGACATTCAGCTTATCAGTCTAAATAAATGACACTTTGACAGATACAGCTACCTCCAAAAGATTTTTACCTAGCTGTTTTAAGTATTATAAAAATAAATAGATACGTAGAAGGGTGAATGAGTGAGTGAGTAAGTGAGTGAGTGAGTGAGTGAGATGAATAAATGGGTTGTGAATGAATATATAAACGAATAAACGTGTGGATGGGTGAATGAGTGAGTAAACGAGAGAGTGAATGAATAAGTGAGCGAATGAATGAACATGTGAGATGAATGAATAAGTCGTAAATGGCAGACAAAGAAAACGATGAAGATAGATGGTGCTAGCCTGCATAATATCAGCTGGGGCACAGCAATACCTACAAAATAATGTCACCAAATAAAGACTTAAATCAGAATGGCATCCCCGCAGGAAGAGCATTCCCGTTTGTGTGCTTTACACATAGCTAAATATTATGCATCTCCATTGGCACACAGCAAAGATAGACCAGCGTGTGCACTCACGCAGTATGATCAATCTCCGCTGTGGACTCTATACATACTTACGCACATGATGTTTCTCTAAAGGTGAATGGAGTGGATACACTGGAAGTAGCATAAATCGTGAGTGGGATGATAATGATATCAAGTGACAAAATATTAACAAATCTATCATCAGGATTAGAATTAATGGGGTCCTTAGTATAGAAATTATATGTCCTTGTCGCTTATCTCTAGAACACAGGCAATGATCAAGATGAAGCTAATAAAAGTTCTTAGCCAGTACCTATCATTCTAATAAATGTGAACTAGAAGTATCATATCTTTTTTGATGTAATGAGGTATTAAATCTTTTGATGCAAAACTTTAACATGAGATTTTAGGTTCATAACCTTGACCTCACAATAATTGGCGGTGATAGGGTTGAAGGCTATAAATATTTGAGCCAGTGCCTATCATCAAATCAAATTCAATTCCTCTTAAGCTCAGCGTGTAGTCTAAATATATTATTTTTAACACTAAACTTTAACATGGAAATTAAGGTCGTGACTGACCTCAAGGTCAGGCAGGGAAGGTGCTGTAAAAATTGTTTGACCAATGCCTACAATTATACCAAATATGAAATAAATTCCTTTTAAACTCTAAATGCGGTTTGTCTTCGTATATGACCTTGAACATAAACTTTAACACGAACATCTAACTCCACGACCTTGGCCTTCTGGTTAGTGACCGGAAAGGCGCTGATAAAATCATTGAACGGTACCTGTCAGTACACCAAAAACGACTTAAATCCATCGTAAAGGTTTGGAAGTTATGAGGACTAAACATCCGTCAGCCAAAAATATAGTGTATGTGGACTCCCGACGCTAATGCCAGCGTCGATGCCAGATTAAGTAAAATAGCTTTTATTATTCTGAGCTTTTGCAGGCAAACTGATAACTTTCTCAAGCAAAAAATCAAATTTAACTTAATATTCATTCCGCGAAGAAAACATATGCATCAACGCATGTCTCATTCAGCCAGTTTTGTTGTCTGCATGTCTTAATGAAAACATGGGCCATGACCTTTGACCCCGTACCATTCTCAAAAGGAATGCTTCTCATGTATTTTACTATTATATTGATATATGGGGATGACCAAATTATCATTTACACTAATATGGGCTAAGTCAGTCGGGGACCAATTTCGGGCTTTAATGCACGGTTGTCTTTTTATCCATTAAAATATTTTGCTTAGTATTGTGAGAAGTGTCCTAGTAAGTAAAATAAACTTCTCAGATGTTGGACTCCGAAACAAAGAATAAAAATTATAGTGCTATATATCTGCAATCATTTGATAAAAAAGCAGAAGAATATTATGTAAAGACAAACTTTGAAACTTATACGATGATTGGAAATTAACTAAAGACAGCTAAATTTATATTATAGATAACCATCGACACGTCGCCACCTGTGGGAGGAGTTGTCTACGAAGGAACCAAGGGCGAGCCCGAAATAGACTTTCAGCAGGATCTGACAATACATGCTCATTGGAGTGATTTCTTTGACAAAGAAAGTGGAATTATGTTCTATAGATATGGCTACGGCACTGAATGTTTGAAACCGGAAGACTTTGACATCGTCACAGGAAAAGAGGTTTGACTCTTACTTTTTTGTATAATTGAGAGTTGCTGAATACTGAATCAGCAAATTAATTTATATACGAGTATTTGGCTACAAACTTTACATGTTTACTTCTTAAATAGCACGTTACAACAGCAGCAGATGAAATTTTAACATGCATTGTTCAGTGTCTTTAATGCTTGCTGTTTCATGTGAATCGCCTTTATATAATTTCTCTGAAAAATGAACAAATATATAAAAAGTCAGTTCTCATAATTTGAAACTCCATGGGATCAGAACTTTTATTTTGAAATAACAGTAGTTTGAGATAAGAAGAGTTGAACAGTAAGACATATATAGCAAACTAAACTAATAATGTCCTTTATTTGGTTTGACTTTAGCAGAAGTTTAAGTTATTATTGTTTAAGATAATGAGAATATCGTCTGCAATAGTTTTGAAGGCAAACATGCCGGGCGGACAAGTCACCTCATTTCCTGTGAAAGAAAATGTCATCTGAAACAATTTTAATGTTTTATGACGATTTAAATATTTATAATATCACAGTGTTTATATTTAATGTTATTGCAGGGATTTTATATTTAAAGCCATAGTTTGCAGTTGAACAGGAAATATGCATTGACTTTACAAATGTGTACAAAATGAATTATGTAAAACTATAAGATCCTGTACAAAGCAAGAAGGTGGGAATTCACATTTTTGTTTGCTTACAAGGGGAATGAATAAATCTCTGAGGAATATATTTTCATGTGGGAGGCAACTTTGTCTAAATTGGTTTACCTTTCTTCTGAAAAGTTACTTTTCTAAAGGAAAAAATTTGCTCCCAACGTCAGCAAATTCTTTCCTTTTAGAGTAGATCTTTATTTAAACGGAATTTGATGTGCAGGATAGCAAAGACGAGGTCACAAAAGTTGTCTCCCTTGTAAAACAATCGTAGCAAAATTTCCATATGTATCAATTCATTTTGCACATGTAACCGTTGTTAAAACGCTTTTTTTTTTTTTTTTTTTTTTTTTTTTTTAAGAAAGCTACTGTAAGAATGTTAGAAGTGGGTTTGTGTTTTGCCTCTCTTACCTCATTTACATGGAATTCTATTTCGTCCCTAAGTGTAAACGAGTCTGGTTTGCTTTTCCACGTAATGTCCAAAGACTGCTGGATGAATTGCAAGCATAGCTCAAGCATTCTTTTTGAATAATTGGAGTAAATACGGTATATAAGTTTGGTATGACAAATGCAATCACGAAAAGAATACTCATAGTCAAATTCTTATACTTTTTTGTTATTTCATTTGGCTAGTTATTAATACTTAAATAAGCGTCAAAAATATTGCCTTTGGATACAAAGAACACATTACAGATCAAAGAAAGGGAGTCTTGGTTTTATTGAGACTCTTAGTAAGCAGTAATGAAGTCTGTAACACTGCTTACGCCCTCTAGCGTATACATGAGCACAACTCCATTTTCAGAGATACCACAATGGACCCAGTGAATGTTTACAATAAACTTTACAGCGATATTGGTCAGACGATGCATATGCTCTGTCAAGGAAAGAACCAAATTTTAAGTTTGAATTTGGAAACGTATAAAATTGTTATAGTGTACAGTTTTATCTTTTTTTTTTTCACTTTATGTCATTTTATTTTATTTTTGATTAGCAATAACTCGATCACATGCCTTTTCATATTCTTTGAATTTAATACATACAATTAGCAGCATATCATTAGATTTTCAAGATATTATGCATAAACAAATAAAACGGCCAGACATTTTAGCTGTATAATTTTATCTCTGAACTTTGTTTTACTTTGTATCATTTTTATACATGTATTTGCAAGGACTAGATTACATTACTAAAGAATTGTACTAATTAGTCCCCATGCAATGAATTTAGTACATACTTATATTACTTGAATTTCTAAATATTCTGCATAAACATAATACAAAATGTTAATATGTTTTAGTTGTATGAAACGTACAGGACGGAAACATCATTTCAAGTAGAGCAAGAGGGAAAATACTATGTCACAGTAGCTGCATTCAATCATGCCTTGGATCATTCAACTCCTGTTTGCTCAGACGGAGTTATGATAGACACGTCTGTTCCTATTGTCACTGAGTTTAAAGTTGATGGAGCAAAGGTTGACCCACGCTTGCTTCGAGATACGGATGGAACTGTGTGGTACCTTCATAATGACAGAACCAGGCAGGGCTTAGAGACACCTTCTGATGGCTGCAGGTTAGATTTGCTTTACAATAAGTACTAAAGAAGTTCAGAAAGGAACGCAGTTAGATATCAGTCTAAAAACCGCAATGTAAGAAGATGTATATTCAGAATACTTGGATCAAATGACTGGTAAGAGTATTCGTTGTAGCTAACCATATAATCAACAATTTCTTCAGACGGTGATTTCGATCAAAGACCATTGCTAGGAGAGTTCAAGAAATTTGCGCAAAATTAGTTTCCCTTTCAGGAAAATGACATTTAAGCTTCTATCGGCAATTTTCTTGGTATTTTATGAGTTAAGCATTTCCTATTGAAATTGAAAATTAAAGTACGGGAGAATCTAAAACGGTTTTTGGAAACATTTTTTACTTCTCGCAATATAAACTTAATCAGCAAATTGACAGGGGCGTTTTATGGCCGCTACACGGCACGTAACTTAGTAAGTGTATGTAGAAAGTTTTTGTAAGGTATGAATATTTCCTACATTAGATACTTTAATTCATTTTCATATGTATCCTAGAATTGGAATAAATCCCTATTTAGACCTTTTCATGTGATTAAAGGACGAGGGGCAAACAACGTGGATCTTGACAGCACGTTCTGTACCTTCTTATGTAGGTGTTTACAGTGTGCTATGCTTGTTTGTCCGAATATGGGAAAATGCGATATATACGTCCGTTAAACTTTATATCAAATCAAAGATACAAGTGTTGAATCGAAAGCATTATTGACTCGCAGACAATTGTTATACTAACCACTGACTGCTTGTTGAGTTGAAGTTGCTGAAATTTAAAGACACAACAAAATGTTTTGAAAAAATTAAAGTATTTTTTTTCAGAAAACGGATACATTTTCAGGTACTTTTTCTGGCTTTATTCGTGGTGGTTGCATGACTGCACAAGCAACATAAAAACTATTAACATTGGTTTCCGTTATTAAACCAGTACTTTAACTAGACCAAACTATAGATCTACGAGGAGAAAGCAAATTGGACATAATCCTTGAAATTGCAACCAAGCAAAAAGTATTGTTTTACTATAAAAACGGTTAAGGGACCTATCCTGTAATAACGGGAATAGATACGAGAATTTCAGGGGAGTCAACTCTGTCGAAATTGTTTTCACCTTCCCTCCGAAAAGGATTCTAGTCTAAGTGGACAGAATTCGTACTATTTGAAAACGCTTACATATTACATGAAGAGTAGACCCTCATTTTGTATGTACTTGGTGTGCAGGAAAGCAATCAAGAAGTCGCAAAACTTGTCTCCTACGTAAACAAAATGGCGACAGATCTATCAAGTTTATTTTGTCCCCTTAACTAAACACTCATCTTACCTATTTTTTATTCTAGATAGCTGAAATGTTGAAATAATAATCTCATACTAGAGATGGTACAGCTTTTTATTTCATGTTCTATTCTTCAGATCCGTTGCAAAAGCGGTTACCGATGAACAAGTCAAGGTGATACCATTACGGTGGAACAATAAGGGAGAGTCTCGATTCCTTACATTCATAGAAGATGGCTGCACAAGAAATTTAGTTAACGCATCAGATATACTTAGTGTCATACATAACTCGAGACATGTGAGTACGTTTTCTTTGTAAAGGAAATTTGATTCAGTTGGTAGAGGTTCCGCTTGTTTTGACAAGGGAGATAACTTTTGTGGCTTTCTAATAGCTTTCCTGCACACCACGCCTCTTTTGAAAAGGATCTATTCTACAGTACAGAATATAATTCTACGGGTAATAAATTCTGTTCTTTTATAGAAGACTCCATTTTGAGAAGGGTTTGACCGAGTTGTCTTCCCTGAAAGTGTATCAGCTCCCTTTAATATATGAATTGTAACATTTTTGTACTTTCATTGTTCAGCTTGCTCTGTTATTCTTGCTTCTTGGTAATTTAAACTTAATGATAGCGAACCACTAAACTTCTGTTGACAAAATAGAACCAGCTGATTATTGTAAACAAGAAATGTTAATGCGAACCATGGAAAAAGATCCATATGCAATACGTAAGCACCGGAGCTACGAGACCATTGTTTAGTCTGACTCTTTGTGCATTGTGATCAGGGATTTTATTGTCCGCTTATTGCAGATTGTATAGAACAAGAAATAGTTCTGATAAGACTGAATGGATTTGTAGGCTAAACTGGGCCATTGTTTGCATATGTCATACGAGTCCTTTTCCTGCTTTATTATCATTTACATTGAAAGCAATCCGTTTAGCACCCGCCTAAGGGTGAACGGATATGTAGAACGTAATCCGTTTGGTTCCCTCAAGGTTAACTGATACATAAAACGTAATCAGTTTGGTACCCTAAAGGTGAGGGATATATAGAACGTAATCAGTTTGGCATTTTATGGATGAACGTAAACTTTTGTAACTTTGAGGTGAATGGATACAACAGCGAACTTATATTGTTCAAAGAAAATACCTGAGGTAGATGGATACACTTGTAAGTAATTAAATTATTATTATGCTTTATGGTCATTTATAGATGTTGATTTGTGTCATATATATTGTTCAAAGAAAATGCATAGAACGTAATCAGTTTGCTATCATACGATGAAATGATATATTTTGTCATATATATTGCGAAAAGTATATAGAGCGTTATCATTTTGGTATCCTAAAAATGAAACGATACATTTTGCCACTTATATTTTTCCAAGAAAGTACATACAACGTAATCAGTTTGGTACCCTTAAAACATATTCAGTTTGTTACCCTTAAAGTGAATAAATATAGTTCGTCACATATGTTGTACATAAAAGAACATTAGGTGAATGTATACACCAGTTGTTCTACCATTTTTGTGATTTCATGCATGCTTTCCCGAATGCCAGGTCCTTCTAAACAGAAATGCAGTGTTGCTTCTCTGGGGAGTAAACTCTTTCCTTTGAGAGTGAATTCCTTTTCTGAAGGAATACCAAAGCAGTTTTGACGTAATTGCTTCCGTAAAATTGTATTTTTTCTCCATAGATTGATATGTAAATGTGGACGTCATTTTAGTTTATATCAACAGTTTTTTAAATAATGATTTATAAAGTTGGTTGATTTTCTGCATTTTTTACAAGAAAAAATATTGGTAAAGATACCCAACAAATCAACACGCATCAAAAGAAGGAGAGATAAAGGACAAATAATGACAACAACAACGCCACGTATGAAATTACAAACGCACAAACTAGGAACAATTACAACAAAAGAACCATCTTGGAACGGTTAGTTAGACAACTGGGTAGTGGGTAGGAGGCTTAAACCTTAAACCAGTTTTATTTGCACGAAACCTCGTCTATAATTCTGATACAGTTTCAAGGTACAAATATGTGTTTGTCCGAATACGGATTCTCTAACTCACCTGTGTAAGGCAAAGTTTCCTTTGGTTTTGTTTGTTTTTGTGCACACCTAGAACTTTTAGAAAAGAGTTAACTCTATGAGGATGGAATGTGCTTCCTTAATGAGAAACCGATTTCCTTATAGAGTTGATCCATTTTCAGAAGGAGACAAAACAATTTTGACATATGATGAATTGCTAGTTTATTTTCGCTTCAGATCAGTTTGTCGTGGAACGTTACAGGAAGCAACACAGGTGTGTTTGACTTTGAGGTCGGTATATCATCAGCAAAGTCCGAGAATCCGGATGTTATGGCTTTCATATCGTCTAAGCACCACACGCAACTAACGATATCTCATCCGAATTTGAACGAGGGATCCCTTTTCTACTTTAATGTAAAATCTATAAGTCGAACTGGCGTTGAAAACTTACAGGTATGTGTATATAGTGTGCATATTGTTTTTAGTGTTTGTGTGCTTGTTGTGAGTGTGGCTGTATTTGTGTGTTCAGATAATTTGTTTATTTTGAGTTTACGGCCTAGTTAACACTGTTAAGGTCATGTCAAGCCGGAAAATTACACTTTTCTCTTGCACAAGCTAAATCCTGTAAGTGGTTGACTGGTACTTTGTGCACTTACTGACAACTGCCCCTCTTGAAACAGCAGAAGGAGGCGAATGACATGAATGTAATGAATTCGTAGTTAATCATCGCGAACGTTATGTGGCCGACCTGGGATTCCAATCGTAATAAATGGTATAGGTTTTATAATGTATTTATTTATTTATTTTTTATTTATTTATTTTTTTTTTTTTTGACCGCTTCTCTATTATGTCATACCATTTGATACAGGATTGAGTTTGAAAGGTTTCCGGTAACAGTCCTGACCAGAAGAAAACACCAGGGTGTAATCTTTATACTGTCCGTACTGATAGCAAGTAATTACATATAGGGGTCTATCAGTGTTTTGAATAGGCTATAAAGAGTAGTGATACGAAAGGATACCGTGTGAAAAACCTTTCTGAGAACAAATAGAACATCACTGGTTATCAGATTTTGGCTTAATATGTATGGCATATAGGCGATTACACAATAGACTGTATCAGTTTATGCATATGTGCTTGTTTGTGCTTGTGTACATGTAAATATTTCTATTTTTGTGTACATATGCATAGTTTATTAAACATATGTTTTGATTCAATTTCGATAGATTATCGGACCCTTCCTACTTGTTACAACACCGCCAAGGTTTGACGGAGAAATCGCTGTAAAGTACTATTATGGAGATGACGAGGAGTATCTCGTTGCTACTTGGAGTGATGTTGCATTCCTAGATGTACATGACATGCTAAAATTAGATTATCAGTTTGCAGTTGGTAAGTTGTACAGTCTGAAACAGCAATGTTTCTTCTTTTCTATTTTTTATTATAAATTAAGGGAAATGGATGCACAATTGTTTTTTTTTTTTTTTTTTTTTTTTTTTTTTTTTTTTTAATTTTTGGCTCCCTATTGAAAACAAAGCTTATAAAAGAAAGAAAACACTGCTCTCAACGAACATATTCTTTCCTTTTAGAGTGAACTCCTCTTCAGGAGGGACTTCTGCAGGAAAGCACACATAAAGTCTCTAAAGTTGTTTGTGTATCTATCTCGTATAGTTACTAATTACTTTATCAAACTTTACTGCTGCAATAATAAAAGGAAAAACTCGTTGCTATTCTTATGCACTGCGAAAGGGGGAGGCGGAGGAATGAAGTTTTTAGTGTGTCCGTTCGTGTGTCTGAATCGTTCGCTTACCTGAAATCCATTTTACTGCATAAGGATTCTTCCTAAGATTTTTGACCGTTTTTTTTTTTTTTTTTTTTTTTTCTTTGTTTCTTTTTGGTCTTGTTTTTTAAGCAAGTCTACAAATTTAGGAAAAGCAGAAAAAACCCATAAAAATAACAACGATTTACAATCCGGTCAAACAAACACATTATTGTGTCAAAGATTTTAGATTATCACGTGAAAAGAGCCTAAAGTCTATGTGTTATCTAAACATCTACATCAAAGTGTACCTTATGCACAAAACGAATCATACTTAGCTTGTAAATAGAAGGAGAATGGATAGAAATAAAATTCCAAGTGGAGACAAAATTCAAAATGGCTACGATCGCAAATTTTGAAGGCTGACGTCATAAGTCTCGTGATTCAACCCCTTGCAATTGGAATACGGCGTTTTTTTGTTTTTTTTTTGTTTTTTTTTTTGTTTTTTTTTTTGTCTTTTTTTTTTGGTCGGGGGGGGGGGAGGGGGGGGGGCTGTTGTGTTGCTATTTTCGGCACGGCCGCCGTGTCAATAGTCTCTGCCAAATCATGGAACGCTCATTCTTTTTCAGAATAAACACCGAACCACCCAAGCGTTTGTAGGACCAGTAATCACTGGCCACAGCGATAGTCTATAGTAGTGTAGTTTCCGTTGGACGCACTTATAAAGTTTACTGTAAAAACTTACGCTAGCTAAACTGGTTTAAACCCCGACTAACCTGGTATGTTTCCTACTTACCATTCCAAGATGGTTCCTCTTTAACTATTCTTACAATAAGGCATTTGTTTTGTCATTATTTATTCCGCATCTCTTCTTGTTTTTGGTGCCTCGGGAAGATTCTACTTCCTGATTGTGGCATTTCCAGAGAATTTTCACATATATATTCTGTATGTCTGGATACGTATATCTATAATAACATATCAGATTCTATTCCTACAAGGAATAAAAGACAGTATAGCGATGACATGTCAATTGTCCTATTTGCTTACGTATTATTGTTTTTGGTAGGTCGTGCCGGGCATTGTGGTAGCCTCGTTGGGAAAGAGGAAGCTAGTTGCTTTGTTTTTATTGGTTTGTAACATTTATGCTGTTTGTCGTAATTTATTTACTCTTCCTCTTTGTATTATTAGAAAGCTATTACCTACGATTGTGGCTCTTCTTTGACATCGTTTCAGATATCTGTTTTGATTAAAACTTTTGGAACTATAATTTATCGTTTCTGTTTTGCTTTATTGGTTTACAGTGTTATTTGTTGTATTTTACTAATCATCTCATCAATTTATTAATGCAGGATATTAGGATTTTAATGCATGTGAATGAAAAGTAAAGTCCCTTATTTTTCCTTGATTACATTGATTTTTATCCTAGATCGTAGATCTAAAGATCTAAATATGTGACTAGCCATGAGGTTTATGATCCAAATGAGGTCCAAGGGCCAAAATAAGATAGTGGTATTTTCTGGCAGCATTTTAACCCTGGAGTCCACATGTGAATTTTATATCATTATCGGAAGTCCTTTTGGAGATATAATCAAAGGTTTGAAAGGTCCTAGATTATGCTTTCTCGCGTTACGGCTCCCGTAATATTTATATTACGTGCTTTGTTTTCATATCCATCTCCCAAGAAATCATGCAGATTGTGGAAGGTGACATAATAGCAGAATGCCTACAGCTGCGTTCCCACATACCAAACATATTAAATAAAAAAAACATTCACAGAAAAAGAGTTGTTGTACTGAACTGTTGCCATGGAAACCAGCGTTTAAGATTTCAACAATACGAGTCAAAAATGACTACTAAAGAATTAAGTGTACATGGATGGTTATAAAGGTATCAAAAGAAGATAAATTCTTGTGGTATATACGCAGATAAAAGTTTTCAACAAGTTCGTTCCAAAGACTGTATGATGAAAGCTCAGGCAATACATTTGTCACCTTGTTTAGTATAGCACAAATAACAGCCTAGCAGCCAATTCAGTAGATGGTTAAAAATAGATATTTTCAAATGCCATTGTCTGCTTTTAACAAGAGTGATAGGAACTATTTCTGTGTGATAAAAATGAAATTACCTCTTATAATTACCCCTACCCCCTACCCCTCAAAAAACAAAACAAAACAAAACAAATCACACCCCCCCCCCCCTAAAAAAAAAACAAACACTATAATGGTCACCATAGCAACCAAAAGTGTGTAGCATCACAAATATCACAGAATAGACTTGTGAAGGACACTTATCTGCCATCAACAAAACCGGTGATGGAATTATTCTAGGGGATCGGCATAATCTCTATCAGTAATATAATTACACATAATATAAAACAAAAACACTATAATGGTCACCATAGCAACCAAAAGTGTGTAGCATTACAAATATCACAGAATAGACATTTGAAGGACACTTATCTGCCATCAACAAAACCGTGATGGAATTATTCTAGTGGATCGGCATAATCTCTATCGATAATATAATTACACATAATATAATGTTCAACAAGTATTACCTTTATTTGTTACGTTGGAAACCTTAGTCTCATAACAGAGTCGAAAATTACAAACATCATACATATTCAAAACTATACCGATTAACTGAATTGAACAAGCTCAGGATAAATGCTCATTATGTATCTAAAAAGTCATTAATTTTATAATTACAGAAAATATGAACTTCTAGAATGTTACTAGTATCCACTGCACCGAAAGGGGTATCACAATGTGGCGGATTCAAAAACAAATACATGAAATAGTTATCAGCTTCTTGTGGATCTTCTTTAGCGCCATCTTAATTCTAATCACATCCCAAACGATACCTACACAACCATCCACATACATATATCCCCGCCAATCTCACCTCCCACCCAATACACACTTTCAAGCGCAAATGAACTTTATTGCCCCATTACGTAATCAAGAACAGTAAAATATTACGGCTTTTACTGTCATATTCTCATGTTGTGTTAATTAAGCCGAATATTTTGGGGTTTTTTTTATTTTTCGCGATTTGTTTGAAACTTTTCAACAACGATTAAACGGAGAAATATTGTCTATTAATATGTTATTTATGTTATCATCGCATCGTCTAACGGGATGCGTCTACTATCAAAATAGTTTGTGTCACTCATGCGATTCACCTAGATCTTGTGACATTCACTTGCTTAAGTTCAAGTAAAAAGGCACCTTTGAACTTCCGGCAATAGCTGTACGTTTTTCGAAGTCGGGACGGTATAAAAATGAACCACGTAAACAAAACAAAAGAAAAAAAAAACTCGATGTTTATCTTTTTAAAATTGAATTTTTGCCATATTTTCAGTGGATTTATAAAAAAACAAATATGCCCCTGAGGACAGTTGTTCGAGAGAACGACCGCTAACTTCTCAGAAAATTCTCTACGTGTACTTTCTGTTGTGTCTGGTTGAAGCGGTGATCTGACGCGAATTTCAGAGACTTCTGGTTTACCTGAAAATATTAGTTTCCGTAAGTCCCACACCTTGACGGACTGTTGCGACAGTTTGCCGTCTGCTCAACGCATGATTAAAGGTAAACTACGCGTACGCGGGTCGTTCACACTATTCCATGGACACATATTTTCTGCACGGGATATAAAGTATAAATAGCAATTACCATGTAATTCTCTTGTTTGTCCGTTTTACTTCGCATATATTTAGACCAGTCTACACTAAGGAGTTCGGGTTGTGTCCAACGGTTTCTTGGAAATGTTTATTTACAAGCACAGAAAAAAACACACGTGCAAGACAAAAAATCTTGTATCGGCTCTTTAGGTATACGTTTCGTTAAACTGATAATAATCTTCCATATATGAACAATATTTTAAATAGACTGTTCATATAATTCGAACTTGTTTTCTACTCAAAAAGTATAATTTGGGATTTCTATCTAATCAGAGCAAAAATTACAGAAATGTGAAAATCCATTCTAAGAGTGTATATAGGCGGTCTATCCCTTGAATAACTTTCATCAGGTAAATTTGTTTCATAAATACATATATCGCAAAAATTCAATTTTAAAACGATAAAACATCGACTTTAGTGATTCAGGAAGACTAAAGAATAAATTACACAATTGCAGATGTGCGAAGTGAACTATAATTGCTCCTGGTTAAAAAAAAGAAAAAAAAAACAAGAAACTGGGTGTTCTTCCTCTCTCATTTTTTTTTTTTTTTTTTGCCTACAATGCAAGTAAAAAGGCCTGAAACTTAAAAGCTGCTTATACTATTATTATTATTATTATTGATAAAGGCTTGCCTCTTGCTGTCTTGTTTCAGCTTAGAGACATCCAGTCTCTTTGGCACTTTCTTGCCTTGTGGTCGCCGTGCAGGCTGAATGCGCAGATTCAGTTTGCTGACAATAAACATGTGATCTGTCCAGCAGTCTGCACCACACACAGTCTTCTGCCAGTGTTTGGAGCGAGGATGCATCCATGACGTCTTGTTGCGAGTTGGCAGACGGAATACTGTGTCAGTGATCAACAGTTCATGCTCTGCACACTTCTTCAAAAGGAGGAGGCCATTGCTGTTGCACTTTCCTATTTCTTCAGTCCCAATAACTCTTTCCTAGGTTTGATGATATGTGCCCACTCTAGCATTGAAGTCTCCCAGGAGGATGAGTTTGTCTGTCCGGGATGTAGCAGAAATTACAGAATCCAGATCATCATAGAACTTGTCTCTGACTTGTGGTCATTGTGGGTGCATAGGCTATTACAATAGTTGCATGCCTCTTACCAGATACAGGAAGTCTCAGCGTCATCAGGAGGTCATTTAGTATTCTTCCATATATGGACAAGATATTAAATAGACTGTTCATATATTCAAACTTGCTTTCTACTCAAAAAGTATAATTTGGGAAATCTCTATCAGAGCAAAACTTACAGAAATAGTCATCCATTCTAAGAGGGGTGTATATAGGCAGTCATTCTCTTGAATAACTTTCATCAGGAACATTTGTTTCATAAATTCATATATCGCACAAATTCAATTTAAAAACGATAAAACATCAAAGCTAGTGCAGCATTTGGCCGACTACGTGGTAGTGTTTTGGATCGAAGTGGAATCAGGCTTGACACAAAGCTGAAAGTCTACAAAGCTGTGGTGCTGCCAACACTATTGTATGCATGCGAAACGTGGATAGATTACCAACAGCACGCCAAAAGACTAAACCACTTCCATACACGCTGCCTTAGAAAACTTTTAAAGAACTAATGGCACGACAGGATTCCACGGAAGTCCTGAAAAGGGCAGGGATGCAGAGTGTACATACTCTTCTGAAACTGGCACAGTTAAGATGGGCAGGCCATGTTACCAGGATGCCCGAGGAACGTTTGCCAAAGAAAAATTCTCTAAGGAGAACTAGAAATGGGCAAACCCTCCCATGGTGGTCAGAAGAAGCGATACAAAGTCACACTCAAAGCCCCCCCCCCCCCCCCACCCTCCCACCCCCGCCAGGGATTTCAAGATACCAACAGAGTTATGGAACAAACTGCACAGGAACGAGCAAAGTGGCGAGGCCTCAGAAGAGGTGCTAGTGAATATGAGGCAAAAAGAATCAGCGAAGCCGAGCAGAAACGTGCACAGCGCAAAGCCAGAGCTAAGGCATCACCAACAGAGCTGTCTTGCTCTGACCTCTGTTGTTCCATCTGCAACAGACAGTTTAGAGCTAGAATTGGTCTAATCAGCCATCTTAGAACACACAAACAATCAGCAGCATTTGTCGCATGTGATTAAGAGTGGTCATTGTCAGTAATGACAGACGAACTATTATTATTATTATTATTATTATTATTATTAGTTTGGTTGTTGTTACTTTATTTCTCAGCATAAAAATACCGCCTAAACGCTGATCTATTCAGAAAAGTCGAACACAACAAAGACATAAACGACTTGCATACCTACGCCTGCCTATAGGCAGGATCTTTACGGTTCGTTTCCTACGTAAGGACAGGCTTAACTGCTTATGATAGAATCAACAGTGATGTGCTTACAGATCATTTTCCAGCAGCAACGAACGAAAGACTATCTATATATTCGCAATATGAAATATATTTATTTCTTCCTTACTGAAATTATCCTGAAATTGAAAAAAATGATTTAGATTTTTAATGCTTTCACTAAATGGGAGATAGTATCAGAGTAAATAAGGTTTGTCATTTCAGATGATTCACATGAAATGTCAAGGCTTTTGTCTAGTCATTTATTTATTTTAAGAGAATAAGCACATTTAGTTATAGACATAATTGCTAGCCTACCATGTGGCCCTCTTTTCTCGAAAGAAATAAAAGTAAAGAACATTTTGCTGTGCGCTATGGTCAGAAGATTTAAATACGATATATAAAATAAATATTGAAGACTGTGGCTTAAATACCGTAAAAGGTTGGTCTACTGGTTGTAATTAAATCCCTTGATACATTTCACGTTTCGAGTCCTGTCTATATATATACAGCCTTTTAATTCGTTTATTAAATTATGATCTTTGTTTTCCATATCGAATTGTAAAGACAAAAAAATAATGTTCTAAATGTATCAAATGCAAAAAGCAACGTTACCATGTTTAAGTTATATAAATGCGGGGTAAAACTCACTATGTAGGTTCACTGTTTGAAAGAAGGCAATTACATACGCCTAACGACATGAATATGCTATTTCATGGTAGATGAAATGGAGAACAGCATTTTGTTTTAATCACGCCAATAAGAATGGTGCCGTATATCGGTGTGCTTCTCGGTAATTATCTGACGTCTGTCTAAACAAGTGCGCGTAAATTACGTCATTGTTTAAACGCGTGTTTCTCAAATGACGAACGCCGCATTTGGACCCAAAATGTCATGATACGTCACATATACAGGTTTGAACTAAAGTTTTATAATAAAACGAAAGTGTACAGTAATGTGTTTGAAGCCGCTAACAATTCAAAACAAAGTGACAGCGGATTGCGAGACAAACACGGTACCTTAAATCTATTTCAGATAATGTTTTATAAGAATCTTTATTCGATTTTACCGTGCAGTTCCACACGAGGTATAGAATCCTTACGCTGACCGAACACATATTTGTACTCTATCCCAGCATCCAGAATTAAGGGCAAGGTTTCGTCCCAGTGAAAATAATTTGTCCCAAAAACGTTTTGTAATGACCGCTTTAAGGCCATTCCTCTGTTAGAGTACTTGTATGTCGGATATTGTAAATATGTCGTTTTATTATGTGCTTGTTTGTCCTATATCTCTTCCTCCTTGTGTACCTCGGAAAGACTATGCTCCATGACTGTGTCCTTTCTTGAGTAATTCTATTTGCATGAAAATGCTATTACATCCTGAAACATGTTTTTCTGTTTTCTGGTAGGCTCAATAACTTAAAAAAAAAACAATAATATTTGCAGGGACAAAGAGGTATGGAGTGGACGTACATCCCTTTTCCAACCTGAAATCCTTTGGCGAATGTGAATCCACAAATCCACCAACCTGTACTGCCATATCGCTTAATGAATTGGACTGGGACGTACATCACAGTAAAGAATACTATATAACGATACGAGTTAACAATACAGCTGGTCTTGTTACGCGAGTATCTTCCAAACAATACAGACACGACGTGTTAGCACCCTCATCTGGAGTTGTGATTGACGTCAATTTAAATCATAGTAATGCGGTATGTTTGCATACTGCCTTCATCAACATGTTCAAATGTTTGCATTCTGCTTTCAAAAACATGCATTCCGCCTTCATCAACATGTTAATATGATTGCATATTGCCTTCATCAACGTGCAAGTATGTTTGCATACTGCCTTCATTAACGTGATAGTTATTAATTTAGTACTCACCGGGCATTTATGCAGACATCAATTATGTGCCCTATGATAAAAACCCAGTAGGCACATAGCACATGGCGTTTATACAACGTCGCAATAACGTCTATGCAACATCATGGCTTTGCACTGACGTTAATGCAACGTTGTATAAACGCAAAGTGCCCAATAAGAAAGCACCATATCATATTCATGTGAAATGGTCCTCTTTAAGTAATCATACGTACACGTTTTATACTTCTAGTATTGTGCACGATATCATTTCATATACCAGTGACGTTGCTACATATGTGCAATATGAAAGTCAAAAATGGCATTATACACGAAACAGTTACGTACATCAGTAATGTTGAGACGCATGTGTTAGGCGGAAAAAACTAAAATCGCTGATTCAACAAGTCGAAGTTCTCCATATATGTGTAATTTTCAGCTGCATTGGATATTACCAGTTATAAAATCTAAGTAAATATACCAAGAAATACCACACATACGAAGAACAACCCTTCTGATGCACCAAACTAAGCAGGAAACAGGAGGAGCATATAATGCAAAACAAACACCACACATGAAACCAGAGACGCAAAACAAAGAGCTGCAAAAGAGAAACCGCCTTAGAACGGTCAGTAGTAAAACTGCTGGAGGCTTAAACAAGGTTTAGTCGCGCCAAACCTCAACCTTAATTCTGATGCAGCTCCTTATTATAAATATATATTCGGTCCGGATAGGGGTCCTCTACCTAATCTTTGAAACAGCTTAGTAAAACACATAATAAATTAAAAACATTGTAGTAAACCAAAGCAAAGTGCTCAATGGCGATCTGGTGCCAGAAAACAAGAAAACCACAAACAGGACCACGATGAGTCCGACCACAGACATTGATAGTCTGGCGTCGACCGTCTGAAACAGATTGAAGAGGAAGCCTTTAGTTAATCTGACGAACACCCACCGCAAATAAAACTACTTTAACCCACTAACAAAAGATATACCCCTACCCCCTAATGTTGTTTTTGATGGGTGTATACTGTTTTCATGTTGTCTGTTCATATGTTCGTCCGTCCGTCCGTTAAGTTTTGGTTTCTAAGCGGGGATATCTAATAAGCACTGATTATTGTCATTTCGTGCTGTTTATGCTGACCAATCCAAGCAGTTCCTCTGCTGCAGTTCTTTTGTTTACATATCGGTCAGTGTAACTGTGCCGTTCTGTCGTGGCATAGTTTGTTCCTCATCTCTTCTTACTTCGTGCCTCGAGAAGGCTATACTTCATAATGGTGTCTTTTCCTAGATACCTAATATATAGTTTGAAAATAATTAGAAGTTTTGTTGTGTCGCTCAAAGGAACCATTTTCTCAGATTTCATTTCATATCATTTATTAGCATTAAACTGAATATTGGTTCCTAATACTGATACTCTAATTGGAGTTTTAGTATTCATGTACATTGATTTTTTTTATATTTAACAAGATGATATATAGTGGCGTCTTATTTAACCATGTATAATTAATTATACGTTTTGTATATAAAAGACAAAACATAAATAGATATAATAACCAAAATTAAAGATTCTATCTTGTTTGCCTTGTCGCCACATCTATAACGTAAGATTAAATATGACCAGAACTTCTGTCAGTTGTATTCAAATACAGTAAAACTTAATCGAATCAAACATTGATGGCCCCTTGAACGTGGCTGATCCAAACTTATTTTTGAGTCCCTATGAATCTTTGATAGCTCAAGAAAACAAACATTTAAGATATTTTAGAGCATGTTTCTTATTTTATCATGGAATTATACAGTGTGTGTAGTCATTAGAATTGTCTCGTCATGGTGATTCTAATGAGTATACTCAACATACTATTTTAAAGACGATCGAAAGGACATTCCTAAATAATTTCGTTTGTCTCCTGACCTGGCGCTATGATCTACTCTCAGTGACTTGAACTATCCATGTCTAGAACACCCTGGTTCCACAGATGTTCATATAAGTTCCACTGTATATTCTAGCTGAAGGACATCGATGATATAGACTATCAGAAGAGCAAAACGGAGTTATCTGCCCATTGGTACGGGTTTGAACATTCTCATTCGAAAGTGCAATACACCGCCTGTGTAACGAAAGAGACTGGAGACGTTTTAAGAGGCACATGTAAATATGTTGGCGCTGAAACAAGTACAAAACTTAAAGGGCTTCTGTTGACACCTTTCCAGGTACGTATTCGTCTAAACCAAAAAGGTTGCATTCTGTTATCCAAATATAACTGAATAGATCGATCTAAAATTTACATAATTGTTAAAAGAAAATAAAAACATTAATATGTGAAACACTGCATAACAATTAACATAATGAAAGTACCTCCTGGAAAGATCAGTAATGAATTAACAATTAACATAATAAAAGTACCTCCTGGAAAGTTCAAAAATGAATTACTGGGGGCTTAAGATAACTTTACGAGATCCTAACCCTCGCCGTCTTATTCTGATTCCTTATTGTTAAAACATAATATGTTTTGGTCCGTGTGAAGATCTTCTAACTGTTCTAGGAAACATTTTAAATGTGTTATCGTCCTATTTGTCATATTTGTAAATAAGTCTATAAATTATATATTCGAGTTCACAACAATCCCACCTAGATACATCAATGCATGTCAACAGAACAAAAACGATCAATTTAAGACAATCAGATTTGATTCATTGACAAATTACAAACCAAACGCAAGTCTTAATTATTGACTCTGCATGGTAATTAGAAATTGGCTTTGGACGAATATGCTCTTCCCTGAGAGGTCATATCCGGCTGATGCAACATTCATATTTTTAGTTGGCGGCAACCTAGAATAACTGACGTCAACCATATTCTGAAAATGTAAGGAAATACAAAATACCATTTGAATTCATAGCAAAATCTGTCTATTGTATAATACATATTTTTTTTACATTCAATTTACATTGCTGTTAAGCAAAGTTTAGTATGCTAGAATAAATTCAAGAATAAAAGAAGTCATTAAAACTGAACAGAAATAAAAAAAATTCAGACACTAAAATCTCATGCTTCAAAAAATCTAACGAAATACTGATAACGTAACGTCATACTTCGAACAACCTTCACAGATTTATGCGCTCAGTTTCAAAATGACAACCGGTCAAACAATAAATGTTAAGATGTTTTCTGTTGAATAACGGTGAACAATTACTGTATACGCTGAGTGCTACGAAAATGAATCTTAGATGAACCACAGATTTGGGACCCGAACCTATATTCGATTCAGCTTGTACTGTGATTTTGGCCGTTCATGAACTTGCCAATAAATACCGTTATTTGTGCTGAAACAACATAACAAAAATGTGCAGTTCCGATTATTTTGTTAGAATCCTTCCGTCATATTTGCTTCCTTTACGATATCTTACTTCTAACATTTGTGTGGAATAAATTTGATTTTTTACTGAATGCTGCATTTGTATTCGAGATTACCGTGAATAATTCGGCAGTGTCACTGGATCGGTCATCACACTTTTCCTACTGATTCATTTAACATATCTCAAAAGAAAGTTTCACTAATTGTGACATCGACCTCAAGATGTCACGGGACTTGGACTGCTTATCACTAATCTGGTTCCTAGGGATACACAAAAATCGTTGTTGTTCAGGTTGTATACCCCCGCCCAACATACCCAACTCACCTACCTATGGTTCTGGTTCATGGAGTATAGAGACTGAACGATCCTGATAGTTTCAAGGCGATTAATTCGGTATTTTATTTTTGCTATAGTCTGTAATAAGCATCTACTTCATTAAAAATTTATTATAGTTTCAGTGCTGTGTCTTATGGCATGCGACATTTATCTGACAGAATATAGCATACAAACATTACAGTACATAGCTAAGAGTGGAATAGTTTCAAAGATTTAAGTATAAGTTGATATACAACAGACAGGCCTTGGGTTGATTTAAACAGAATTAAGGGAAAAACATTAAACGTATATATTACAAAAAAGGTAAGAGAAAAGTCCAGGGAGTGCCACAATCACAAACCGCAGCCCTTCCCAGACCCCAAGAGGAAGAGGAAACCGACAAATCTAAACAAGCACAAACCGAACAAACGTACGAAAAGCACTAAGATTAGCTCTCTTTTCCCCAAGCGAGGTAATCGCAATACTAAAAGGACTGAAAAACACAAGAATAAAATGACACACGGAAAGACATACAACAAATCGTCCTGTAGAATAAACCACAAAGTAACAAAGAGTAAGACTAACACCGGGACCACCACTACAAGTCTGATTTTCTTCTACTCCGGCAACTTTGATTCAGATCACACTTTCACCCCAGGGTTTATGAAAATGACAATTCCGTCTTTCAATTTCGAGTTGATTTATGTTGCAAACTAAGGTGTCAGTCAAAATCAAAAACTAAATGACAAACAGGGTAGATCCTGATGATACGTCTAGTTACAAAGAAGCCTATTTTAGTCTGCAGGGATGAAAGCGTTAAACAGAATCTAGGTTAAAGAAATAAAACGAATGTATAACATAACTAATTCTTTTCTTATAGCCAGTCAAAGCTATGTAATTTGACTTGTTTGAATATTCAAATAATATGTGCTACATACGTGTAAGTCAGTTTGACTTGCACGCCAGCAAGTCAAAGGAATTGCTCGTTCACTTGCAAATTTCGATATATATTATTATAATGGTTTGAAATTTATTTCTTAAAGATGAAATTATTTTACTTTCAGAATTAAGGAAAAGACAAATAAGACAAAGTCAAAAGTAATTTGTTTCATATGAGATTCAGTGTATATTTAGTTTACTATCTTTTTTAACAGACATACAAAATCTTGGTTATTGCGGAGGCAAATAAAAAACAGACAAATGTATCTTCTGATGGTGTAACAATTATTGACAGTGATGTGGATCTAGCAAAACATATAACAGTATTTGACGGAAACAGTTGTGAAAGCGACACTGGTAATACGTTTAACTTAAATATTAAGATAGAATAAACTGATATGTCACTAAGTAGAGTTAGAACTATTCAAGCATTGCAGCAGGTATTTTCTTAGTTATATATTAATTGGATTTAACTAATAAGAATCATGTATCAAGTATAAAGGTGTTTTCTTATTGCAGTAAATAAAAGTATGTATAGCAAGCAGTCCAAAATTCAAACTCGCATCAATTTGAATGTGGCTTCCTCCAAGGAAGATAAAAGTGATTTGAATAAAACCTCATGATATTTGTTGAAATGGTATCAAAATGTACACTCGTCTATTAGACCTTGGGGGAAATATGTAAAAGTAATTTTATTTGAATAAGAAATGTAATTCAAATTTAAATTGCAAATATTGACTTCTGTTTCCAGTTTCTTTTCTATTCTATCAACATATATATATATATATATATATATATATATATATATATATATATATATATATATATATGTGTGTGTGTGTGTGTGTGTGTGTGTGTGTGTGTGTGTGTGTGTGTGTATGTGTGAGTGTGTGTGTGTTCGAGCGTTTTTGTATATTGCATTTCTATTACAGTGCTTCTATTCAGAATATCAAATGTACATTGGGTTTACAGATACTTACTTTCCAAATGTAAAATTACATGATCATTAAATCTGTTTCCTTTAAGGCGTATATAACCTAACATTTAAAGTACAGAGTGCTTTTACTTTAAATTTGACAAAATGTTATTTGGCAAAAGAGGATATCCCCTGTGTGTCAAACTTTACCAAAAAGTAATAAAGAATTTTGGACAATTCCACAATTATAGTCTACCCTCGGTACCTAGAGGAGGAAATTATAAAACAGAAGAAAAGAACTATGAATAAAATTACTCAGGAAGGCCACAACCGTGATGCAAAGCAAATACTATCTCATCATCCGTCTTGGAATGTGCTGGGACAAATGTTACAACTGATTTTTAAATTAGATACGTACGGAAGTATATGTGTATAATGTTTGCTAACAGATGAACCTATGATGTAGTATAATAGTCAAATATTAATATTCAACTTTAAGTATATGATTATGCAACAACCTTAAACTTTACAATAATAAAAGAACATCTTTTGCTTTAATCAATAAGTAAAAATGTTTTTATTTAAATAATTATTTTTTATTTTAATTTTACATTAAATGAACCATTGCATTTTGTGCTCGAAACTTCAATTTTATGTTTGGCAGGTATAACTGTTTTTGTGATTTTCTAATTATTCGAATGAGCAGATATAGTCCATGCTCAAATTCATTTCGGAGAGTGAATTTGGTATAACCACATTGAGTTTCAAGGATTCCGTGATCTCAAAACAAGCCACCACGTCACGAAACATATATTCGGACATGTGGGATCAGTGAAGATTCAGATCAACCAGCTCATTCGCCCAGTCACCTCTTCACTGAGCGCATTTCGATTAACCAAGGATGCAGTTTCTCTATACATTCGCACAGTCTGATCGGAATCTTCACAGGGCGCATTTTGGATAGCCAAAGTTGCAACATTTCTTCATGTTGAAAATAAAACGGATCAGACTGCATGGATGCGCAGGCTGATTTGAATCTTCGTTGAGTGAACATGTCAGATGGCTTGTTGTCTCACGTAGCAGCTCAAATGATCATTATATTACAATAAAACATTCCATTTATACATCATGCAGCATTAGTTTACCGATAAGTTAATGAGTTTTAAACGACAGCAAACTACTGCAGGTATTATATACTTGTTTTATTCTTTTGTTGTTTGTATGCATTTCCATTGCCAATTTAATGGAACAGCAAAGAGAGGTCTTTTAATACAAACATACAAAGATAGTTGTTGCACAGGCTTCTTAGAGAATGAAGCTTTCCACATATGCCTGCATGTGTGTAAACGAGAGATAAACCGAGACCCAGGCATTTCGCAAGACTTTCAAAACATGTCTTGTAATGTTTAATGTATTTGCATAGAGTAGTAAGCTATATTTATTTGACATTGCTAGAACTAAGAAAAGGTTTGGTCAAGCTTTGTAATCAAGATATTTTTGGAAAGTAAACATTATCTGTATTTCTTTTGCACATCTTCAAGCAAATCTATAAAACTAGCAATAAATAAAGAGAATAAATGAGAGAGAGAGAGAGAGAGCTCCCATTTAAAATAATACTCTGCGAGTACATTATATTTCTATATCTCTCTCATTACATTCTGTTCTCTGATGTGCAAGTATGAAAATGGCCCTGAATTGGAGCTCTCTGTTGAAGTGTTTTAAAATCTTAAATTTGCAGGTTTCAGGATCCTTAGAAACCAGAACATTACATGCATATAATAAATTTGATAGCAAAAAGAAAATGGTAAACCCTATAGGCAATTCAAGGATTCCATAAAACTCTGTTTGTTTCGAGTGCATAGTGGAGCAACGGTTTTTATGACTGTCTCTGAATGGCAAGGCGTCGTTGCTGTATTCGGCGTGGAATAAAAAACCTCGCTTGACTCTTATCTGTTACATATACTCTGATTTCAGTCATTCTTCACTCCGGGATGACCCATCAAGAGCAAGTAAGTGGAATTTGCGCATCTTTGTTTAGTAAAATGACAATGAGGTCAAGTTAATCTCATTGAGGTACACTCATTGAGGTATACTGGTTACTGTTATAAGACCATAGTAATACCTCATGTAGGTATACTTGTTGTTCTGATGAGATCAGGATAATACCTCATGGAGGTATAACAGTACCTAACAAACTCGACATATAAATCTGCCGACACAAGGATTGCAACAGATGCATTGCCTTGGAACTGTCGGCAGTAAAACAACCGGAGAGGGGGTGGGGGAGGGCTTAAAGCATTTTTTGCATGAAACCTGTGCATTTCTTAATATCCAACCAATACGAACAGAAAAAAAAACAGAAAGCTAAGAAGTCAGTCATTAAAGAAGATTACCACAATGCTAGGATCATAACAAGAAAGAGAAAATAAAGCGACAGTCTGTTATCTGCTTTATTCCGAAATGGGCAACATGCACAAATGCTGTAGATCTTTCGTAATATTTTATCAAAACAGAAAACGATGCCACGTATGAAGAAATCATGCAATGTTTCTTCTGTAACTGCATCAGTTACATATTATCAGTCGCCTTGTACTTGCAGATATAAAACCTGCTGTACCAAATTTCACATTGTCAAATTATTCGCAATTTATACAAATATTGGTAATTATTTTCTCTAAAGTATGTAATTTTGTATTAGTCTCACTACCACTATTAGAGTTTTCTTCCGATATCCGAAAACAAAAACGTTCCCTGCATAGCCACGATACAAAAGACAATGCAAAAATCGCCAGCCAGACATCTAAACTATTGTGTCGATAAAATATTGGATGCAGTAGCGTGAACCTTGCTGGTATATTTTGTTGTTCGTTTTGTATTTCTAAGAATACATCGATTAAGCCTATTATGTAGGCGACTGAAAAATATGATTGCTTTTGATATCAGTATCCCTAGATTCTGCTTACACATGTTTTGTCAAATATAATCTTTATATCAATAAAATTGTACAAAGGCGCTAAAATAATACAATATACCTTTTATACAATATCCAAGTAAGCTCATAATTACTGTTTCAGAGTATAAACGATTCATGTTTAGACGATATAACTCATCAGTTATCCATCCATAAACTTGACGCATACTGGCATATTCAAGATAAATGGAAACCATTTATACCAGATATGTATTGGCATATTGAAGAAAGAGTCCCTCTTGTGGGTGAGTACATTTCTGAGCTTTATATGTATATAGCCTCATTCATAAATGTGATTTTGGGAGTACACCTATGTAAAGGCACACCAAAAAACTCCTAATCTACATGCGTGTCTCTGCAAACCGATTAAGTACTTGAGAAAATGAGACGATCGATCAGCACAGCTTTCACGAGGCACCGCAAGAAGAAGAGATTTAGAACAAATGATGACAAAACGAACGCCACATATGAAACCACCGTCGCAATGAACTGCAACAGTGGAACCACCTTGAAACGGCCAGGAGAAAAACAACAGTTTCACTACTAACTGGATTTTTAGCTGATTTTGGGAGGACCGTGTTATTTGTAAATAACGTAGTGTATTCTAGGGAGATGTCATCCCAGCGAGCACGCAACGTTGAGACCATGTCGCGACGTTGATGTGACGTTTTATAAACGTCTTGTTCCCACTTGGGTGGTTTTATATCAACGTCTTACGAAATACGTCAAAGAGTCTGAATCTAGTCCCTTGTTTGCAAAATGATTCTGCATGAAGCATAACTATGAACATGCATCTAGTCTATATATCAATTTCACAAATCATAATTTCATAAATCTCAATTTCACAGTTCATAATTTCACAGAAATAAGAGTTGCGCCAGCTTTTTAATTTGAAAATTTTTCTTATAGAATTTAGATTATTCTAGTCCATCCTAGTAAGCATGACAACAGTTTACCTTTATGCATGTGACTTTTAGAATATATCTAGCCCATAAAAATATGTTTCTTCTGAAAATATGCTACCGTTAGGAGCATGCATGTACGAGCATGCAATGTTTAAACATAATTCTTGATACAGACATCTTATGCATTAATCATTTGATAAACTAATTATACTGCTGCATTTTGCCTAATACGTGCTTCCATTTTATTGAATCTTTATATGAAATTGTAGATAAGTGGAAGATTTCTGGCATTTTCTTGTGGGCTTCACAACCCTTTATCGACCGAATAGGAGTTTAGTGAGAGAGCATTTATCAGATTTGAATCCAATTGTATCAGAGACATTCATAATATATTATATACACGGTGGTTTAGATTATATGAGCCGCAACGTCTGTAAATTTGCCTTCAGACGTTTGCTCCCAGCGTAGAATCAGATAAGCCTGCGCATTTACAGTTTGATCAGAATCTTCACTGGGCGCATTCGGATAGCCTGTGATGTACAGTTTCTTCATGCGGAAAAGAAGCCACTGCTTTGAGTGCAGAATGTGCGTTTTATGAAGATGCCGCTTATTGTTAAATTCATTTTCTTTATAATGTGTAATAACAAATCGTAGAATGTATTTAAATAAACGTAAAAAAAAAGATTGCCTTTGGAAACAAAGAACAATCTACATATTAGAAAATGGGAGTTTCGATTTGATTGAGACTTTTCATAAGCAGTAATGAAATGTGCAACACTGCTCACGCCCTCTAGCGTATACATGAGCAGAACTTCCTTTTCAAAAGTACCACAATTGTCCAAATGATCCCAAAGGAAATGAAATATAATCTGCACTTTAGTGAAGTGCGGGGAGACGTTCTACGACCGCCACATGGCACTAACACCAGCTGCAGTGTAGTAAAATAAACGTCAAAAAGTTTATGTCACTATCTTGTTTTCCGGTCATCATCCTTATTTATCCACCACAACCTCCATAAACTATGGAACTAACATATTTCAGGTTATTGGACACCATTGACAGAGAGAGTACATATTCCGTCATCTTCTCAAGGAATTAAAACCAATTTTCCTCTAAATCCCGGCCGTTCTTATAGATTTGGAATACAAGGCTGTGCTGTTGACCTTTGTTATGGTAGTTTATATACAACTGGAGTTACAATCATTCCAAATCCACCGAAGATAGGTTCCATAAACGTTTCATATAAAGCAGATGAAAACAAGGTATCTTATCTATCCTTAGTCTTTATCACAGTTGGTAGTAGTAGTAGCGCTACTGCAAAATGATTTAGTACAGCTGATGTTGACGTAGACACTCGGTATCAAATGGAGCTGTGAGATTTACGATGTTTATCCCACAGTTAACAACCATAAAATTATCAGGTGTTTCAAAATACACGAGATCATCTGTTCTTATACATAGGCTTCCTTACCGGGAAAGAGAGATATAGTTCAGGTATGGAAAATGAACAGGTAACCAGGCCTGTATAATGGAAGGAGCTTTTTTACATGTGGAAAAAGTTTGGAGGAGTCATAAACTGATAATGTAATCCTTACCTGTGTTGCTATAAATAAGTTACTTTCACAGAAAAATATGCTAATGAAATTAGAATGATATGATATACGTTCTAGGGTGTTTCCTCCGTTGCAGTTCGTAATTGTTTATATAGCTTAGTTCTCCTTTGCTGGTATCTCGATTTTTAAAAAAAAAAGGTAAGAGAAAAATCCAGGGAGTGCCAGAATCACAAACCGCAGCTCTTTCCAGACCCCAAGAGGAAGAGGAAACCGACAAATCCAAACAGGCACAAACCAAACAAATGTACGAAAAGCCCTAAGATTAGCTCTCTCTTCCCCAAGCGAGGTAATCGCGATACTAAAAGAACTGAAAAACACAAGAACAAAATGATACACGGAACTACTTGACTTTAGTACAGCTCACATTTTCCGATTCTTTGAGATCCAGGAGCCCATTGGTGTTTATTCGAAAACAGAGTATTATTCAACCCTTGGGAGATTTGCCAATTTCAATTTCCTTGCTCGAGGTGAAGCCGATGCCAAAATGTAAAAGTATGGCTGCATGAGATATTTTAATAAAATTATGTATAGACGTTAATATTGACACAGTTTTGCAAATGCATTTTCTTTGCCCGAAGCAAACCTGATGCCAAAATTCTTTTCTGTAGTCAGTAAAATGGCTATAACTCTCGAATCCTTAGAAATATTAAACGATCCGCAGAAAATGCGACCGACCGAAAGGTTGACTTTTGAGGAATGCCCTTTAATCAACCTCAGAGTATATCCGTTCGTCCGTCCGTGGTCAGTTAGCTAAAATGGTGATAACTCTTGAAACGTCGGGAATATTTTAACTATGGTTGGCATATCGATTGATATCAACAAGATCTAGTCAATGGATTAAGCAAACATCATTTTGCATTGCCCAAGACTGAGCAGATGTACATGCAAAAACAATGCGGGTCGTGTACCTTAGCAATAGTTAATTGTGCCTGTCGTAACATCTCTGTAGAGAAAATATCAAGATTAATCTGTGCAACACAGATTGAGCAAGATCTTTGCAGCATATATACATGTAACCTGGCATAGTGCGACATAGGCGTCAGATTTTCCATGCGTCCTTGTTTCATCCGCCCGTCAACTATTTCATTGACCCTTGTAATCTCTTCAACTATAATTGCTAGAACCTTCACTATGCATAGTGTTTCTCTTAGACACCCTCACTCAGCACGCACCTTGTACCAATGACTTTGACCTATATTTTACGTTACGCTCCAGTGATTTTGACAAATTTCGCTCATGTGCGACACCGCCTTCTAAATCTTTTGTTTGAAAATATTCGTCTTGATTAGACAATATAGATGCACAAGCTGCTCTAGCCTTAGATGTATATATATGCTTTTGAAATACAGTTTTTATGTCTCTGATCATATTAACTATGTAAGACCAATATGAACTCATCAAAAACAGGTACTGAGTGTGTATAACAGTGTGTAACATTTGCCGACCATTGTATCTTATCTGTTGTTTACATTGGATTTTGTAGTAGTTATTTATATAACTTACCTGACCGTGACACATTTTGTATTAATGCGCATAGAACTAATGCTAGGCGTTTAATTTTATATACTTACAGATGGAGATCATATTTGAAAAGTTCTATGATGATGATATCGATGACTTAGAGGAGGCCCAAGACGCCATGAGCTTTTATGAGTGGAACATAGCTGATAATGATAGAAAAGGTCGTGTAGTGCAAAAATGGACCAGAGTGAACAATATAGTCAGCACAAATAAAACACACGTAAGATTTTAATTTCGAAAGTAAGAAGTGGGAGAAAGCCTTCAGTTACACTTGTTTAAGCTATCACGTAAGTTTAGTAGTCTCACTGCAGTACTTGCGACGACATTATAGGACAGGGTTAAAATGACGTTACGAACACGTGTAAAACATTATCGAAGTTAATAAGTGCTTAAGTTTAGATGTAGTTTAAACAAATTCTTCAGTATTTATGTAACAAATTTTCAGTTTTCATTTTATAAAGCTCACATTATTTGAAATTAATATTATGTTTGCACATGTGCAATTTTATCAGAGTGTTATGCCTGACTTGCTGCCTGTGTACTGTTATATGACATTTCGATTACGTGGCTAGTGACAGCCTGAAACGTTAGAGGATGTACATGAATTAAGGCCAAACTAAATTTTATCACCGTACAAAAATATGTCAAATGAAACAAAAACGTTGTAATCCTAATTGCTCGATATAAAAGAATAGGATATGATGTAGATATTATGCAACAGACTGAATGCACAATGATTAAACAAGTCAAGATTAAGAACTCAGATGGGGCTCGTTTATTTCATAACGGTCAGTCGGACACAGATGCAAAGACGGCTCAGCCCTAACCTTTACAGACGGCATGGCAGTTGTCTGACCTTACTCGTCTGTGATCGGGCTCACCATGGTTCTACTTATTGTTTCCACATGCTGTGAAATCCATTTTGTAGATAAGCTTTCATCTGTGTTTGTTCGTAGTTTTGCAGAAGTATATATATTTTTTCTGTTGTACTACTGATGAATTAGGGAAAGCATATGCATACCACACAATTATGTGTAGCTGGAACAGTAACTGGAATAAGGGCGAGTGTGTTGAGTGTCCCTTAAACAAGGCTTAATACCCCAGATATTTTTACTGTTGACTGTTCAAAGGCGGTATTTCTATTGCATTTTATCTTTGCTTTACTCGTTTTGTTGTCTTTAGTGCTGCTTTGTAATGTAGTTTTGTATCGTTCTCTGTTCCGTGAATGTGGTCTATCCCCATATTTAAACTATAAGCAGCAAATGGTAAACAAAACCAAATACTGGTTATTTTATTATAAACCATTGATCCTTTTTTGTTTCGGGGTTTAGATCCTTTTTTTTAATCAAGCTTTATTAGATTACCTTATTCAATAAATCAAAGAACATATCCTACCAATGACACCAAGAGGAAGAATGAAATCATGATAAACAGTTCACATGCCCGTACCAAGGAAAGCAAAGTAACCAGCTCTCTCTTTCCCAGCGAGGTTATCACAATGATACACAGGATCAAACAATACAACAATAAGACAACAAACACGACAAAGCGTGAAAAAAAGCACCGCAGCGTACATCCACACGGGCAAACAAAGAACAAGCAACTTAACACCAAAACTACCGCCTCAGAAATGTCAGTAGTAAAAAATACCGGGGAAAATGGTTAAATTAATTTTACTGCCACCAAATCTTGACCCTAGGCTCAACTGTTGTAAAAATCCAAAATGATTGTTCGGTTTGCATAGCGGCTGCCTAACTAAATCAGGGAAACTCGTTTGTAAATGAAATTAAATCACCAAGACAAGAATGACGGCTGATGGCAAACAAATGAGAGACTGACAGCAAGAGCCAAAGTAAACCACCACATGGTATTTAGCCAGGTAGGTCATCCGCTGTATACCATTACACACTACATCGGGTATATGCACTAAGATCTAAAGAAACATATATCTTGTTGAAAAAAAGTACTAGAACATTCATCTGATCAAAATCATAAAGTAAACTGTATAATGTATAGGCTTAAAATCAGAATTGGACTACAAATGGCAGGCTTGGCACACTGAGTAAGTGTGTGTTTAGATACAAAAAGTACGCATCTCCTTGTGTGGCTGATCGCTATTATCTTTAATGATTAACAGGTCTTACCAACCCATCAGCTAAACTGCTTTCACAGTTCATTAACGCAGCACAAATAACAGCGACTTATGATTTTGATATAATTTATTCATTTTCGTTATACTGATGAGAGATTTAGTAATAAGTATTTGATAATCACAAAGAGAGAAATGAAAGCAAGAAAACGTAAACAATCATACATTTGAAAGAAAAGCATTATATTTAATTAAATATGAATGTAACTACAAAAACATTTATATAATAATTCTTCATTTTATTCTTTTACTTTTTGCTTTAAAATCTCTTCTATCAATAACATGATAGTTGTGCGCGTCGAATTTTCAGATATGGTCTGATGCAGCTCTGCACTGTTGATAATGTTACAATTCGTTTGTATTCTTTCTTATTAGTAAGTTTGTAGTTGTAAATATATAAGTAAAGGTACCTAAGAAATGTCACAATAACGAAGAACATCCCTCCCTAGGCACCAAAAGACGGAGAAACAACAAATTAGGACAACACAAACGCCATGTTAGAAACCACAGACGCACAAACAAAGAAACCTTCAACAGATGAACCGCCTTGAAACGGTCAGTACGAAACTACGGGGAAATCATTTTACTCACGCAACACCTTGCTCTTAATTCTGATGCAGCTTAAAATTACAAATAAATGTATCATATTTTCAGACGAGATTTGAAGCTGCGTTGAATGGTAAAATAAAGTTTTATAAATGCTGGAACTTAATGTTGAGAGGCCACAACAAGGCCGGTGCCTTTTCTACAGTATCTAAAAATATCAAACCATGCGAAGATATTAATAACGTAAAGGCATCCACCGTCATAGATTGTGTAGGATCATCAATAGCAACAGAAGGTATGATTATCGAATAAATACTGGCAATGCAGTTTTGTAAAGATAGTTACAGTTTCAGCTAGTAAGAATTTAAATTGAAAAGTACTAAAACTGGACTATATATCATGTCAGTTTCTTCGCCGGCCTCAGTGGCTCAGTTGGATGCGCGTCCGACAGGTGATCAGGAGATTGCCGGTTCTACACCTGCCGGGTCGCCAACATTCTTTTGTGGACCAGGCAGCATTAGTTCGTGCAGATTGGTCATGAAACATTTTTTACGAGTGTTCTCTCCCTTCCGCTGATTCAAGAAGGGCAGTTTTGAGTTTCTGGCGAAAGAATGTGCACAATACTGGTTATCCGTTAAGTCAGTCTGCCCAGTAAAAGTGTCATTAGGCAAGCTGACCGCGCAAGACAGGACCCCATTGAGTTGATGTGGCCATAAAGCCTCAACACAGACAAAATGACAGTTTGTTAGTTAAAACATATTTGTTTGTTACTACATTTCCTAGTGCCATATTTCTTGGTAGTTTTTATTGAATAGTTGAACACTTACGTATCATGCGGAAGCCAAATGCAGATATATATTTGCACATTGTTATATCTAAAATAATCAAGCCAATTTCCAAGCCTTTGTTAAACAAGGGTTGTCAGAAGACAACACAGCTCGCCGGACAGGGTTGATCGGATAAGAAACAATTTTTAAATATTAAAGATTAAATGCAGAACTTAAACTTAAACATAGCTGTAAATGACACAGAATATGACCTGACTTTGATGTTTGAAGAATGTAAAACTGAGGGATGGGTATATGCCATTGAAACATTTACTTTTCAAAACTTAAACACAGAACTCGCACATGGGTTTAAATGACAAAGTATGACCTAATCTTGACTTAGGCAGAAGGACAACCTGAGGAAGGGGTATGTGCTATTGAAAGATCGTACCCTAACGTTGGTGTGGGCCAAATATTAAAGCAGTATCTTGAACACTTCAGCAGTTACAAACACTTTTTCAAAACTTAAACGCAGAACTCCAGCATGAGTATATGGGTATAAATGACCAAGTATGACCTGACCTTGACCTAGGCAGAAGGTCAACCTGAAGAAAGGATGTGTGCTATTAAAAGGTCTAAGGCTGGTGTGAGCCAAATATTAAAGCTCTATCTTGAATACTTCTGCAGTTATGTACACTTTTCAAAGCTTAAACGCAAAACTTAAACATGGGTGTAAATGACAAAGTAAGAACTGCTCTTGACCTACATAAAGGGTCTAGCTTGAGGATGGGGTGTATGCTATTGAAAGGACTTACCCTTAGGTTGGTGTAGGCCAAATATGAAAGTATCTTAAACAATTAAAAAACTATTGCACACCTTTGAAAACTTAAACATTGTGCTAACGCGGACGCCGACAGACGCCGACGCCAACGACTGGGTGACAACATAAGCTCTCCAGGGACATAGTGTATGCATGTTTTATGACGCCTTGCTAGTCCTTTTGGTGATTGTTCTCATCTCCTTTGAATTCAGATTAGTATCATATTTGCACTGCCATTGTATGCAGTCTAAATTGTACGCAAATGTTGTTTTTTGTTTGTTTGTTTGCATGTTGCAGCTCCTTTTGTTATGTTTCGTTTATATGATGTGAGTCTTGCTTTCAGAGGCTCCCTTCTTGCAGAGTTTGTTTCTCATCACTATAGCAGTTGTTAATTATTGTATGAAATCCATAAAACACATCCCAATACTTCACTTTAGTGTAGTTTATTTTTTTCTGGGCCTTTGTGATAATTAAGGTCATTTTGGTCTATTTTAGGATGCGCGAGTAGTGTTGAACGTTTCATTACATTTAATGAACAGATTCAATGAAACGGTCCGATATGTTCGCTTTTGCCTGCGAAAGATCGCTCCTTGCTGAATTCATTTATTTTCCCTATAGCCGGTGTTAAATGCTCTGTTGCTACTGCAATGCACCTTCCCATATTTCACTGTCAGTGCCTGTTTTACATCTTCTGGTCCTCTCAGATCACTGAATCACTGAAAATAAAAGTTTTGTTTTATGAAATTAGAATTTCGCTCAACAATTGACTAGGAGGTATGAGCAGTATCACATTAGAATTAGCCATGAGTACTCGTCTTTGTTTATTAAAGTGATTAATTTGATTTTTATGTTTTCGCTTTGATGCATTGACTGAGTTGGGAGCCTTTATGCGAACCGAATGTTTACGTATTTCTGTATTAAGAGTAGCATCGGGACCCAGGGTGGTTGGCTAGCTGTAAAAGTGCTTTAAAGCCCCCTGTGGTTTACTGTACTGACCGTTCTAAGGCGGTGGTCCCGGTGTTGGTCTTACTCTTTGTTGCTTTGTGGTTTATTCTACGAGGCGATTTGTTTTATGTCTTACCTTGTGTCATTTTGTTCTTGTGTTTTTCAGTCCTTTTAGTATTGTGATTACCTCGCTTGGGGAAGAGAGAGCTAATCTTAGAGCTTTTCGTACGTTTGTTCGATTTGTGCTTGTTTGGATTTGTCGGTTTCCTCTTCCTCTTGGTGTCTGAGAAGGGCTGCGGTTTGTGATCGTGACACTTCCTGGACTTTTATCTTACCTTTTTTGTACGTTATATTACTGAATCAAACTGAGTCTGCTATTTTCGTTTACTTGCTTCTTTTGCTTCCAAAGAATCCTTCCTCAAAGAATTATGATGATGCGGTTACTAAATGTCTTGTACGGAACAGCGTCAATTTGATCGGACGGCCGTATCATGCCAATTATGAAACAAATAAATAAGGAAGTATTCCATGGATAAGATCTTGAAATTTGTAGTATGAAATTATATACCAGAAGGAATATCTTCATTTAACGACCATTTTAAAACGTTATAAGGCACTACGTATCAGTCGAGAAATTGAAAAGTACTGGTAAAATTGTTTTGCAGGATGTTTTCTAGACTAGAGAAACTAATTTAATTTAGAAAAAATCACCTGATATCATCTATAAATTATCTTCAATCGGCGGATTAGTATTACAGGTTTGAAATTTTTATTATATCTTGTATGGTACTTCTTTGCAACAAACTTACTCTTGAGTTGTGATTGCGGTATTCAACAGTCATACTATAGGAATACGAAATATTGAAATCTATTGGAGTATTAGATCGACTGATATTATGACTAATATTAGATTCACAGAACAGCCGCATGGGGCTTCCAGTAACGCTTGATGTCAATGAGCGGTGGATGGAAGAAGATAAGGATTATACGCCTTATACAAATATATTGTCTGCAGCTTGGCCGGAGTTAAGGTAAGCAATTCGTCTGTGTTTGTTAATTTTGTTGTAAATTAGCTGGGTCTAGATATACAAAAAAAAACTTGAAAATTCAAAGTATTCATTTATAATTCCGTGACAGTTTAACCTAGTTTGAAATAAGCACCTTCTTATAGCATATGTCTACAGATGTTGTAACTATTATTGAGACAGGATATAAAAAAAAAAACAATTTGGGCATACCCTGAGAGTACACATTAGCACCGTCAAATCAGGGTAGTCATTGTCCGCTTTCAACTTCCATATAGACTACAAAAATATAAGACAGTTAACATTCTTTTCTGTAGACATATGGCGCTGACAATTTTTACGACACTGGTCAATGAATAAAATAAAATGCCAAAGAAACGACATTTATAAAATAAATGAAGTTATCCAGCAACAGTCACAATGAGCAACCTTCCCGAAGCACCAAAAGAAGGCCAGATGAGGAACGAAAGATGACAAGACGCACTGACACAGATGCAATAACTGACATACCAAACAAATGAGCACAGCAACAGAGAACCGTATAAGAACGGCCAACTAAAGCAAATACTGTAACTAATGTAGCGCAACCGAAACCTTCTTAAATCATTTAGGAGTCACATATGGATATGCGAAGTTACGGCCATCAGCTTGACCAGTTTGGAAAGATTGAGCTACACTTTGACCATTTAAATGCAATGGCCTAGATGATATTATTTTTTGTTTTAAATAAGCTTACCCATTAACTGCAAAGATGTGTTATATATTATATACTTGTTATGATTGCTTATGTATTTAAACCGGTCCCTATAACCGATAAACTATTGTATGATGAATAACTTAACATGGATGCATACTTAAGACAGACAGCGTATTCGATATTCTACAGTTTTGTCGATGTTTAAAATCATTGCAAATGACTTTTTTAATGATCGTTTTGTGTTTATGACTTTCACAGAGTGCTATAAACGATCCAAATTCTATCGCTACAGGTACAAAGCTTATGACTGGGCGATCATTGAACTACACGACATTGACCCGATGCCATACTATACAAACAATTTTAATTTACGATTCCCTTGTGACAGTCCTAACAGTATTTCCTGCAACACTACAGGTAATGGAATTTGCATTTTAAGTAGCATTAGTCATGTTATTAGGCATTTTAATGATAAATTTGGCGCTATTGACAATATTGTTGAAAACTGTGTCAGAAAAGGCAGTTCATTATTAATAAAAAAGTTAAGTTTTATTTCGATGTATTGAAGCTCTTACTGAAATAGTTCAATAGTTACGAGGGTCGTGCAAAACGTTCGGTCACAAATAGGATTCCTTCGTTTTATCCCAAATATATTTTAAAATGCTTCACTGCACTTGAATGGTGTGTTGAATAGCTAAAGATACCCCTTTATTTCGTGCAAATTGCTTTCCAACTGACCGAGTTATTTCAAATTGAAATAGATGCAGTCATATACACTGACCAATTGACTACATTGGAACATGGACCAGAAGACTGACATTTGTAGCTATATTAAATGCCGCATTTGGCTTAATATAGATTCAAAGCAGATATTTAATGAATTGTGTGGTATATATAGACCTCAGACCATTTCAATGCTCACAGTTTTAGGTGGGTTAAAGCTGTTAAAGCTGGGAAATTGTCTGTTGAAGATAATACCCGTCCCGGAAGGCCTAAAACCTCTGTTACCAAGGCTAACATCGCTGCTGTAAAGATTGTCGTCTAACAGGATACGCGATTGTCTGTCAAAGATATAGCTAGTTGTACTGGCATATCAGAAGGCAGTGTGCAAACAATTCTCAAAAAGCGTTTGGACCTGAGAAAGGTTTGCGCTAGGTGGGTACCTCATTTGCTCACTGGGGAGCAAAAGACACAACGCCTTAAATGTGCCCGGGAACTTTTGAAAACATGCAAAGACTGTAATAGTCGGGTTATTTCTAACTTGCTAACAGGTGAAGAAACCTGGGTGCATATGTTTGAGCCACAAAGAAGGGCTGATAATAAGCAATGGAAGCGAAAAGATCAAAACCGCCCATGTATGCTAAGAGAACCATAAGTTCGAAAAAGATGTTGTACGCAATTTTCTTTAATTCAAGTGGGCCAGTCGTTCAAGTGCCTTGTCCATCTGGACATACAGTCACTGGCCGATTCTGCAAGAATTCTGTACTGAAGATTGAGCTGAAACTTGATGGGAGGCATCACAGTGACACAGAAAATCAAAACTGCCAAAATCGTTCCATTCCAATATCCAAGATGGCCGCACGGCGGCCATCTTAAAATTCTTCTTAAGTCACTTGATGGGAGGCATCCGGGTGAAATGGAGATTCAGAATTGCAGTTCTAGTATCCAAGATGACGGCCATGGTAGCAAACTTGAAACTCTTCAAACAACATCAGATTCTGAATTGCTAAAGTCAATCTGATCTGATAGCCAAAATGGCCACCATGGCACAATCTAACATATCATGATCAACCTAATCCAGGTGAGCGATTTCTGGCCCAGTTGGGCCTCTAGTTTCTGACAGAGTTCTAACAAGATATAATTGTTCGGTCTGCGTAGGGGTTCCCTAACTCATTAGGTGATCAACACAGGAAAATAAGCAAAAAAGCTTTTCAACACAGTGATGATTAAAGATGTACATGAACAGTCATGTAGATAGATTTTATGACGCATATGGGATTTGTAAAGATTTTTAAATTTGTGAAATATAATCACCTGATGTGAAGTTTTGTTGAGTTCATTTATAAATGTTTATATAAAAGAAAAAGAAAACATGCAAAATCGATTTAGGTAAAGGTTTTTATTAAAAGTTACAAAGTTAATTTTTAACACGTTAAAATTACAAATTAATCAGTCATATATAACTTGTTTGATCTATTTCATTACCAGACAGTTTACAGGTAGACAGATAGACAGAAAATGGTCCACAAACGTTTGAGCAATAAATGAATATTTTGTGAAGATTTTAGTAGTTCAAATATATTTTGGATTATAATTTTAACGACAAAATAGATGGCCGATGCATTTTTATGTATGTTTTATCACTAAAAATATTGTAAATAGCTTCATGATTCTACAACACGATCTGGAATTTGGGTTTTCAATTTAAATTGTAGAATTTTTATGACAGCTCAGAAAAAGCTTTATATAGTAATACAGTTTTTAAACATTTAACAAGTAATCAGAGTTTAGCCTCGCAAATTATATAGCTGCATATGAAGAGACGTAATAGAACCGAGTCTCCAAGTTTCGTTCTTTTGTGTGTTATTTGTTTCAAAAGGCACCCTTTTAGATTTTTAAACCAAACTTGAGATATTTTGGGACAAGATTAACAATTTTGGCGCAGTTTTTGAAGTTTTGTTCATGTTAAGATCTTTCTCTTTCTTGTCAAGGCAACCGAATATATCAATTCTCTAGTTCTATATTAAATTATAAATTAGATATGGATACTACCTATGAAAGACCATAATCACAGATCGCAGCCTTCGGCCTTAATCCTTATAAGTCCAAGCTATACATAATTGCCCAGTTTACGTTGGGGTTTACTAACTCATCAGTGCGTTAACATAAAAAAAACATATAAAGTAAATTTCAAAACTATGCTGAAAAGAAGATGACGATTTGACTGCAAACTTAAATTCAGAGCATGCAGGAAAATAACTTATGTAACTACAGTTATCTCGACTACCGACGAGTAAGATGAGGAGATGTAAACCATCAAGAAAAAGCTGTCGGTGACTCTGCATCTCGATCGACCGTTTTAGTATCTGGATATTATCTTTTTAATATTATACATACAAAAAAGGAATTCGAGATGATGAAATCTGTAATCTAGAAGTACGGGATTTAAATTTTGTTTCTAAGATATAAGTGAAGCAAGACTGAATCCGGTTAGCTAAAGTGCTTGTAAAAAAACGTATAGATTCTTGGCATTTCATACAACTTCTCTCTGTTTCTGAATTGCGAAATCAGTGAAAGAAAACAGAAATAGTGGCAAAGTGCCATGCATATTTCCACACATTATTACATAGCCAGGCATAATTGTTTGACAATAAAATTTATCTGATTCCATACAGTCTTGTGCGATTAATAAGCATAAGTTCTTACATAAATGTGAATGTAAGACTCGCCAACCTTTTTTCTGGAGAGGCAGGAAGACAAAAACAAAGCATATGACATAATAATGTTTACTGAAATATATTTCTTCTTATATAGTTTTATTTGGAGATCATCGTGTATTAAAAAACATGATTAGATATAAGACACACATGTTCATCAAATCTTATCTTTGACTTCCTGTACATTACGATTTTGATAAAGAAATCCAGAGAGTTTCCGTTAATACTTGTACTATTCTTCTACTAGAGTAATAACGTGTGTGATAGAGCACTGACAGTCTGCAAAGCCCAACATGCTATTCAATCAAGCCAGAAATACATGATGGTACAGTAAAACTAAAGTGCTATTTTTGGTAGCCTAAGAATCTATGATTTGTATTCTGTTGGAAGCATCGCTAGAACAAATGCTGTCCTAAATATCTAAACGGTGTGTCAACACCTAAGAGAATTAGTGTCGAAGCACCTTCATTTTGTCACTTTAGATACTTTATACTGAGCAAATAAAGACATTCTACTGAGCCTATGTTGGTGCCAGTTTTAAACAAAAGATAACTAAAAGCAAAATCCGATATGTTCAGATTAATAGTTGTTTTGACTATCCGAAAAAACAGATGCATCATCCTGATCGTCTTCTTTTTATAACGTTGCCGAATCAAAATTGGAAATTACGATGCGCTCATAAGGATCTACTTTCTTGTAATGTTCGTGTTGTTTTCACCACCGGTAAGGCGCACATCTTTACTTACTGATGTGGTTGTATGCGCCATACAGTCGAAATTCAATCGTTCGAACACCGATGGCTCGTTTACCATGGCTTATTCAAACTCATTTTTTAGTCCCTACAGAATTTTTCCGATAGCTCAAGAAAATAAATATTGAGGAAAATATTCTTATTTTAATATGAAATCGTATGTTGTGCGTACTCATAAGAATCGCCTCATCGAGGCAATTCTAATGAGTACACGCAACATACCATTATTTTGTTAAAGATCGAAAACATTTCCATAAATTATCGCCTTTTTCTTCCTGACCTGACGCCATGATTAAATCTCATTGGCTCGAACTACACATCTCTCGAAGAAATCTCCATGGTCCCAAAGACGTTCGAGCCGTTGAAGTTTGACTGTATTTTTATAGAACCAAAGCTAAAATTGTGATCACCGCCTTTACTCTATCACTTTCTATTTCTACTTTCAATCTGTGCTTTCTTATGTTTTTCTTTTTTATCATGTTATTTCTGTTTATTTTTTAAGCTACCACAGGATATATGTTTGCGTGTTGGGTATCCTTATAAGTATGTTTAAGCCCAAACGCGGTACTGTCCCAGCTAGAACACTATATTTATACAATAGAGCCATAAAGATGTTATGTGTTTAATAATATTGATTGATATAATAACATAAAATAATATCATTATTAGAAAACCTAAATTTAATTTTGAAATAGAATACTACATTGATGTTGTCAGAACGTTAGCAAAGAGCTGTATTAGTGCAATGGCATTCTTATGTCTATTCCGCAGGACACACTCAAAAGTTGACTTTTCTGCGTGTCGTGCAATGGCGCAAAGAACTGCTGCCATATTATGCTATCAAGGCAATGCATTACAATATTTTAACGAAACTTTTATTAACGTTGTAATATATATCAATCATAAATTAATATATAACATAGTCGACTATTATGTATGGACAGACATGCATAAGACACTAAATGTACAAAGGCAATACAAGAGGGAGTCCATACTAGGTTTAATTCAATTTCGGATTTCTATTTACTTATATTTTCATATAAAATAGAGTTAGATTTTATGCACATATAATTTTTGATGTTGCGAAAGACAGTTAGATGGATAATATAATGTTTGATAGACAATCAAGCATAAAACTTTTATAATCTTATTTGTTTTTCAACCTTAGGTTGTTCAAAGCAAGTACTCTTTGAATATAGATGGTGTCTATAATGACCACACAGCTCACTGACAGGCAAACACGTATACATAATGTTAAGAAAATTGTTCGTCAAAACGGTTTCCTGACAAAATAAAATTAGAGCATGTCACGTGTGTTAAAACGTGTGTCGCATAAACCACAACACTACTACCATTGTAAAACTAAAAGTAGTCCCTCATTTGGACGGAGAAGTCAGATTCCTACTAGTTTAAGTATCTTCCTGTGCAATGATAAGACCAAGATCAATTTAGGATTGATAAATAACTTTGCATATGTTCCCTCTTTCAGAAGATAATTATATGAATGCATACTTTGAAGCAGGAGCAGGAGCACTAGTAAATGGTCATAGGTATATGGTTTGTATTCATGCTGAAGCTACGGTTCTTGAACACGAGTACTGGAAAGAAGACCTACCCGATATAAGTGCATGTTCTGATGGTATAACAATTGATACGACACCACCTGTACCCGGAGACGTATGGGTATATAAAAAGGGAGCTTTATACCAAGTATGTGATTCTTTTCAACGAGTTTCTATTTCAATACTATTTAATGGTTGCAGCTAAAAGCATTCTGAGAATGATTTACAAAAAGGTTATCTCATAGACCATGTCGTGAGAACAGGTTCTTTATTTGATGGTACCAACAACGAAAGCTTTTAAAATCTATTTACTTCGATACAGCTGGATTTAATACGTTAAAGCAGCCTTTAGACATGCCTATATACTCCAAAATTCTGCAGTTTGTATCTCAGGTCCTTTGATGTCACAGCCCGTTCCGGGAATTTCGAAAATATATGTGTGGCTCGCTGATAGACCAACACTAACTAAATGGTTGTCTAAGTCATTCAGCTATTGATACCCACCCACCCCTCCCCACACCCAAGTGTTTGTGTGGGGTGTTTACTGTTTTCACGTTGTCCGTCCGTCCGTATGTCCGTCCGACCGTCTGTCTGTTACATTTTGGTTCTGGGTGGAGTATCTTATAAGCACTGCTTATCCACCGTTTTTATTTCATTTTCGTTTATTCACATTTTTTCAAGGACCATGCTTTTAGAATCTATTGTCACTACAACTGATGACGGTGTCGTGTGGCAGCCGTAAAATATCTTCCATTACATAATAGTGTGTTTTTATTTTAGGTCCTTTGATACAATTAGGCCCATTCCAGATTGTTTTAAAATATTTATGATGATCACTGATGTTTCTGCACTTGTGCATGAATATTCATCTTAGTTGGCCAAAGCTAGCTAGTTTAGCTCGTTTTGCAGCTAACTTCATTGAAATGCAAGTGTGTGTACATCTTGTTCTCAAGAGGCATACGCTTTAGAATTTTTTGGCCTACAAGCATATGTTTTCTATTTAGACTACTTTCAAAGACTATTTATGCAAAGAAAAAAGAAGATGATGATCTTCACTGTACATATACACAAACTGGTTTTTCAAAAAGTCTTACGCAAAAGATGCTTTACCAATGTTGGTTATACAGTTGTTACATAAAGGATTTCAAAACCATACATTAAATAAAGGAGGAAACTATACTATTTTTATTGGTTATGAATACATCATATTTCAGACACAGAAGATGTGCATACCATTTGTTGGTGCGACTGTACATACCCGAGTAATTAAACAATAAAACCAAATAAAACTTTGTTTTGCGTTACTGACGCATTTTGAATTCGGTAATCATAAAAATTGATATATTTATATTGAGGAAGTTTTGCTTTTGATAAGTAATGCTGGTTTTGACACAGTAAACGCAGACTCAAAGTATTTATATGTTTTTATTTTTTTTTTTTTTTTTTTTTTTATTATTTTTTTTTTTTTTTTTTTTTTTTTTTTGTTTTCAAAATTTTCTTGTGTATTTGTTTCTAGGAATCTAAATCAGAAGTGACCATTTACTGGACGAGGTTCACAGACATTGAAGAATTAGGCAGACATGTTCATGAAAGTGGGATATCACATTACGAGGTTGCTTTAGGTATCTTTTATATCTACTTTTTACCACCCCACTTTTGACAACACTTGGAAAGACACTTTTTTTCTTGGCATTTTATTCAAAACAAAGAATGTAAGCTGCGACAATATTTCATTACTATTTGTCTTGTCTGTTAACGCGCTTTGTTACGAATTATCGTAATATTAAATGTACGGCCAAACATTTGTTCGACCTATGTCATTTCTAAACTGTTGTTAATGAGAATTTTCATCAGGCTATAGTTGTATATAAAATATATTAGACAATATTTTGGTTTGTCTCCAGTTTTAATTATTTAGATTTTATAACAAAATTATAAGCATTTTCAAAAATTGTAGAGGAGAAACGTAGTCAAATCGGTCTCCAAATTACCCATCTTATCGTTTTTTCATTTATACTATGGAATAACATGAGATGAATCTGAAATCAACATACCAATTTTTCTTTTTTTTTTTTTTTTTAATTATAAAGTCGGTATACACAAAGGCAAAATTTTGTAATGTTCAGACAGACAGGTATGTCCCCAAAATAAATGGGTTGTTTTAGAACATTGATATTTTTGGTAAGTAAAAGAATAAAACGTAAGGTGTATACATAAGTATTTACGAGCCGGCCTTGGTGGCTCAATTGGATGCGCCGTCCAACTGGAGACCAGGAGGTCGCGGGTTTAACCCCCGCCGAGGTCGGCAAAATTCTTTTGTGGAGATTGATCATGAAATATTTTCTACGGTCATTCTCTCCCTTCCGCTGATTCAAGAAGGGCAGTTGTCAGTTTCTGACGAAAGAATATGCACAATACTGGTTAACCGCTTAGAGGACTAAGCCTGCCCAGTAAACGTGTGGTTAGGTAAACTGACCGCGCTCGACATGACCCAATTGGGTTGACTGGGCCGTAAAACCTCAACACAAACAAACAAAGAATTTACGAAAAAAAAACTTTTACATAACACCATGACAAATTTGGCAAATTATTCCGTCCAGGCAGTGAAAACGAAGAACAATTTCTTCAGATGCCAGAAACAGAGTGGGCAGTTTAGGTCGTTTTCTTATCTTGAACCCTGACAAAGATGTATTATACATAGTAAAAACAAGTATAGATATACAACGCTACATAAACACAGTTGTTTTAGGGAGACTGGATACATTAAGTAGATTTTCAGCATTTCTGCATAGGGAGACTTCCCATTTGTTTTACTGCACGTCAGTTCACTTCTGAAAAGGGATATACTTTAAAAGCTCAGAATATGCTCCAAATGGAAGCATATTGTTTCCTATCAGATTAAAGAACTTTTTGGAAGGTATTTAGAGAAAAGTTTAGAGTGGCCTCCCCTGAATACATTTTCCTTAAATTGGAAACACCAGCATCATAAGCCGATCTAATAAGTTTAAGAGAACAATTTATAAACACAGCATGCCATGTTTTTCTCTTAGAGAATTTGACCTCCACCTTCCCGAGTATTACGATATCAAAGTCGGGTTAGTGGGGTATTGCATTTCCTTATGTTTCTGATGACTGAGACCATAAAACTCTACCCAGATACCAATAAAATGATGTTCAATTATGCAATTAGTTAAGTAATACTGATAAGACAGTTAACTAGAAACCCCCATACAAAATTCTTAAATATAAAACACAATGAAGTAGCTCCAAACCAATTCCAGAATCTATATCTGCATAAAAAATTAATCAAATTATACCTCTTAAATGGTTTCCTATGTTGAAAAATAAAGATTTTAAGACTATATATTACAGTGCAGGGAACCTGTGTTATCAGAGAAAAGTAGTCCCCCAGGTAAATCTGGTAATACCACCTGTTGTGAATTGACTCATTAGTGTGCCAGAGTTGAGGGCAGTAGCCATTAAACATCTGGTTGAATTATCAGTTGAGCATGAATTTTTGGCCACTCTTTTTCAAAGAGAAAAACCTGTCATGGGACACTTTTACAAGTCCAGAAACATACGCGGATAGCCACAGGCATTAAAAGGGAAACCAAGTATTCAAGGATAATAATCACCTCATAATCGTGTGTTGCACCTGCTACGAGACATTCTCTGCAAAGACAAAGTGGGATTGGTTTACATTGGAGTATTATAAAATTAAGGCCCAATCAAACAGTTGGACTACGCCTCCAAGTAGTGTGACAGTGTAACAGTGTTAGAAATAAATAGTGAAACCCTTGAACTTTTAGTGAATTCTTGATTAGGGTTCAACACATTAAACAGAGAACAGTCGAAACAGTATGTCTCCTTTGCACTGGGATACCTGTCAAGCAGAAAATCTATTTATTCGTTCATATGAGCCGCAGCATGATATTCTGTATCTTCAGTCTTGTGGGCCCAACGAAGACTCAAATCAGCATGTACATCCATGCAGTTTGATCAGTCTTCTTTGTCCGCTTGAAGAAACTTTGCATCCTTGGCTATCCAAAATACGCCCAGTGAAGATTCAGATCAGCCTACCAATTAGTAGTTTTTATGCCTGACATTCCAAGCCGATCCCTTTGTTGCACTTTTTCTTAGTTTGTATATCGATTATTTCAATTTTTGTTCTTCGTTTTGTCTCGTCATTGTAGGTTCATCATCCTTTTCTCTTTCGATACCTCGAGTAGATTGTGCTTTAGATTATTGCCTTTCTTTTTTAACTTTATTCCATATGTTTAACTTGCTGTGAAAATTCATTTCTTATAGGGACAAGTATTAAAAGAAATAATTTGCTTCCATTAGGGGCGAAATTTTACACTATGTGAAGCCCTGCCTCTCCCCCAATTTAACAAGATAAGCAACCTTCCAATACAAAGTGATCCCTCTTGAAGGAGTTGCATTTATTTTATTACTTTAAACAATCATTAGTTATCAGTCACTTAAAGAAATCAATAATAAAATCCATCACTTTAAGTAATTAATAATAATCCATCGCTGTAAGTAATCAAACTTATCCATTACGTTAAGTAATCAAATTTAATCCGTCGTTTTAGTAATTAATAGATATTCGTCGTTTTAAGCAATCAATAATAATCCTAAGCAATCAATAATAATCAATCACTTTAAGTGTCAATAATAATCTACCTCTTGACGTAATCAATAATAGTCCATCGCTTGAAGTAATCAATAGTAATCCATCTCTTGACATAATAAATAGTTATCCATCACTTGGCGAAATTAACAGTTACCTATAATTTGACGCAATCTATGGTTATTAACACATAATAAAAAGAACATACAAGATAATTGTCAAAATTATGTTCAAACGAAGATGAAGCTTTGAATACAAAGTTAGATTCAAAGCAAACGAAAACCACCTAAAGAACCAGAGTAAACCCAGCCATCGACAGTAAAGATCAGGAAGAGTAAAGAAGGTATAGTTATATTCAATAGTTATCGATAACTTGATGTATTCAATAGTTATTAATCGCTTTTAGTATTCGGTTGTAATCCATCACTTTAGGTAATCAAAATTAATCCATGACTTGACTTAAGCAATAGTAATAAAACACTTTAGTAATCATTAGTAATCCATCATTTGACGATACTCACTGTAATACATCATTTTAAGTAATCAATAGTAATACATCACTTAAGTAATCAATAGCAATCCATTCCTTTTAGTAAGCAATAGTAATCCATCGCTTTAAGTAGTCAATACTAATCCATCACTTGGGGTAATAAATATTAATTCATCTCTTAATTAATAGTAATCCATCACCTAAAGTCATCAGTAGTAAGCCGTCAACTGACATAAGTAAACGTAATGCATCAGTTTGCGTAAGCAATAGTAATACACTACTTTAAGTAATCATTAGTAATCTATCACTTTAAGTAATCAATAGTATTCCATCACTTCAAGTAAAGAATAGTTATCCATCGTTTGATTTAAGCAATAGTAATACATCATTTTTAGTTATCAATAGTAATCTATCACTCGAAGTATAAATAGCGTTTCGATAAGCAGTTTATCTTTCAAAGTGAAGTGCTTTATCAAGCATAACTATTGTGGAATAGCTTGTGTTGCCTAAAACAGGTAAACTGAAAATAAAGGTAAGAAAAAAAAAAAACCAAGGAGTGCCACAATCACAATAAAAGTCAAAAAGAATTGCCTTTGGAAACAAAGAACACACAAAATCACTAAAATCGGAGACTCGGTTTGATTGACTCTCTTCATATGCACCACTGTAGTTTGCGAGGCTGCATACGCCCCCTAGCGCCAGCTTAAGCGGCAGCCCCCACACCCCACACAATCCCGCCCCTTGCCCCTCGACTTCAAGAGGAAGAGGAAACAGACAAATCAAACACGCGCAAATCAAACATAAGTACGAAAAGCACTAAGATAAGCCCTCTTCCTAAAGCGAGGTAATCGCAAAGCTAAAAGGACTGAAAACCACAAGAACAAAATAAAACAAGGCAAGATTTAAAACAAATCGCCTTGTAGAATAAGCCACAAAGCAACAAAGAGTAACACTGGGACTACCGCCTTAGAACGGTCTGTAGAGTAAATCAGCGGCTGAAGTCATCTCAATTTTTGTGGAACATTGTAGGGTGATGTTTTCCACTAAATGTAAAAAAAAAAAAAAAAAAAAAAAAAAATGTTATACTGCAGTATAGTATATGAGACGTAACCTGATGAGTTTGTTTTCAATTGTTATTATCATTTATGAATACGGCTATGTCATCAATATTGTATCTTGTTTCAGGCACCTATAACGGCGGAGTTGATGTTGTTCCTCCAACAAATGTTGGAATTTCAAACCATATGACACTTCATAATTTAAAGTTACAGGACGGTCACAGCTACTTTGCTACAGTCAGAGGTACTTTAGAGAATTGTTATGTAGATAAACATTTATCAACTGTTTAACTTTAAACAAAAGAATACGGCGATACCCAGGAAAGGCTATATTTACGGAACACATTCCGCCTAATATACCGGATAAGTGTTTGATTACATATAAATGATAACGGGAAACAACTCTACTCGACAGAAACGAATGATCGGAGAATGATCAGAGATAGAAAACAACAAAAAAGAGGAGCAAAACCACAAATACAGGCCCGTCGGACGGTCGGAGCCGCGCTTTTTCCTGTAAATAGTATAGTGTATAATAAAATAATAATAAAAAATAATAATAAATAAAAAAAAATATCACAAGCAAACTGAAAGAAAAAAGAAAACAATAAAATTTTACCATTTATATTATGACATATAGATATATGAGCCAGGGCTTAATATTTCCAATGCTTTGCATAAGCACCCAGCAAAGACTCAGATTATTTACGCAGGCTAATCTGAGTCTTCGTTTGGCGCACATACAATCCTGTAGGAAATGCTGTGTCCCGGCTAATATATATATATATATATATATATATATATATATATATATATATATATATATATATATATATATATATATATGAACGAAAATCACGAAGATAAGGTGTTACTGAAGATTGTCATTCACCTCAAAAGGGCTCTCTAAGGTATATATTTATTTAATTCAGTTAAAGCATATTTTATCACACTTTCTCACAACACTAGTCAAGTCCCTTCCCTTTTATGTAATTATTCTTCTGGATTTAAAATGGTCATAATTTAACTAACCGTAATGTTTAGGTCATAACTTTAGTTTAGTTTCTTTTATTATATTATAAAGCATAATTAAAATTTTTATTTAGAGGTCGTTTCCAAGCCATCCTTTTGTCATTATTAAGTAGTTAACTGACGTTCAAGCAGAATGTTCCTCATTGCAGGATATGACTTTACTGGAAAATCATCGAGTACAACATCAAAAGGAATCGTTATTGATACTACAGCGCCAATAAAATCTAGCAAGGAAATTACTATTGGAGGGAGATATATTACTGACGTGTCCTATATAGAAGCTTGGTATGTTGCCACTTGAATTTTAATATGGACATGTTTAACCTTTTCACAACTGAGTTTCTGATATAGACTCTCTCCTCTTTCAATATATCCATTGTTGTCAATGTTTTGTATGTTTTTTGTTTGTTTGTTTTTATTTTTTTCTTTTCAAGAACAAAATCAATAAAAATGCAAACAGTGCATATCTTGATCCGTTTATCAATAGTATTTTTTTTTTAGTCTTCAAGACTGAGAAAGTAAATTATCAGTTTTCATTGTCGTGGTTAGCAGAGGAATTGGACAGAAGTTACAGACGAGTCATATATTTAAATGCATTACCAAACAGGCACAAAGGCGTGTATTCCTGTTCAAATGAAATTTAAGAATAAAATGAATTATTTGATAAATGCACAACAAAACAGGATGGTTGTCTTGTCAGAAAAGTTGTTTAAATTGAAACTATTAATTGATAAGAGAAATGTTACAATGAGTAAAATCATATATGATGAGCAATACCGTAGATTATCAACGATAAAGATCTTTTTATGATTCCGGTAGCAGGCTTAAAAATAGTGTATAACATTCGTTAGTACTAGTGTAGATATAAATGAAGAAGCACAGGAAATGCTACAGTCACATAGAACCTTTCCCCCGAGGCTCCGAAGAAGAAGAGAAAAGGAACATGCATTGACAAAACAAGCGCAAAATATCAAACCACCGACAAAATAACAAACAAGGAATGCAATAAATCTTTTTGTTTTCTTTTTATCACAAAAATGTATTCTTTGGAAACGCTTTAACCACTAAAATTTGAATTTCCGCCATTGTTCAAGGCGATATAGATCTTTTTTTCATTAAATTGAATAAGAAAACTCAGGTACTGAGACAATCAGATCCACATCAAGCCCCCACCCCCACCCCCCACCCCCCCCCCCCCATCCACCCCCCACACGCCCCCTGCACCAAAAGGAGAAGATAAATAAAATACAATTAAGCAGCCACAAAATGAACAGATGACAAGCAGAGTTAGCAACTCCTTCCCAAAAAAGTAGCAACTGTTACCCAAACTTAACTGAATATATCTTGGACTGTCATACATTGGCTTATGAACCAGACTTGTGCCGGGCGTATTTATATAAAAATGGATGAGTCCGAAAATACGATAAATAAGTCGAAAAAGCGTTATTACATGTAACTCGTTACTCGAGCGTAGCGTACAAATGTTGTAAGTCACTGAACACCGATGTTAGTTTGGGCTCTAAAACCTTTTAAGCATGCATAAATCTTTTTTAGGAGCTCGGATGTATGCCTATATTTTACAAATAAGTTTCACATGCGTTACAAGCACGTTGAATACGTTGCGGACGCGTTCAACAGGTTTGAGGAAAGACGTGTACGCCGCATGTACGTTTCCCAAGGCCTTATGTCTGACGTTTGCGAGATGCGTCCGTAACATGCCCCAAACATACGTCAGGTGTGCGTTTATCGTATGCAACGCACCTGTAACGTCCCTGTATCTTTCCTGTGCGTGTCAGAAAAGTATTTTGACATTTTAAATGACTGAGTACGATAAAATCTCTGCAAACACAATGTCATGAGTACTGGTATAAGAGATTTGACATTTGTCAGTTTGACAGCTGAATTTAATGTTTTCAAGGTGCAAGATCCATAAATTGATAGCTATATGACTTCCCGAAGTACGACAAAACACGAATAGCCAGTGGCATGTATGCTGCATTCCCTTTATACACGCTGATGACGTCATCAACGCCCGGTATCTGTCAAGAACGCGCTTTGAACAGGCCCAAGGCTCCCAACAAGCATGTTAGTACGCTCGGTCCTCGCTTAGGACACGTCCCAGACGCGCAAGATATACGAGACGTCGCGACTTTTGGCTATGCAGCACTCTGCGTCATAGTCTGGCTGTGCGACAGTGTGCGTCAGTCTATGCTACGCGTATGCCAAAAGCACGCCCACAGTTCGCTGGTGGGGGCGGGGATTAAGCTAGCTTTTCGGGATCCAAAACCTCGCCGTTAGTTCCCATAGTGGTTATATATATATTTTCGGTCTGTGTCTAGGTCTTCTGACTCATCTCTGAATAATTACGGGGAATAAATAAATAACAGATAAAGCCAAATGAAGCAAAGATAAGATCTCAACCTGCTGAGACCACTTGGGAATCCCTGGGTTGTCAAACATCACCACTGGAATAATGAAGCAAAGGCAAACCACCAGTTTAACCCCGCTTAGCCGAGAAACAAACATAAAATGACCCAGACCATCTAACGAAAAGTCGGGCTATTATAGAGTGAACCCAGTTTCACTGGCGTGTAATTAAAATGGTAAGCAAAAGGTTCAACCGCTAAGTAAGCAGACAGTAGACTGTTTTATGACATCAATGTTAAACTCCTTTCGTTCATAACATATGACAACTTCACTAAATTTATCAGAAAAATCAGGTTATCTGGATTTTTTTTTCTAAACTCATGCACTAACTTAAAATAAAAATCAGGTTGCAATAGACCTTATAACAGAAATGGTTTTGTCTGGTATCGCAGCTACAGACCAAGTAGACCGACGATAAAACTTTAGAAAGGTTTCCTAATTTTATAATACCGACACCCCTGTTGGAGAAGTTCGGCAGTCAAAGTTTGTTTCGAGCGTTGAAGTCAGCCAAGTGACTAGACTCTCTTGCAAACCGAACAAGCTGAGAAATTATAAAAAAAAAAAAAAAAAACGAAAACAAAAACATAAGAGGGGACACAAGAAACGTTTCCATTTAAAAAACGGGAAATTGACAATGTCATAATCAAAATAATCGTGTTTGTCCTAAATTTTAGATGAAACAAAACCACTAGAGAATAACAAATGCAAATCTAAAAATGCAGCTTCGGTATCAGAAGAATTAGCTTTGTTCAATTGCAATACAATATGATAAATTTTGGTGACCATTCCTTCATTTTTCAAGGTTGTCGATATTAAAAAGGTCGCCCAGATATCTGAAAGTTGATTTGAAAACTTCAATAATATCAACTTGTGTGATTTCAGGAAGAGACATCATAAATTCTCTTTTATAACCAAATAAAAACAAATCTGCTACAAGAGGAGACTAATAGTACCCATCGGAATTCCTACAATTTGTCTCTGTAATTTAGTGCCAAATCTAACGAAAATATTGTCTAAATTGTATGATATAGCGTCACAAACCTTTTGACGAGACTAAAGTTTTAACCGTTTTTGGTCATCAGAAGTACAGAGTGCAATTCAGTGATTACAAGCAAGATAAGGTGAGCTTTTCCTTTGAAAAGCACTCTTATTAAGTCTGTAAGTTTTACATTGATTAGATTACCAGGTAAAGGTGTATAAAGCATAGAAAAATCATATATTGACAAACCGGACGCGCAATATCCTCTTGACTTTAATTTATTAAGTATCGCATCAGAATGTTTTATTGACCAAACCAAATTCCTGTCTGATATTTCGTTATCTTTTTCACACCATCTAATTACACGAGTTTTAATAGCAGTGAGACATGAAGTTAATAATTTAGAAAGTTCAGCAGTGTGCCATGTATTCTACGAGAATTAGCGATAAACCTTGCTTTATAAAGGTTTTATGAAGCTTAATAATCAATACATCGTAGATAGCTTATCTTGCTGTTCCTTAACATAAACCGAAAACTTCAGGGCTAAATTGTTGCCATGGCTGAGGACAACTGAATTCCCTTTTTTTTTTTTCGAAAAACTCTTTTTGGCCTCGATGCTGCACAGTTCCTGTTTCAGTATATTAATATAACGTAACCGTCAAACAACGAGTAGATTTAGGTTTAGGTTTTAGTTTATTATTTTGGAAATAAAATTTGATGCATGTATCAATAACATTAAAATGTATCATTTCCATTCTTTTAAAGCATCAAGCTTAACATGCTCTCGTTTACACCATCGATTACCAAACTTGTTCAATGCAGAAGCTATTTTTCTCAACACTTATTAAAACGTATATGATGAGAAAATCTGCATTTTGGGCCCTTAGAAACTATTTTACGAATTCTTGGATCTGAAATGACTTTAAGATTTCCTGTAATGACATGTTCAGCTGCAGGATAATTAAACATGGAGTCTTTACAATATCATGTATCAGGGGTGTTAATATGACTGTTAAGATCTGAAGCGTTTATTGAAATCAAAGCTAGTATTTCTTATGGGCTTGTTATGTTTATAACAAATATTCGGAAGTTCCATATGCTTGAAATAATTAGGTATTGATAAAGTCATTAAAGATGCTAGGTAAACCTTTTCGGAAAAGGAGTATATTCTTAAAATAAAGAATTTGCTCCAAAAAGATGAAAAGTTCTTTCCTTTTAGCGTAGCCCCTTTTCAGAAACAATTTTGACACAGTTGTCCCTCGATCGGAAATCCATTTCCTCGTAAACCATTATCTACAAACTATATATATATTCTGTGCTGACGAATCGGACAACGACTGGCAATAAACAAAATTCGGAGCAACAATTAGCATCCCTTTTATCCAAACACTTTCTGGATTAGTATAGTGCATATATTCCAGTTGCCTCTATATATGTTGCCGTTTGTCTGTATAGCAAAGGTCCTCTGTTATTTACGATTTTATTTGTCACTACGTTTTAGTTCTCTGTTCCAACAATATTTTCTAACCTGGCTTTTCGTGTGTTCCTTTTTGTCATATGTTTTGTAAGAACGTAAATACCAACATTTATACATGTAAAATGCACTGAGAAAAATTGTTTATTATTATGATAAAAAGAAGTAAAACTATATGCTCCATTTACATTTGCTTGTTATTTTATATGATTTTATTTTACTATATTTTAATAACTCGGACTGTTTAGATCAAAAATGTTTGTTGATGAATAAAATATTCCGAAACAGAAAGTTGCACGAATAAAGTTGCATTTTACATGGCTGTCATTATACTCTGCACATTATTTCAACATTGTTTTACAGTTAGTTCCTTGCGTGTTTTAACAGTGAAACCAAATCACTAGATATGTGCCATGTATTCAAGTAGAAACACGAGGTTGTACCTGCACTGTAAATTTATCCAGTGAAAATATTTTCACTCAAATCGCTTAAGGAAGGAATTATGTGATCCGAGCGCCTTAAATTGAAAGCATCTTCAAAAAGAGCATAGTATACTGAGTTCAATAAACAGCATTTATGCTGATTTTTACAGTCGTATATTGGAGCCTTGAAATCTGTGTCCTAGACATATTGTGTTAATTTTTAATCTACTTACAGTTGGACAGAAGTATTTAGTGATCCAGACAGTAGAATGGCGTACTATAAATGGGGAGTAGGCTCTAGACCAGGATACGACGATAAATATAGTTTCGTAGAAACTCAAAATGAGTGTTCTCAGACACAGCAAGATCGACCACTGGAGTTGAATGAAGGACATTCCTACTTCATTACAGTTTTGGTACAACGAATTTCATTTTTTGAACTAGTTTTTTAAAAATCCGTCCTTTACAATAGCGATGTCCAGTTTACCTTTTGGTTAAACTTTTTTTCAAAGTTATATGTTACCTTTATTCTTCAGTGGATTACTTTCATATTGTAAGGGGTGAAAAGGCGGACCAGTACGCGTGTCGTGTGCAAGAGAGACAACTCTTACTTTCTTTGTTATGTACTTTACTCCCCTGACGTCCCAGGTTTACCTTTTGTTAACCTTGTTTTTTAAAGTTATAAGTTATCTTTATTCTATAGTTGATTACTTTCATATTTGGTAGGGATGAAGCGGAGGACCAGTAGAAGGCACGCAAAAGAAACACGTCTCACTTTCCTCATTATGTTCTTATCTCCTCTAAAGCCGCAATTTTGTGCAGGCCAAAACTCGCATACTGTTTGAGATAATGTTTTAAAATTTGGTAGCGACATATATCAGGTCAAGTAGGATAGTCGCATGCAAGAAGAAAAACTCTTTTTTTCTGCTTTGTTATTTTTCTCGGATCTTCCCTGAACGATTTTCTAAGCCAAGGTCTTATGCACTCCTTAATGGGTTTAAATATTTTGATAAAATTCGGTAGACACAGATAAGGACCGGAAAAGGTGTTGTGTGCAGGAGAGATAACTCTCATTTTCTGCACCAAAAGAAGAAATAAATTTCGAAACAAACAATGACAAAACGCACTGCCGCAATAACCAACATACAAACAAAGAAGATGCGTTACAGAAGAACCAGCTTTGCATGTCGTTTTTCCTGTGTTAAAAAATAAAGATTTAAAGACTATATTTTGTTGTGCAGAGAACTAGTGTTTTCAGAGAAAAGTAGTTCCCCAGGTAAATCTGGTAATACCACATATTGTGAACAGACTCATTAGTGTAGGAGAGTTGAGGCCAGTAACCATAAAACATCTGGTTGAATTATCAGCTGAGCATGATTTTTTTTGCCACTTTTTTCTAAGAGAAAAACCTGTCATGGCACATTGTGGTATCTTTGAAAATGGAATTCTGCTCGTATACGCTACAGGGCATAAGCAGTATGTAATTGGCCCAATGTGAGAATAGAGTTCTGCTCGTATACGCTACAGGGCGTAAGCAGTGTGCAATTTGCCCATTGTGGTATCTTTGAAAAAGGAATTCTGCTCGTATACGCTACAGGGCTATCTGTAGTGTTTTTTTTTTTTTTTTTTACTTTCATTTTACTACACTGCAGGTGGGGTAAGTGCCGTGTGGCGGCCGTAAAACGCCTCCCCATACTTCACCATAGTGCAAACTATACTTTCATTTCCTTGGGGATCACTGGGTCTGTTATGGTATCTTTGAAAATGGAGTTCTGCTCGTATACGCTAGAGAGTGTAAACAGTGTTGCAAATTCCATTACTGCTTATGAAGAATCTCAATAAAACATTGGCTCCCATTTTCTATTTGTAGTGTGTTTCCAAAGGCAATCTTTTTAATTTTTATTGGAACATTCAGTAGAAACAATTAATAGGAGCTGAAAATAGTTTTACGCATATCACCCTTAAATCTGATTTAAATCAAAATTACTGTGCTCGGTCTGCGTAGGTTCTCATCCTCATCGATCAAACATCACAGAAAAATAACATAAAAAAGACCGCAGTAGTGAGGTGCCAACTTTCTGAAAAAGAAGAGGCAAAAACATCATTCAGTCAAGACAGAAATAAATCGTGACCAAGGGGATGGCAAACAAATAATACCAGTCGGTATACATACTGTCTGTTTTTGTAATTAAGTATCAATCGGAATCCATATATTATCAAGCAGAAAAGAAAAAAATATGAAAAACTTTCTGACAATAACATAAAATGTAATATTATGACCATCGGAAATGAAAAATGCTTGTTTCTAGTTACAAGCAGGGAAATGATTTTTTCTCTTTGATTATTCTTTCATTTAAAACCTTAACAAATGATGTTAGCAGTTAGTGAACACGTTCTTTTCTTTTTTCTTGAAAAAACTTTTATCCGATTTAATACCAAACTATACAGAAATAGAGGGCATACCGATGTGTAATTTTCCCCTCTCATTGTAACTTATATATATATATATATATTATATATATATATATATATATATATATATATATATATATATATATATATATATATATATATATATATATATATATATATATAAACTATACAGAAATAGAGGGCATACCGATGTGTAATTTAACCCTCTCATTGTAACAACATATATATATATTGTTTTGGATTATGTTGACAAAATGATAGATAAAATATATCCAGAAGAACCTCAAGTATATAAAGCCATTGTCTAATGATACATAATTCCCCATCTCTGGAATTAAATTCATCGATGTCTTTATTTATACAATTTCTGCTAAAATCTATAACAAGCGCGATGACTTTGATTTTGGTATTATTCGATGCTAACTGCTATCCTGCTACAACCTGTGGTGTGGAATAACCATTTGATAGAAATTATCACAAATATCTAACTATTAAATTTGTCGTTTTTAAAGAGAGAAGCATATAATACACATTATAAATTAACACATATGTTAAGCTAGACAGTTTGGTATAGAAAAAAAACTAAAATCGATCGAAGAGAAAGAAAGTACTTGGCTTTGAAAATCTAGAAAATCGTGTTATAAAAACATCGCTTTTGTGAGTATGTAAGGTCATAACCACCACCTAATTAAATAAGCAAAACTTAAATAAATTTAATATCAAACAATATTATGCAATGTGTTGACTTTTTGTCTATAAACTATCAACTAGCTAACAAGAGGACAATATTTCAGCAAGCAGATGACTTTTTATATGTGTCTTTAACATTGAATATCTAATTAAATGTTCATATTGGCGCCGCGAGTGCTCACTTTCATAAAATGTAAATTACAATCTCTTTCTTACTTCTTAATTGATTTTGATCTTATTTGCACCAAGATGTTTGTTTTCTAAAGCTGAATATGTCATGCCAAATGCTGCACTAACGGTGCCCTCGTCTTGAAGGTAGGATTTCAACAAATGTTTAGAAGTAAGTTTTTTTTTCTTATCTTTTTAAGTACTATTTATTAATAAACAGTATTTGAAGTTTTCTTTCTGGCATTATTTTAAATACGATATTATCTACTTTTAACTACCCTGATGGCGTCATAAAATCTTCACAAATATTACTAAGAGACTTTTACATTTTCAGCAAAGAACAAAGTAAAATTAAAAGCCAAATATTTAATGACTTTCTACTAGTTAGAATTGTTTGATGCAAAGATCAAAATAAGTTCTTAGGAGATTTTCTTTTCTTATTTTAAGATTTGTCTATAGCTTTTCTAATGGATTTATACAATGTTAAATAATTGGAAATACGTATTTTTTTATAATTTATTTTATAATTTAGTGCGGCTATTTAGATGTTCAAAATTCAAGTTATTATGAAAGTATTTACCAAAAGGCAATTATTAATGCCAAAATATTCCTCTTTTTTAAAATCTGATATAGTTTGTTTGGATTAGGGTACCAATATTTCTACACTGAGTTTGCATTGCAGTATAGATATAATTCCTGTACTTCCTAAAGACGCAGGGTGCTGCATATAATGTCTCAGCATAATCCATAATCTCATCCCCTCTCTTTAACTAGTTGGTTGGTGCTTAATGATATGTTTTTGGCTTAGCCCGCCGTGGTTCAGATATTGGTTTTCATTTACTCTGGCAGACAATAGAATTAGCAATGAGTATTCGTCTTTGTTTATTATTAATTAGATTTTTTTTAATGTTTTCGCTTTGATGCATTGACTGAGTTGGAAGCCTTCAAAGCGAAGCATTTTTTATGTATTTCTGTATTAAGAGTAGCATCGGGATCCAGGGTGTAGTTGGCTAGCTGTAAAGTGTTTTAAACCCACGGATTGACCGTTCTAAGGCGGTTGTCCCGGTGTTAGTCTTACTATTTGTGGTTTATTCTACGAGGTGATGTGTTTTAAGTTTTGCCTGGTGTTATTTTCTTCTTGTGTGTGTGTGTGTGTGTGTGTGTGTGTGTGTGTGTGTGTGTGTGTGTGTGTGTGTGTTTTGTTTGATTTTTAGTCCTTTGAGCATTGCGATGACCTCGCTTGGGAAAGAGAGAGCTAATCTTAGTGGTTTTCGTACGTTTGTTCCATTTGCGCTTGTTTGTTTTCGTCTTTTCCTCTTCTTCTTGGTGTCTGGGAAGAACTGCGGCTTGTAATTGTGGCACTCCCTGGACTTTTCTCTTACCTTTTTTTTTTCAAATAAGTAAAAACACAATATTATTATATTGGGTTTTAAGATTTCTCATATTTTCATGTTTTCAGGGATTTAATAATGCTGGACTTTTTAGTGTTGCTACGTCTTGGGCTTTTACTGTAGAAACGACTTCGCCTATGAAAGGGTATGTCAATGATGGCGAACAGAAGTCTGATGACTCCGCATTTGATTTGGATTATCAAATGGAAAGATCCAAACTGAGGGCATATTGGGGTGGCTTTACCGATCCGCACACGCCAATAAGAGAATATCGAGTGAGTGCTGGGACAATAAAAGGGGCACAAGATGTACTGACTACGCGGGCAATTGGTTTAGTAAACAGTAAGTATTCTTGATTCTTGATTATATTTGTATATCATGGACATTCTTTCCTTTTCAGACGGGTTACAAAGCTATTCGACAGATGTTCCTTCCTCGAAAGTGTATCAACCTTTCACATGCTAAATAAAGATGCCACGCCCACTCCCAAATTTCAACAATCGGATTACTCGAACCAGGCTGTTGATACAGGCTCACATTCTAAATGACAAACATTGCAGTTCCAGATCAGTTGGCTTCTTCACTACCCTTTTTTGCAAAGACAATGTATATCAGGGTTCAGCAGGACTAGGGTTAATACTTGCAAGTAAAAGTAAAAAGGCATCAGGGTTTATACAATATCAACTATTTTAAACGTGAACTTCCACTACAAAAGTAGGAAAAGAAAACAATGTGACATTTTTTGCGTGTTTATAATGGTGTAGCAGTTGGATATAAATTACATGTGGTTTGATATAACGGCAACGACAAAATGTGTAAGCGTCTAATGACTACATTTTTTAAACCAAAGTAAAATATTTCAGAATGAAGCATTTTCATTTTGTATTTGATTTAAACTATTTTCAGTACACAAAGTCAATTACATCTATGACAATAAGTTCACATCATAAACTGAATTTCTTTTCATAAAAAAATAAAACACATTTCGTTTTCAAACGCTAGTTGTTTGTAGACCTATGAAACAAACTAAACTGCAGTCACGAGTCTGCGATCAACATACCAAAAGTGTATTTTGGAGAAATCATACAATCGATATATACAAAGACAAATAAATGTCAAAAAAGATAAGTAAAATGTCCAGGGAGTGACATAATTACAAACCGCAGCCCTTCCGAGACACCAAGAGGAAGAGGAAACCAACAAAATTAAACAAGCACAAATCGAACAAACGTACGAAAAGCACTGAGATTAGCTCTCTCTTCTCCAAGCGAGTTAATCGCAATGCTAAAAGGACTGAAAAATACAAGAACAAACTAACACAAGGTAAGACATAAAACCAATCGCCTCGTAGAATAAACCATAAAGCAACAAAGCGTAAGACCAACACCGGGACCACCGCCTTAGAACGGTCGGTAGAGCAAACCACCAGGGGGTTTAAAGCACTTTTACAGCTAGCTAACTTCACCCTGGGTCCCGATGCTACTCTTAATATAGAAATACATAAAAACTCGGTTCGCATAAAGGCTCCCAACTCAGTCAATACATCAAAGCGAAAACATAAAAATCAAAATAATCACTATAATAAACAAAGACGGGTACTCATGGCTACAACAAAGCGTAAGACCAAAACCGGGACCACCGCCTTAGAACTGTCAGTACAGTAAACAAGGTAAGAGAAAAGTCCAGGGAGTGCCACAATCACAAACCGCAGCCCTTCCCAGACCCCAAGAGGAAGAGGAAACCGACAAATCTAAACAAACGTACGAAAAGCACTAAGATTAGCTCTCTCTTCCCCAAGCGAGGTAATCGCAATACTAAAAGGACTGAAAAACACACGAACAAAATGACACACGGAAAGACATACAACAAATCGCCTCGTAGAATAAACCACAAAGCAACAAAGAGTAAGACCAACACCGGGACCACCGCCTTAGAACGGCCGGTAGAGCAAACCACCAGGGGGTTTAAAGCACTTTTACAGCTAGCTAACTTCACCCTGGGTCCCGATGCTACTCTTAATATAGAAATACATAAAAATTCGGTTCGCATAAAGGCTCCCAACTCAGTCAATGCATCAAAAGCGAAAACATAAAAATCAAATTAATCACTATAATAAACAAAGACGGGTACTCATGGCTAATTCTACTGTATTCCAGAGTACATGCAAACCAATAGTTGAACCACGGCGAGCCAAGCTAAAGACATATCGTCAAACCATAACAACTGGTTAAATTTTTACGAAGACCCGATTCGCCGTCATGCAATTAAAGAATGAAGCATAGCCATCAGCAATGATTGGGTTGACAACAAGGCATGCAGTCTGCCTCATAATATCCAGGCTATAACCAGTTCTTTTATAACGGTTAATAAGTATTCTGAATTGTTCCGAAAAGTTAGATTTTCCTACAATTTTTCTAAATCTGTACACTAAGCCAACGTTAAATTCTGGTTCCGATATACCTTGTTGCAGAAGTGTTTCAGACTAACGCTAAATTTTTCTACCCAGGCACTGTGTCTGCGATAAAATTTCGAAAATGCCTTACGCAGTTTAAAATAACAATACCCCTGCCTAAGAAGTTTTGCAGTAAGGGCTTTATTACGGTAGTTAAAGTCACTAAGATCTAAAGAAGCTCTGGAATATCTAATATAAAAAAGGTAAGAGAAAAGTCTAGGGAGTGCCACAATGACAAACCGCAGCCCTTCCCAGATACCAAGTGGAAGAGGAAACCGACAAATCCAAACAAGCACAAATCCAACAAACAAACGAAAAAACACTAAGATTAGCTCTCTTTTCCCCAAGCGAGTTAATCGCAATGCTAAAAGTACTGAAAAATACAAGAACAAAATGACCCAAGGTAAGACATAAAAAAAATCGCCTCGTAGAATAAACCACAAAGCAACAAAGAGTAAGACTAACACCGGGACCATCGCTTTAGAACTGTCAGTAGAGTAAACCACCGCGAAGTTTAAAGCACTTTTACAGCTAACTAACTTCACCCTGGGTCCCGATAATAAGTTGGGATATGTATACCCCATATTAGGTACACCGGGAGATACAGACATGAACCCAAAATAAATAGATTGTAATGAGGCATTTCTGGAAATAAGCATTAAAAAGAGGTTTAGGAAAATACGGGAACAGAAATGCCCAGGGTTTAGAAAGTTTGTTTGAGGCTTGTCTGTGGCAAATATATACGCGATTGCATTAAACGTCTATCAACGCCTACATACACTTATCGTGTCTAACTAGTATTTGCTTTTTACTTGATCACTGCTATTTACTAGTTATTAATATGTTAGGAACACAATACTGACCTTATGGCAAAGTCCAAATTCTAGCTATCTGTATAAAATATTTCTTCAGCGTACATAGCTAAAACTGCCAAAATCATAACTAAACATCTTACTAAAGTGTTGTACTTTATATTAATTTTGTAGCATACTTTATTGTGGAATAACAACTATGTATGCGTATGTTAATATGTGTCTGGATCTAAACTATTCACATATTTAACAAATCAATACATTGCGACTCTTAATGATATGCCCAGAGCTGCCTCAATCAAAGATCACAATCTATTTCCGATACCGAGAGAAAATGCAGTTGAACAGGAGCATCGACAGGCAGAACATATAACAAATTAAATAATTCCTTTTTGAATATTTTTGAACATTTAGCTTGGCTATTTATATTTCGATAGTTCTAATAATTGCAAAAATATTTACAGAAACGGCTATCTTTTTCAAAGCAATCACATTCTTATTTCAACTTTAATATGAAGGTCATGCAGTACCATTTTTTTTTCTGACAAACACTGCTGTGTCTACACATGTGTGATAGTAAAGTAGTGATATGATTTCTTAAAATACAGGGTGTTGCATATAAACTCTCAGAAAAATCTCATATAAATAAAACACAATATGACTACATTGAACTTTACCAGTTCATTCTTTTCAACGTAAGGTGATCTCAAAATTGGAATAAGGCAGAAAACCACTAGAGCACCATCTTCATGTTAGCAGATGCATTTTCGAAATAACAACAGTTCGAGTAATACACAATTATAAGCCCGAGATACCTATATACATACCTTTTTCTTCTTTGTAGATTTCAAATGAATTAAAACAAAACTTCTACCTGCCCAGATCTTCGATTAGTGGAGTTTATATTAAGGGGAATTCATATACTTTCAAAAGGAACAACCCTTTCAAAATTTTATGCCCCTTTCTCAAAAAGGTCTACACTTAAAAGAAAGATTTTTTTCTCCCGAGGGAAGAAGTCTCTTTCGTTTTAGCACAGATTCTTTTCAGAAGGGGATTGGTATACACGAAAGCCAACAGAATGTCGAAATGTTTGTCTCTCTTATCAAAATGGCGGAAAACATACCAAGTTTATCTATTTAACTTAACTGCAAATCACTTATATCAATGTATCTACATTAGAGTTGTTATCTGCTTAAAAACTTAGGAATCAATGCAAGACACAATTCTAGAAACATCTTTCAAACATTATGAAAATCTTATAATTTATTAAAATTAAAGCGGCAGATTCATATAATATTTTTATGGAAATATCAAACTGTCTAAATGCATTCCTGTTTTGTTTGTTTCTTGAAACTGGAACTGGTGTCCACTTATGAAAATTTCATCTCGATGGCATTATGCTTATTTTATCAGATTTCTGTTGAGAGTGCCACATCTGCTCGTAAATTGTTTGGTGACGATGAATTTGTTCACCTTTTCTTGGTATCATTTTATATTTTTAACAGGTTTTTAATTTGTCTACAATAATTAGTCTGGCCCAGAAAAACAAGATATTTCAACTGTTTTAGGTATTGTGAATATGTTTATTGCTCTCAAAGAATATATTTATATTACCTTTGACATATATCACACAAAGAGAGCAGCTTATACCATTGGGCTGTGTACTTAGCTAGCTTAAATTAATCATTGATACTTAGGTAGGAAATATTTTACGCTTTATGTATATTCATTTTACATTTTGGTTTAATAAAACCATAATCTGATCGCTTAAGTTCACTGCAAATAAGTGAATCGGAGTAGACGAAACAACTATTATAATTCTCCGCATACTTTCTAGGTGAGAGTTGTCTTACATTTTGTGAGAGCCAAAGTTGACTGCTGCGAAACTCTGATGCAGACACTTTAAGGCTGAGGTGGAAATTTGGATGTGGACAGTACAGCAATCCTCTATAGCTGTCCGTTTGTTGTTGTTGCTTTTTAGTGTGTTTTTTTTTTTTTTTTTTTTTTTTTTTTTTTTTTTTTTGTTTGTTTGTTTTTTTTTTTTTGTTTTTTTTGTTTTTGTTTTTTTGTTTTTTTTTTTGTTTTGTTTTTTGTTTTTTTTTCTCAGACTTTGTTTCTACTGATCCTTCTAAGACAATTCCTCTGTTGCATTTCTTCTAACCTGTTAAGCAACTGTGTCGATCTGACTAGTCATCGTTGTTACTCAGGACGTCTTCTTTCGGTGTCTCTATGCTGCAAGATTTTTATTTATATTTTTCATGCAGTGTGGTCTCATGTTATGCTAGCATTGTGACTACGTTCTGCAACAGCCGATCAAAATGTTTTTTTTTCTGTTTCTCTCTATTAGTTTGCTTTGATTTTAGTTTCGAAAGCTGCTTCGGGAGCTAAGAAAGAGTGAGCTTGTGCCTACACTAAATGGAATCGATATACCGTCAGGGGAGGTACTCAGTCATAATCGCTTTTTTACTCATTCTGAAAAGGGTCAGTTTTAAATGAAATAATCTGCTTACCTTGGGAGCAAATTCTTTCCTTTTAAAGTATATCTCTTTACAAAAGAAGCTTGGTATGTTGGAAAACAAACGGATATTAGGAATGTTGTTTATCTTGTAACAAAATGGCGGAAAATCTACTAAGTGTATCCGGTCGCCTTACCTCAGATAAATAGATTTAAAAAGGCATGTCCTTTGTCAGCAAAAAATTTGCACACAATTATAATCACCGAAATGTGGAAAGTTTCTGGATCAGACTAGCAAACCTTGGTCGATTGAGCTTCATCAGTGACTCATTAAATTTTCCTAAAAACTACGGTGATTTTACTATTACTTCTGAATGCTCCAAGGCGTTTACGCTTTTGTGCGATCATTGCGTAAGTAACCCTCTTTTTATTATTTGCGTTTAATGTTGACGTGCCTCACATACCTTACCTTCATTTTCGATGACTATGGAAGGCTGCATTTTGCGGTTTTGGATATTGCTGGATAATATCAGTTTTACTGTATTATTGGCAGTCAAATAGTGTATTGCTATGGAAACTGATGCACTTTCAGGGGAGGTCACTATTTCAAACTTATTTTGCTTCCCTTTCTAAAAAATATCTACCCTAAAAGGAAAGAATGTGCCCCCACCTCCCCATCCACCACCACCACCCCCTGGATGCAAATTCTTATCTCTTAGAATAGATCCTCTTTTAGAAGGAAAATGGTGCCTAGAAAAGCAAACATTATGTCACAAAAAATGATAGAAGAACTTCTAAGTGTGTCCAGTCTACTTTATTAGTATAAAGCCCTCCAGGGGTTCTACTAACACTACCGATTGTTTTAAGGCGTTTGTGTGGTTCTTTAGTCCTTACCTGTCTTTTATCTCTGACATTGACGCGATTCTTTTAAAGGACTATTGTTTGTGACAATGGGCTATGCAGGAAAACTTATTTATGTTGTATTGTTGAGGGTCATATAAGCTTCTGGTTGAGTACACGAGGTACAGTAACTACCATTTTACAAGAGTGAAATTTTTGTGACTTCCTGTTTCTTTTTCTACACCCAAAGTCCGTTAGAGTTAGTACCGTAAAGCGGACGTAAAATATTTCGCTGTAGTGTAGTTTATTTTTTTTAATCCTTTGTGATTATTTAACCCATTCTTAAAAAAGAGAGTATTTGAGGAGTCTTAATTGGCTAAAACTGCCTAATGCGACCATTATAATTCTACATTTCAGTTATTTTTTGTGTGAGTGTTTTGCTCTCAAAGATTATTTGTTTTAGCTGATCTATAACATTTCAGTTAGGGCTCGTAAATTAATACTAATTTTATTTTCAGACATAACAATTGACTATCTTCAGTTAAAGGAGGGTATAATCTACTATGTGTCTATAACTGGATGTAATTTTGCTTACCAGTGTGTAACTGGTACTTCGGACGGAGTTCTCGTTGATACAAGTCCACCAATACCTGGCAAAGTTATTGATGGGATAGGCGACAAAGATATACGATATCAGTCATCAAGGTATAACAGTTCATGCTTTATTAAGTTTTTAAATGGATATATCTTCGTTTGTTTTATAGAGGTAATGATAGTACCTGCATGCATACACAACGTGTTAAGTAATTTCTAATATAAATATATTGCCTTTGACGGCGTAGCCACCGGAAGCCTTAGTATTTCACATCATCTGAGCCACCTTTTAAAGGGATCACTTTCTTACACACAAACAGCAAAAATCCCGACTCTTTCTTGTTAAAATAACACTTTACAAGGCGAACATAACCTACCCTGGAAAACCTTACAGATGCGACGCGTTTGACTTTTGAGCTTGGTAACTTTAACTCGGTTCGAACAAATATGCATAGCACGAACCGTAACAGCATTAAGGACAAAAGCCCGCAAACCAGCTTTAACCCTCAATATTTAGTGTTAACCATTTCAGAGCGGTATTTCTATAGCAGCTCCGCTTTGTTTGGTTCGTTCTGTTTGTACCAGCAAATAACATATACAGAAATAATCCACAGTTACGAAGCAGAGTTTTTCCCATGCACAGACTGGAGAATGAACAATGACATCACAAAACAGATGACATCTGTTTAAACATCAAATATTAGTTAGTTCTTTTCCCAAACAAGTATTTGCTTGCATCTCTTTGTCTGTGGTTTGTCCTTTATGGTATTTTAAACTTTGGTGTTATTATATAAAGAACAAAATTTCAATGCTAGTCTTTTAATAGAGAATATCAACTCGTTTGAAAACACAGAGGTGCTTCATAATATATTTCACCGTTGCAATTTTTAAATAAACTCCAGAAAAAGAAATGTGCCTTTATATGGTATGAATCATACGTCCCGAACGAGTGTGTCACTTTCGGTACCAAAAGTAGTGACAGGTAGGTCAAATAATATGACGCATTTCTATTTACCAAAACAGATGAAAGAAAGTTTACATACGTGTCCTACATAAGCTTCACAAGTTTACGCAGCCAAACTCGTGCGAATAGAATATGCTAGAAAGTCATATAAGACAAGACTTCGTAATATGTATATTTGACATTTAGTATCGAGATAGCTTGTTATTTACCACTTTTAGCAGATTGTAGTTAACAGTTGGAGATATGACTGTTCATAGTTTCTGTATTGCAGTCCGCAATATATATTGTAATAAAGATAATTACTTTTGCTTTGCAGGAATTTTGTCGGAGCTAAATGGTTTGGTTTCACTGATCCTCAGTCAGGTTTGTCACACTTTACTTGGAGAGTAGGAACAATTCCATTGGCTGATGATATAGTTCCAGCAAGAGAAGTTCATCTTAACGAAATAGCCGTTATCCCTGATATGATAAGCATGTTGAATAAAAGACTACCTTTGAACAAAATGCTTTATAGTACAGTCAGAGCGTATAACAAAGGCGGTACGTAAAACCTAATCTCGTTACTTTACACAGTGTAGGTAAACTGTAGATCATCGACACTAATTCAAGTACTGCTTTGGATATGACTGGCCAACTAATACTGGCATGCACGACGTAACAACATGCCATATGCCCTGTCTGATATTCACAACGTTTAACGTTATTGGCAATAAGAGACCAACAGTCACAAATTACTCATCTGATTAAAACAGCAGCGGTTGCCGTTGTGAGTCTGTAAGTGTAATAGTCTTCGAGGATATGAAGGCTGGTTTGGGCCTAAGCGCCGAAGTCACAGTGTGTGTGTGTGTGTTCCATACATTTTGTAATCGATCAGCATAAAATCAGCATAAAATCTTACTAGAATGTTTGTGCTTGTTGCACTTTCTGTTTTGATTAGTACCTATTATTGTTTATGCATACTGACATTGACCCAATCAATTATTATTGCTATGCAGGTTCTACGTTTCAATGTTAAAGACTGTCAACTCTTTTTCTCACGAATATATTTGACTTCTTTGGGATCATTGGGCCCATTGTGGAATCTTTGAAAATGGAGTTCTGCTCATGTTTACGTTAGAGTGCGTAAGCAGTGTTGCAAACTTCATTAGTGCTTATGAAGAGTCTCAATAAAACCGAGACTCCCATTTCTTTATCTGTAGAGTGTTCTTTGTTTACAAAGGCAATTTTTGGCGTTGATTTTACTACACTGCAGCTGGTATTAGTGCCGTGTGGCGGCATAGAACGTCTCCCCGTACTTTACTACAGTGCAGATTATATTTTACTTCCTTCGGGATCATTGGGCCCATTGTGGAATCTTTGAAAATGGAGTTCTGTTCGTGTATATGCTAGAGGGCGTAAGCAGTGTTGCAAACTTCATTACTGCTTATGACGAGTCTCAATAAAACCGAAACTCCCATTTTCTTATCTGTAGTGTGTGTATGTTTCCAAAGGCAATCTTTTTTACGTTTATTTTTCGTACTTTCCACCAGAGCCATATTTACTGTGATTAAGATATGGGCTAAAGTTTACACACGTTTATTATTGTACTGTATAATGGCACAGGTTATCAGACCTGACTATGGTTGACATCAAACGATCAATAGTTCTGTTCAGGCCCATCGTGCTTCTACCTGTGGGTGTTTGCTTTTCTGTCTTGAGATCGCCATTGAGCCCTCTGCTTTGTTTCACCGTAGACTTTGTAAACATTTGTTCACTATGATGTTTCCTTAGTGTGGAAAAGGATCCCTTTGCAGATCCAATGCATGTTTGTAATTTGGCGCTACATATGAATTAAAGGTGAATGTTTTATCAAGTTAAGCTATTAAATAAGGATATTTTTGCTGGCTATTCGAAGGCAGTTTTTCTGTTGCAGTTATTCTTTGTTGGTATGTCTGTTATTGCAAACGTGCCTTTTTTGTCTTTCTTTGCTGCTCAGCTTTTACATCGGTACCTTAAGTTGGTTGTGCTTCTTAATCGTGACATTTTCTGGGTAGCTTCATTTATCTTTATATTCAGCTTTATTCTTGTTTAAGTATCACAATAGTTGTCAATACTTCTTACGTCTTATCGACAGGCAACTTTTTTTGTATATAATTACATATACAGAAACCATTAAAGCAATGTTTCTCGCACGTATTGTACAGTTATACGCACGTGCCATGATATATGTAGCCAGTTTTATTTCATTTGATGCCAAGCTGTAACTTATCGGATTTTTTTTCTTTATAAAGTTTGTCATAATTTCATGATTTTGGGTATACATTTGACAAAACTAGTTTGTAGACTTTTCAGGCTGTCCCCGAAATCCTAATTAGTTGATATCAATTTATGTTGCCATCAGCTAATGAAAAATATAAATACGAGATTACCCAAAAACAGCCACAAGCACGAACACAGCCCTTTCAATGTATTGTATAAGGACAGAACGACAAAAAAAATAACTACGTCATAAAACTGCATTCTAACGGAAAAGAGGAACAGAAGCAAATAGGTTTATATGTTGAATAAACACGCGGCATATTGTAAGTTAGTCAAGCCAGCTGAGACGAAGGTCCTGAAAAAAATGTTTCTGTTTTTACAAAGGAGTTATACATTAGCTAGAATGGATACAGCACACAAATACTAACAAGAACCACCATACATATAGTCAGTTCACAAACCCACATCTCACAACTCGTAGTTAGAGCCTATAAAACACTCGATAACTCTGTTCAATAACGCGACCCATGCATTTCGTTATTGATTATAGTAATTATACAGGACTTGCACTCATGACATGCATGTAGTACAAAGTGTGACAGCAAATTAATTAGCAGGACACATGAGGTATATTTCCTCACGTTGAGGCTCAAAAGTGACTTATTGTCATCTTCTTCAACAGGTTTATACTCCGAATCCTCATCCAATGGATTTCTAGTAGATGACACTGCTCCTACCTTTAAGATGCCACTTACTCAAGTTGCATTTGGATCTTTGTTACCCTCTACGTCTGTTCTTCGGTCTTCCCTTAAAGTAAAGTGGGTTGTAGAGGACACAGAATCATTCATTAACAAACAATATCTGTCAATAGCGGCACACAGAAGAGACGATTTTAATATGTCAGTAGAGGTAGGTCAGTTTTCAATTATAATATACAGGAAGTAGATCTGACTACTATATAGTACGGCTTGCTTAAATCGACGTATGCAAATAACTTCGTTCATGCATCTCATTGATGTTTGTATCATTTACGAATATGTCGGCGAAACAGCATTGTATAAAATGTAGTATTACACAGTATTACTGGTTAAGAGGGCATTTTGCTTTTAAGTGAAGTCAAACTGATTGAATAGTGGACAACTGCAACTTTGCAGTCTACTCCTAAAGGTTTGCCAATATATTTTGACTGCAATCTCCTACAGGTTTAATTGAACTCTTTTTAACACTAGGCAGATAGACTAACTAGCTGACACGAATAATTTGCAAATTGTTTTGGCTGTATTTCGTACCCCCTGCGTATCCACATACATTACATAGAAATTATTATATGGCAATTATCATATCATACCCCATATGGCTGAAGGCAGAAGAGCTAATATGGGTCGAGGATTGATATGGGTGTATGGTATGAAAATTGCCATATAAAAATCTATTTATCATACATTTTTCTTTCTGACAAGTTTGCCTATTTGATATCGTATGCCGAGTCAAAGGCATGACCACCGAGTGCTCCGAATGTGGTGATGTGTTTTTTTCTGTTTTGCCCGGGCAAAAAAGCCGTATCACCCGCGTGACCTGGTGATATGGGTTTTTGCCCGGCCAAAAAAGCCGTACCACCCACGTGACCCATCATTACACCGTTTGCGCTCCACAAGAGTGATATGTGCTTGAAAGCCATGTTAGTATCACATATGCAAAATGAACATATTTTCTAGTAAATGTATGATAATATAGTTTAACATATATTCTAGTTTCCGTGATCTGTGAGCCCATCCGGAAATTTTGAAAATCTATATGAGGGTCACTGATGAGGCCTTTTTTGCCGAAACTAGCTAGTCTGGTACACATAACTTGAAACTTAGCTGTTTTTAGCTTTGCGGGTAATTTCATCCCTTCTAAATCTCAGTCATTCTAGAACCTATTTAAACCAATTTAACACCAATCTAAATTCGTTTAGCTTTTGCAGAAGTTTGTTGAACAAGTATTATCATTATTTCAAAAGATTGTTACTTAATTATGAGGTTTTGAGTGAATATTTTAAAAAGATTTTTGTTGACACCTTTTGCATTGATTTAGCAATAAAATTGTCGTTCGGAAATAAACAGTTTTGTTAACTAGTTTAAAAAAGTATATAAGAGCTTTTTTCATCGACCTGAGGGAATACGCAAATGAGACTGGTGACTCTACAAGGTATAGTATTATGCTTTATTGAAATAAAGACAAGAGTTAGCTATTCTTTTATAACAGTATGCTCGAGAACTTAAAATGGACTTGTTTTGGACATTTGGAATCATTGAGGAGCTGTATTCTATTTAATATTATAGGATAATGCAGATAAATAGCCATCACTGCTTGTAAAATATAAAATACGAATTATATTTTCATATTGTGTGCAAAAATAGTTTGATGTGATGTGATTTGTTTTTGTATTGTTTTTTCACACCGGTATTCTGGATCATTAAACACCTCATTAGCTCGCCGGAACTATGTCCCTGGAGAGCTTATGTTGTCACGTAGTCGTTGGCGTCTGCGTCTGTCGGCGTCCGCGTCTGTGTCGGAGTCCGCTTCCACGTCGTCGTCCACATTAGCACAATGTAAGTTTTCAAAGATACGCATAGTTTTTTTTATCTGTTAAAGGTACTGCTTTCATATTTGGCCTACACCTACCTTAGTGTAAGACTTTTCAATAGCATACACCCCCATTCCCGTTAGACCCTTTATGTAGGTCAAGGTCAGTTCTTACTTTGTCATTTACACCCATGTTTAAGTTATGCGTTCAAGTTTTTAAAAATGTAACATAACTGCTGAAGTATTCACGATAGTGCTTTGATATTTGGCCAACACATGCCTTAGGGTTATACCTTTCCATAGCACACCCTTTTCTTAGTTTGACTTTCCGCCTAGATCAAGGTCAGGCCATATTTCGTCAATTGAACCCATGTTGGAGTTCTGCGTTTAAGTTTTGAAAAATGTTTGTAACTGCTGAAGTATTCAAGATACTGCTTTAATATTTGGCCCACGCCATGTTAAGGTAAGACCTTTCAATAACACACACCCTTTCTTTAGTTTGATCTTCTGCTTAAGTCAAGGTCAAGGTCAGGTAATACTTTGTCATTTAAACCCGTGTTTGAGTTCTGCGTTTAAGTTTTGAACCGTGCTCGTAACTGCTGAAGTATTCAAGATGCCGCTTTAATATTCGGCCCACACCTTAGGGTAAGATCTTTCAATTGTACACACCCCTTCCTTAGTTTGACCTTCTGCCTAGGTCTGCCTAGGTCAAGATCAGCTCATACTTTGTCATTTACAGCTGTGTTTGAGTTTTGAAAAGTGTGGATGACTGCTGAAGTATGTAAGATATAGCTTTCATATTTTGTCCACACCAACCTAAGGAATTCAGCGTGTAAGATATAGCTTTCATATTTTGTCCACACCAACCTAAGGGACGATGTTTCAATGGCATATACCCCATCCCTAAGTTTGACATTCGTCCGACTTCAGTCAGGTTATACTCTGTCATTCACAGCTATGTTTAAGTTCTGCATTTTGTCTTTAATATTTAAAGATTGTTTTTTATCCGACCAGCCCTTTCCGGCGAGCTGCGTTGTCCTTTGACAACTCTTTTTTTTAAAGCAGGTGTACAATAGCGCTGAGCTTATGCTAAACGTTAAACGAGTTTATTTGGCTAAATTAAAATGTGTTCATTTGGTCGAATAGCAAACAGTACATGACTTGAAAAAACTGCAGCAAAGTTTTCATCACAGTCAATACCATTTGCTCACCAACAGAACTTTCTTCCTCAGACCTTTCTTGTTCTACCTACAACAGTCAGTTTAGAGCTAAGATTGTTCTCATCAGCCATCTTAGAACAACAAATAATAACACATCACACAGCTGATTAGGATTGGTCATTGTCAGTAATGACAGACGAAAGAACACCATTTGCTCAGATATGTTTTGCCAAACAGTTGGGTATATACAGCTAAGGTATCTTCGGTAACTTAAACAACGTCATTTCAGTCGCATACACGTCCCTTATAACTTCATAATTTCTGAGATATCTATGCCTCAGCCTACACTACTTTCCCTTGTCTTATATAAATTGCAAAAAAGATAACGGCCCTCCTATCCTGAATAAATACAGCGTTTCTAGTAATAATTGTGTTCAAAACGTTAGAAATAATTAAGTAAAAGATTTGTTTGAAAACAATTTTAAGCCCTTATGTCACGTGAAAACTAAGAAAAATATTAATTTGTCGTCTGCTGATTTAGCCTACCAAGCATAAATAAAGTATAACATACAGGAGAGAAAATACTTTACGATACTCATTCCGGTCGTCTTTGTTCATACACATATTTGATTTGAAGAAATTCACTGCCACTCTGCTGTTACGATAATATTTAAAGAAACGTCAATATCTACATGAGCAGCAGTGTGAGAGTTTGTACCTTATAATACATGCGTCTGTCCTGAGGAAATCTTGGATTCTTGGTTATCTACTTGATACATAGAACAGTCTGTAGCTGATCTGAGACTTCGCTTGGTACTAACCATGTGCAAGGTTTCACGTTGCGTCTTAAATGACTGAAAGCTGTTCTACACGTTCTACTTGTACTTGTGCTGTCTACCAGCAGCAGTGGAGCCTGTGAGCTCTAATGTTGTTTGCTCTACATGTAACGAATGTGTCTTTTTCGTACATACAACCATGAAGTCAATGCGATCGTCACATGGAAACCCAGATAGTATGACAACGTTTGCCCAACGTTGGCATTGAGTTGCATCGTTGGCTGATAGATATACGTTGGTTGGCCCAACGAGAGGCCAACCATTATATCAATCTAATAAGTTATTTTAAAGTCAGTAAAATAATGTCATAGCTGGCATAATAATGAGCCAAAGTTATGCTAAATACTGGTAATAAGCTGTTTTATTTGATATGTGGTGAAAGGTTGGCCCAAAATTTCCAAAAATATGCAAATAATGATATCCTTTGTATAATGTTGGTCATTCTTGGGCCAACGTTGGGCTAACGTCAGCAATTTGTTTATTGCTGATTCTGTTTAAGTGACAAAAATGTTGAAAAAAAAGGTTATCCTATAGCACACGGTATGCATGATTTTGATTTCCATGTTTTAAATCCAAATTAAGTAGATAGGCTGTAAATCCAAAGGGTGAAACGTTGGATCAGCCTTGTGCCAACGTTGCCCCAACATACCCCGAATACAAGGAATAATCAAAGGTTAATTGAGTGTTCATGTATTATTGAATTCTTTAAATCCGTTGGAGGAAAGGCTAATATATATTTGAATCATAATAAGCAATTTTATATAAGAAATGTTTTTATGAAACAAATTGCAGGTCAGTTAATACAAGACACCAATTTTATTAGCATATTGATGTAACATGTGCTGTTGAATAAAGCACAGACACAGCATGAAGTAATCTTTATTACTGGCTTCCTGGTCAAGTGCCAGGTGACCAGTAAAAAGGTAAGAGAAAAGTCCAGGGAGTGCCACAATCACAAACCGCAGCCCTTCCCAGACCCCAAGAGGAAGAGGAAACCGACAAATCTAAACAAGCACAAACCGAACAAACGTACGAAAAGCACTAAGATTAGCTCTCTCTTCCCCAAGCGAGGTAATCGCAATACTAAAAAGACTGAAAAACACAAGAACAAAATGACACACGGAAAGACATACAATAAATCGCCTCGCAGAACAAACCACAAAGCAACAAAGAGCAAGACCAACACCGGGACCACCGCCTTAGAACGGTCGGCAGAGCAAACCACCGGGGGGTTTAAAGCACTTTTACAGCTAGCTAACTTCACCCTGGGTACTAAACCACCGGGGGGTTTAAAGCACTTTTACAGCTAGCTAACTTCACCCTGGGTCCCGATGCTACTCTTAATACAGAAATACATAAAAATTCGGTTCGCATAAAGGCTCCCAACTCAGTCAATGCATCAAAGCGAAAACATAAAAATCAAATTAATCACTATAATAAACAAAGACTCATGGCTAATTCTACTGTATGCCAGAGTAAATGAAAACCAATAGCTGAACCACGGCGGGCCATCTCATGCAGTTCATTATTGCTGCTATATTAATTAGCATTCGAGTACCTTGGAATACTCTTGTTCTTTACTGTTACCATCTACCAAAGGTTTTATAACATCATAAACTAGCCATAAAGGTAGCATTTATACCATTTCAGTTTCTGACTCTCTGACTACATGCACCAATAAAGGTCTTAAGACTTATAGAGTTAAATAAGAATGATTAAGATTTTTAAACATGTGAGTATGGTTATATTATATATTATTTTCTGATTTAGGCAAACATAATGAAGCGCATGCGGTGAATATGAAAGCCTCTTATCAGACTGTGCCTTTGTGCAGGCTGATCTGAGTCTTTGTTGGACGCTCACGTGACATTGTAGGGTTTGCTGTGCTCTGGCTCATTTGTGATTGTGACATTTTACAGCACAAACATCGTTTTACTAGAATAATAGGTCCAAAACAAGATCACGGAAAACAGTACAGACCCTAATCAGACTCAGGAGAGACAAAAGACATTATATCATTTTATAAAAAGAATGGCTATCATGTAGAGTAAATTCGTGTAAAAGAAATTTAAAAAGGTCGCCATTTACTTTTAACGATTCACACATATTTACAGATTGGTGGACTTGTTAGGGACTACACATTCACAAAGCTGAAGTTACACGATGGAAGCAACTACACAGTTAAACTTATAAGCTGCAACGGCGCCAGTCTTTGCGAATCGTCAATTCTTCCAAACCTGTTAGTCGATACATCACCACCAGTTGCAGGTAGTCTAATATTTGACTGATCTTTTGTCAGTTGCCTTTAGTTCTTAATGATACTAATACTTGATATTTTGATTATTATTATTATTATTATTATTATTATTATTATTATTATTATTATTATTATTATTACACAAGACCACATTATGCGTTACCTTTAAAAATATAATTAATACAAAAAAATAAACCCCTTTTTCAGAGGGAATTGGAGCATATGTTGTTTTTTTTTCTATTTATAGTAAACATTCGACAGAAAGGAGGGCACTTGGTATGTAGGAAAGCCAACAAAAAGTTGTCTCTCTTGTAAAACCGGTATAAGCACCGGCCACGGTGGCCCAGCCGGATGCGCGTCTGACTTGTGATCAGGAAGTCGTGATTCATCCCCGTCGAGTCCGACAACATTCTTTTGTAGAGAATGGAATATTTCCTGCAGTCATTCTCTCCTTTTCGCTATTTCAAGAAGGCCAGTTGTCCGCTTCTGGCGACAGAATATGCACATGTTCTGGTTAACTACTGAGAAGATAAAGCATGCCAGCAAATGCATGGTTAGGTAAACTGACCGGCTAGACATGACCCTATCGGGTTGACAGGGCCGAAAAAGCTTAACTAAAAAATGGTGTATCTGGTCCCCTTAAAGGTTGTCTAAGGTAAGAAGCTGCATCAGTCTCTCGCATGGGCTCTTATGATATGTAATATGGTGCACTTGTATTATGTTAGGAGAACTGAATACACATATTTTTTTTCTTCCATATTTGACAAAAGAGATAACTTTTGTATGACTTCTTTATTGTTTTCCTGCGCTCCAAACCTCTTCTGAGAAGATAAGAAGTCTACCCTAGAAGGAAAGAGTATTTGCTCCTCAGAAACAAAACAATTTTAAAGTGTTGCCTGTCCTGAAAAATACATCAATTCCCCTGAAGGGGTTTCTTGTGCAACATTTGCGAGGAGAATCATCTTTTTTTCCGATAGACCTTCTGAAGATGTATTTATGTGTCAGTAGAACATATCAACAAATTAACTGTTATCAAAAGGTCAGTCAACAATTATTTTTGTTATGAAGCAGTTGGGTATATCCAGAAAAAAAATGATTCTGGTCAAGGTTGCTAACTTTGAACGCCTTTATGGGCTAAGGACGCTTTAGGGAGGATTACTCAGAATATGTTTGCCAGTTTAATTCATTAACAATGTTTATTTCTTTTGAGTTAGATTAGTTTGAAAATTCCGGTTTATTTAGTAATAAATGTCGTGTCCGTCATTTTCAATTTTGTTGTTGCTGAAGTTGTTGTTGGGTTTGTGTTTGGTTTCGTGTATATCTAAAAGATCCCTCTTTCTGGTTAGTTTGTGATCCCAGGTATCGCTCAGCGTTTTTGTGGTGGCCATAAACTTCGCCCTGTACTTCGAAATAGTGTTGATATAATTGGTTGCATATTGCTATTGAGTGCATATTTTAAATATATAAATAGAGAACCACTTTTACAATCTATATGAAAAGACTCAGTTAAACCGAAACTGTGATTTTCGTTCAATAATGTTGATATAATCGGTTGCATATAGCTATTGAGTGCATTTATTAAATATAAAATTACAGATTATATTCGACTTCACTGCTGTTAAGAAGTCGTGTGACGGAAGTAAAATGTCTCCCTGTATGTCATCGTAGTGCAGGTTTTATTTATAATTTGGGACCATTCAGCGCATTCTGGTATCTTGGAAAATCGAGTTCTGATTAAACCTGTGCTAGGGTTGTTAACAGCCCTGCCAAGAGCATTGTGGTCATATTAAGTCTCAATTTATTTCGTTATTTGATGTGTTCTTTGTTTTTAAGGGGCATCTTATACCGACTACATGACTGACTGTTAAATTTCTAATCTACAAATACTATTAAAACTTACCGATTTTCTAGTTCAGTGGCAATAGCTTTATTGCAAATAAGTGCTGCAAGGGTACGTGCGAGATGTTGAATGTTTTCATTACCTCTCATGAATAGTCTCAGTAAAATCGGGTCTGCTGGTTCTAATATTTTCTTGTTTTGTATTCCCGAACGATCCCTCTTTCATATTATTTAGTAAGATATCTTGAACAGATAAGAAAGCCACCTGATTTATATAAATGTTACTATAATATTTATCATGTGTATCATTATCTATCCTTCTTTGGTGCCTCGTGATTGTGGCTTTTTCTGAGTATCTCCACTTATATTTTTGCAATACTAATTTTGTATATTTCAATTTCTGCTAGAATATGTGAATAATATATGCTAGATTATGTGAATATGATGAATAAAGGTAACATTGACGGCCTTTTCCAGCTACATAAATGATGTGTATGTATGTATGTATGTACAGTCATAAAAATAACCTAAAATTACAACAGGAAATGTCAAACATGACCTTCTTGAGGTACAAAAAGAAGAAGAGACGAAGATCAAACAATGACAAAACAATTGCCACATATCAATAAAACCACCAGTGCACGATACAATGGTCCCTGAATTCCGATGCAGCTCCAAATTACAAACATAAGCTCGCTCTGCATGGGGGTTCTCTACCTCCTTAGTGAAACATCACAGTGAAACACACATAACAACCTCTATGATGAAATAAAGTAAATGGATCAATAGTGATTTGAAATGGATTTATTATTTCAAACTTATTATTTGAATTATTTGAAGTTATGCAATTTTATTATTTGAAGCTGTTTGGTTTTATGATTATGAAAGATTACACAGTAGCTATAAAATAACGTCATACAATTGTCTGCTTATAGGGATGTTCGCTATTAATACTGACCATGCTGTTAGCACAAAACTAGACAGGCAGCCAGAAAGCTGGATGGTTTGGAAAACTTCAAGTATTCATTTAGCTTGGTTAGGCTTTTCGGATATGCATTCTGGAATACTTGAATACCACATCAATATAGGCTCCATGTACATGGCTGCTGACCTCAATATGGTAAGTTGAAATCTTGTGCAGACTGTGCCAGAACTGCATCACCAACGTGTTATCGATTATATGTTTACATATTTATCTCGTTTCTTTATGATAAAGATGTATCTATAAAACAATATGACAGTTTTGTGATCACAAGTTCGGAAAATCGATTTGTTCGATGCCCGCAGAAAAGATACTAGCCATTTTAAAAAGTAACCAAAGCGCTAATTCGAAAATTGAATAGGAAAAAAAATAAAGGTATTGGTAGGAGCAAAACTAGCTAAAATCGTTCCGATCGGAAATTCAGGGTGGCTGTCATTTTGAAAATCTTTTTTAACTTCTGTTCCTGACTGGAAAGGCCAACTGACTCGAAATTTGATAAGAAGTATCGGGGTGACTTGTATATTAAAACTAATTAAAATTGTTTCGATTGACCATCCAAGACGGCCGCTTTGTCCGCCATTTTAAAAATATATTTTAAAACCTTCTCCTTAACGAAAAGCCTAATTGACAAATCTTGGTAGGAATAAACAGAGCGATTTGTGGATCAAAAATAGCTAAAATCGAACTGATCCGAATTCCAGCATGGCCGCAATCTTGAAAATATATTTTGAATTTCTCCGCTTGAACCGAAAGGCCAATTAACTTCAAAATTGACAGAAGGTATCGGGTATACTTGTAGATCATAAATAGCTCAAATCGTTCTGATCGGAAATCCAAGTTGGCCACCACAGCCGCCACTTTGATAAATGCTATTTTAAACTTCCTTCGCTGAACAAAAGCTTATTGGTTCGATCCTTCATTGGAAATATCGAGGAAACTTCTAGAACGTCTCTCCGTACTTTACCATAGTGCAGATTATATTTCATTTCCTTTGGTATCATTGGGCCTACCGCGGAACCTTTGAAAATGGAGTTCTGCTCATGTATACGCTAGAGGGCGTAAGCAGTGTTGCAAACTTCATTACTGCTTTTAAAGAATCTCTATAAAACTGAGACTCCCATTTTCTTATCTGTAGTGTGTTCTATATCCAAAGGCAATCTTTTTGACGTTTATTTTACTACAATGCAGCTGGTATTAGTGCCGTGTGGCGGCGGTAGAACGTCTCCTCGTCTCTCCTCAATAAAACTGAGACTCGCCGTTTCTTATCTGTAGTGTGTTCTTTGTTTCGAAAGGCAATCTTTTTGACGTTTATTTTACTACACTGCAGTGCCATGTGGCGGCGGTAGAACGTCTCCCCGTACTTTCCCATAGTGCAGATATATTTCATTTCCTTTGGGATCATTGGGCCTATTGTGGAATCTTTGAAAATGGAGTTCTGCTCATGTATACGCTAGAGGGCGTAAGCAGTGTTGCAAACTTCATTTCTGCTTATGAAGAGTCTCAATAAAACTGAGATTCCCATTTTCTTATCTGTAGTGCGTTCCTTATTTCCAAAGGCAATCTTTTTGACGTTTATTTTACTACACTGCAACTGGTATTAGTGCCGTGTGGCGGCGGTAGAACGTCTCCCCGTATTGTACCATAGTGCAGATTATATTTCATTTCCTTTGGGGGCCATTGGGCTCATTGTGGAATCTTTTAAAATGGATTTCTGCTCATGTATACGCTAGAGGGCGTATAACTTCATTACTGCTTATGAAAAGTCTCAATAAAACTGAGACTCCCATTTTCTTATCTGTAGTGTGTTCTTTGTTTCCAAAGGCAACCTTTTTGACGTTTATTATTTTAGATCAAAAATAGCTAAAATAGTTCAGATAGTGAATCCAAGATGGTCGCTATGGCCGCAGTCTAAACAAAAACATTTTGACAAAAACACTTCTGCTTCTGAACCGTAGGGCAGTTGACGCGAAACTTGGGAGGAAATATCGAAAATAGGATAACAAAAACAGCTAATATTGTTCCAATTGCAAATCCAAGACAGCCGCCATTGCCGCAATCTTCCAAATGTATTTTAAACTTGTTCTCTTGAATGGAAATACCAATTCACTCGAAACTTAGAAGGAAGTAAAATTAGCAAAAATTAATTCGATTATAACTAAAAGATGGCTGCCATTGCCACCACATTAAAAAATGAGCGTTGAACTTCTTCGTTTCAACCGAAAGACCAACTGACTCGAAACTTGGCAGGAAATATCGTGGTGACTTGTAGATAACAAATGTTCAAGCAGTTCCGATCAGAAATTCAAGGTGTCCGCATGGCCGAAATTGTAAAAAAAAAAAAAAACAATATCTGGAACTTCTTCAAATTCGAAAAACCAAGTAACTCTAAACTTGGTAAGAAGTATCGGGCGACGTAGAGCAAAATAGCTAAAATTGCTCCAATTGGAAATCCAAGATGGCCGCCTTGGCCGCAAATTAGAAAATGTAATTTAACTTTCTCCTGAACGGAGAGGCTAGTTGAGTCAAACTTTGGTAGAATGTCTCAGAGCGACTTGATGTGTCGATCTGATTGCATCAGTTTCTGAGTTCACTTATTTACTTTGCAAATCAAAAATAGCTAAAATCATTTCGACCAGTAATCCAAGATGGCTGTAACGGCCGCCATTTTAAAAATCTATCTTGGACATCTTCACCTAAGCTGAAAGGACAGCTGACTGGAAACTTGGTAGGACTATCAAAATAGCTAAAATAGTTCCAATTTGAAATCTAAGATGGCTTCGACGGCTGCCATCTTGAAACTCTTTTCCTAAACCAGAAAATCAATTTACTTGAAACTTGATAGGAAGTATCCGGGTGACTTGCAGATTAAAAGTAGGTAAAACCGTTGTGATTGGGAATCTAAGATGGCGGCCGCCACAGCTGCCATCTTTGAAAATATATTTTAAACTTCTCCTGACTGTAAAGTAGTTTGCCTCGAAACTTCATTTGAAGTATCAAGTTGACTTGTAGATCGAAAACAGTTAAATAGTTTGGATGAAACAGCCAAGATGGCTGTCATGGCCGTCATCTTAAAAATCTTTTTTGTAACTTCTTCTCCTGAAACAAAAGGCCTATTGATTCTAAACGTGTTATCAGTGCAGCTTGTAGATAAAAATAGCTATTTTTTTCCGAGCGGAAAAACAAGGTTGCTACCATAGTTGGGATCTTAATAATCTTGTTTAAACAACTTTACCTGAACCAAGAAAGAAAATTGACTCTACACTTTGTAGGAGATATTTGGGCGACTTTTAGATCAAAAATGATAAAAATGGTCCGATCAAATATCCGAAATGACAGACACAGCCGCCATCTTGAAAATGAATTTTGGATTCTCCCCATGAACCCAAAGATGAGTCCTTTTCTATGTGGGCAAGTTGTTCCAGGTGAACGATACTTTGCCTTAAGGGTCTCTAGTTTCTCAAATATTGCTTATAGGCTATGATAAATTTGGCTAATATTAGACATTTTACGTCTGCATCTCTACTAAATTAAAACAAAAAGCGGTTTGAATATAATGATCAACTTTTAGTCGTAGAAAGTATGTAATTAAATGTTGGGAAAGTATCAACTGAATCAATATTTTTTTTTTCATTTTTGCAATCTTACAAAAATGTCTCACTCTGTGTTGGCATTACGCTGGCTCCTTCTTGCCTAGCGTTGGCAAGAAGCATTTACTACGCAAAAGAGATGTAGAACAGAAGAATACATTCTTTTTTGTAATCATTTTAGTTAATTGCACGCACAACTAGATAAAGTTTTGTTATATTTAATAAATACACAGGTTTGTAATGAATAATTTGTAATAACTTATTGAAGTGGAAACTGAATTTTTAACATATTAAGAATGTTTTAATATGAATTGCCATTTGTAAATATTTATTAGAACATATCAGTTGTATAGTATTTCTTTCTTCAACAAAGTGTAAATATTATCCCATATAGTAAGTACACAAAATATATTGTGTATGAGATAGCTTGTGGGATACGATTTCGCACAAAACCTCAAGTAAGTGTTTTAATTTAATCTAAATCTAAAAACAATAACAGTGATGTAAATAAATTCATAAATGTTTTCAGTCCAATTATATGTCGAGCCAATGATTACTCTAGGTTTGCCTAACGTTGGGCCAACTAAACGAGTTAATTCCATAAAGGTCAAATTAAAGTCCAGGGAGTGTCACAATCACAAGCCGCAGCCCTTCCCAGACACCAAGAGGAAGAGGAAACAGACAAAACCAAACAAGCGCAAATCGAAAAACGTACGAAAAGCATTAAGATCAGCTCTCTCTTCCCCAAGCGAGGTAATCGCAATGCTCAAAGGACTGAAAAACATAAGAATAAAATAACACCAGGCAAGACTTAACACAAATCGCCTCTTAGAACAGCCTACAAACCATGTCTCTTGGTACATTGTAGAATATTGGACAACCATATGTTGTTGAGCATCAAACTAGTACTGACAAAGACGGTTTCGTTCAAACAGCAACACTAGATACGCAGGACTTGAGTGACTATGCATATGTCTTTATTTCGATGTGGGCTGTAAACAAAGTAAGTCAAACGTTTACTTATTAGACCTCAGAATAGCCCATTTATGAAAGGGTTTCCCTTGTTTTTAAGGATAACTTCAAAAGTGGTTATCAAAGTATGCTGCAAATGTTTATTTTAGCAAAATTTTCTATGCTACGAGGGCTGTTCGAAATGAATTGCTTATTGTCCTCTAGCTCGATATCCACGTGGGGCACGATAAAAACCAATAAATACCTGTATAGGGCTATTCAATATCTACACAATGGTGTATAAATGTACATGTTAGACTAAGTGTAAGACATAAAATTTGCCATTTGAATACACGCAGTCATTGACCACTGCAGTAAAAATGGTTGATAGAAGCGTTGACAAAAAAGATGAAATACGGGCTTACATCAAAGCTCGCTCAAAACTTGGTTGTTCTTTGAAGAAGCTGATGACTGAAATTTCTACTGCTTTTGGACCTTCTTGTGTGTCTTATGACACAGTTCGGCGGTGGAAAAAGAAATTTGAATCTGGTGTAGAGTCCATCAAAAATGCACCGAAATCAGGTAGGCCAAAATCTGCATCTTGTAAAGAAATCGTTTCCAAAATAAAGGAAATCATTGAAGGAGATGCCAGATTTACAGTTCGTGATATTGCACGAAAGGTAGGCATATCACTATCAACGGTTCACCTTATTTTGAAGAAGGATTTGAAAGTCAGAAAGATTTCTGCTAGATGGGTGCCACATCTGTTGACTGACGAGCAAAAGAGGCAACGGGTTTTAGTGGCGAAAAAGCTGCTTCAAATGTTTCCAAAATATGACAAAAAGCAGTTTGCCAATGTCGTCACAGGTGATGAAACCTGGGTCCATTATTTTGAGCCCGTCAGAAAGGTTAGCAATAAGATCTGGGCCACTAAATACAGCAAACGCCCAATAATTGCCAAACGTTCTTTGAGTACAAAGAAGGTTTTGTATGCAATCTTCTTCTCTGGTGAAGGAGTCGCAATAAAAGTGCCAGTGAAAAAAAGGCAAAAGCATCACCGGAAAGTACTACAAAGACATAGTACTGAAGAAACTGAAAAAGTATTATCAGAAACGACGCCCTGCCACTGGTTTTAAACATGTCCGTCTTCTACTTGACAATGCCCCAGCTCATACCTCCGCAATAGTTACGGCGTTTTTGAAGAAAGAAAAAGTAACTGTTTTGCCTCGCCCCCCGTATTCCCCAGACCTTGCCCCATGTGATTTCTTTTTGTTTCCGAAATTGAAAGCATTCCTTGCTGGACGGAAATACAAGTCCCGACAGGCACTTGGATCTGCCATTCATCAGTACCTTATTACTGTGTGTGCCCAAATCAGCGTACCGTGACGCCTTCAAGAAGTGGATACATCGGCTGAAACTTTGCATTTCTAGCCACAGGGAGTACTTCGAGGGCATGAAATGAGTACTTTTGGGCTAACTTGAAATTTTAAGTCTCCAGATAGAAATAAGCAATTCATTTCGAACAACCCTCGTATGTGTACATATCATGATGAGCGATTGACCAAACCTCAATCTTAATATCAAAGCATGCCAAATATGTATTTAGGAACAAAAATACATTATTCATTATTCAAGTATGTCAAAATTTACTTCAAATCTATCGTAAATGCAGTCCAAAATTTTCGTTTTGCCAGAGTATCCAATCGCAGATCGAAATTTTTGCATTGCTATAGCAGCTAATAAAGACAGTGACTGACAACCGGAATACCCTTTTAACTGATAAGTGTCTTAAAAAGGGTTATCATTATCGTAAACTAGTTATATAGTTTGTTTTTTTTTTTTTCTGGATATAACAGTCGACAGTCTGAATTAAAATACATGCATAATGTTGGCTAGAAAACACAGGGGCTACGCTAAAATGTGGTACTCGCAAGTGTTTTGTCCTGGATCTCTACTCCTGTCATTATAATGGTACATGAATCGAGAGAAAAGCATTCACTATCACTTTGCACTTCTGAACGCAGCCCTGGTTACGTTCCGTACCGTTGGTTTAAACGTGCATGCTGTTTGTCGTTTTTAGTTTACTTTTCAAGCTGGTGTTATTGGTAGGTAGCCTTTGTTCTCTGGATGTGTTTTTTCCTGGACATTTTTCTCATTTGCTGGATGTTTAAAGAAAACAGTTTATCATTTCTATCGATTTTAATTATTGGTGTTTTGTTAGTCTATTCGGAAAATTAGATCGGGTTTTATCAATTATTTTTATTCTTGTCTATCTATTCAATCATATTTCAAGAAAATACATTAAAATGCTTTTCATTCGACAAAACATGCATAGCCATTATTTTATGTATAATAATGGAAAGCGGTCCCTTTTTTTATAAATACATATTTGTAAAAATCAGATCTGCATGAGAAGTAATTGTGAGGGTTCGATCGAATTAACATAGTTTAAGTTTAATTTCCTTCGCCTACACCATTCCTCTTACAGCAGTTTTGTTTCTGCTCATAGCTCCTAGACGGTTCCTTTGTTGCAGTTCTTTTTTTGAATGTAAGTATGTCGGTTATCGCAGCTGTGTCGTTGTGTCTTTTCAGAGTTTAGTCCCCCTTCTTTCTATTGTTGTTGCTCCTGGAATGCTGTGTTTCATGACTGTGGTCTTTCCTGTCTAATATCACATACATTTATAACATACGAAATTTTACGCTTGGAATAAAGCACTAGCCAAGCATCCTATGCCTAAGAAAATATCCAGATTTATTCATTAGTAAAATAATGTTTCTACATTTTTAGGTGGGTATGAAAAGTGAACTTATTCATTCTCAGTTCTATTTGGTACCTGGGGGAAGTATGCAGCTTATACGAAGATGCAGCAGCCACTCTTGTCAAGGACACTGTGTTTGTGCCGCACAAGATTTAAAATGTCCAGTGAATAGTGGAGTTAGCTGTATAGATGTTAGTGGAGGTAGGATTTAATGTATTATGTGTAAGCTGCCCAGTGTAGTGTCACTCGGAGGAAAGGAATTCTTTTGATAACATCTGTTTGTATAAATAACTTCAAAGCAAAATCGGTTTTAATGAGTTTGTTTATGAACAGTAATGCAATTTTAACACTCCTTACACCGCTTGCCCCCGCTTAAGCGATATTTTATTCAAAATTATTTCAAATTATTCCACATGAACTGTACGTATTAAAAATTGCTGCTGATAGAACTAAACCGAGTCACCGATTTTCGTGATTAAGTGTGTTCCTTGTTTCCAAAGTATTTTTTATTTATTTTTTTTTTACTTTTATTTTACTCTACTGTAGCTGGTATTGTGCCGTGTGGCGGCCGTAAAAGTGTCCCCGTACATCATCAAAGTGCAGGTTATATATTATTTTCTTTGGGATCATTGAGGCTGTCCTGGTTATTTTGAAAATTGATAGCCGCTTAAGCCAGCGCAAGCGGGGTGTGTGGGGATGGGGGTGTGTGGGGGGGCCGGGGATGGCGGCGTTTGCAGCATCCCAATCTAAAATGTTGTATATGAAGAGACTCAACCAAACCGAGTCTCCGATTTTCATGATTTTGTGTGGTCTTTGTTTCCAAAGGCAATTTTTTTTTTTTTTTTTTTTTTTTTTTTTTTTTTACTTTTAGTCTGTAATTGTTATTACAAAACAAAGGCAAAATATGTTTGTTTGTAAGTTGTAAGAGCGCTTTTTTCCAAAATGACATTCACATCTGCTTTATTGTCAGCTAAGCAATTAGTAATCAGTCTTTCCACACCGATTCTTTTGTTAAATATTTTAGATACAGCGTATGCAAATATAGAAGTACAGGACGTTATCAGTATGTCAGCTGATCCAGACGACAAAAAGCTGAAAACACATACACCAACTGACATGATGCTCTCAGCCAAATGGGCTGCTAGATCAGGAGCAGTACCACTGTGGTAAATATTTTACAATAGCAAGAGAAGTTTGGATGAAAACGCATTGCAAATGAGGAAAGAAAAAATAATTTGAGCTACGCCGTGAAGATGCCTCAGGGGTATATGCAAACAATTAAGGTCCAGAGATCAGCCAGCGGATACCCTTTATCTGATAAAGGCTACAGGTCAATATATCCAATAAATTGGACATCGAACCGCCTTACTCAAGTTGTAGGGGTGCGCAGGCAGATATAAGCTGTCGATCTCGATATTTGTCCGAAGGTACCTTTTAGCGTGGTACGTCTCAATGTATTTGATACAGTACTAAATAACTGTCGATCAATGTTGACACATTTGGCTGCTTTATTAGCATTATGTACTCTGTATGTTGCAAATTAGTCCATAGTTCACTTTAAAATGTACAGCATGTTATACAATACTGTATGTATGCCCAGCGAAGATTCACATCAGCCTGCCCATCAACACAGTATGATCAGAGTCTTCAAAGTGCAATCTGCGGATAGCCAAGGATCCGGAGCGTTTTTATATATACAAATATGTATTCCTTACATTCAAACAAATTTTGTCTATTATGCTATAAGCGTGTACGATGTCGGCGGTATACTGATGTAGTTTCCATTTCCACACTTGTAAGTCCATCCCACTCGCTTCATCCAAAATATACAAAGGGTGTGGGGGTGGGGCGGGGCCGGACGGGATTCCAAATGGATTTTCTTCAAACTTTGCACGTTATTTGCACGGCTCAGCAACTATAGATATATTTCTTGTGTTTAAGTTAAAGAATTCAGTGTCTCAGGCGAGCTCCCTGATGTACACCCGGCTTAAAGGTATACCTGCCTCAAAACCTATTAGTATAAAGTCAACAATGAACATAATTTCTCTGCCAAACGCAAATAGTGCAAGTAATCTATACTATCTTAGATTTGTTTTGTAAGACGGCTTTTCATTCCACACTTTTGAAGGTGTTTCACAGGGTTGAATTGATTTATTTCTTTGATTTTCCACAAGTTGTAATAACCCGAAAAGGTGTTTCTAAGCAAGCTATTTATAATGGATAAAGAAAACCTGACCGAGATGAAAAGCATAACATCAACTTCTGTGAAAATGATCCAGATATGAATGGTCTATTTTCAAATAAGAATGATCGGTTGACAAGAATCGAACTCAGTTTAATTAAAGATCACATTTGTCAGAAAATGTTTATGCAGATGAATTATGATCAATTATGGACACAGCTCGAAACTAAAACATTAAATCTCCAGTGGCGTGCAAAAAAGTAAGTGTTTGTCATGAGCATTTTTAGCAGTGACTTACTGTTTTATCAGCAAATCTAACATTGAAATTTCTGATAGTTACGGAGTATGTTTTTCAGGGGTACCCATGTGTTAAGATGTGATTTTATACAAACCGTCTATTTAGGGAATTTAGGGAAGGGTAAAAGATAAATAGGGATATGTACCTTATGTACAACAGTCATGTTCTAGGTAGTAATTGTGCATAATATTATGATCCCTTAGGCAGAGTCCTATGTAAAATCTATACAAGCTGGAACCCCCCCTCGCCCCCCCTACCCCCCCCCCCCCCTTTGCCTTGCGCTTCCTTACAATTTTTATACAAGTGTTCCTGGATGTCTGCAAATATGTTTTACTAGGAAACGTAAAATGATATCCGAATAGTTGCCATTGTTTTACCGCATGTATATTTTGGACTTAATAAGACATAATTTGCATAGAACATACTGTTTCTTAGACAATCAAACATAGGATAAAAAAAACAGTTGGCTATTAACAAGTGACCAGCTTCATATGTCCAGTATTATTTATTATTTTCAGGTACGAATGGAGTGTTGGATTCACTGATTTTGGGAAGCCACTTGGAGTATTCGATACCCATGCTAGAATATGGCATGATGCTGGGCGTTTGTTGTTATGGACATTTACTTTACCAAGAGGTACATTTACATTAATTTTTTGTTCATCTCAGTTGCTGCTTTCAGAAAGGAAAATAATGTTTAGAAATTCAAATGCATGGTTTGCTTTAGTGTACACTAGGTCCCTTCTAAAAATATGGTCTACTCTAAAAGGAAAGAGTTTACTCCCAAAGAGAAAAATATTCATCTTTTAGCGTAGACACCTTTTTGGAAGGAAGCTCAAGCAATTTTCACCAGCGAAGATGTACCATTAAATTCTTATTTCGCCTTTACCGAACGTGTAAATGTTAATTTTCAAACATTGAAAATTGCTTCCCTATTATCACTACAATATGACGTGGGTATCAGTATTGCTGAGACTGAGACTGACATATGGAAGACGAAACCTCTTCCGTATAATGGTACCATATATATATATATATATATATATATATATATATATATATATATATATATATATATATAACCAATATATATATATATATATATATATATATATATATATATATATATATATATATATATATATATATATAACCATGAGGTCCTGATTGCTCAATGAACTTTTTAATATTTTTCTCCCATGTGAACATGCCAGTCTTTCGTTATCATAAAGGTTTGTGTGTTTTATTACTGCTACAGCATCAGTTGTCTGAAAATTGTTTGCCACAGGTCAACGTAATCCAGGAATCAAACATTGTTTACAAGCATATGCTAAGTTCTAAACAAATTAAGGCCAAAGGGCTCAGGTTTGAATTCCGGAAGAATTACCTATCAAATGTTAACCCATTGAGGACTGGAGACCCTAAACAGGTATCTGGCAAACAGTGCAGACCCAGATCAGACGCTGCAGAATATCTATATCATATAGCCTGACATACCTAAAATCGAAAAGTGACTCTTCAAGTATATAGTTTAGGGACCTCTTGGTCTTGTGACCTGCACGATTGAATGATAATTTTATTCCTCCCATCCCACAAAGGTTTCATGTGAAATATATCTTTCATTAGCCTAGTAGTTCTCAGAAAAAGGACTTCAAGTATATTCAACCAAAGTGCCTTTCGGCTAAGGTCAATAAATTGCCTTGACCTTAAGCATTCATTAGGGTTAAAGTTAAATACATTTCCATATCACAAATTATTGTAATTACAGAAAAATGCAGCATTTCAGCATTTTCCATTCAAAAACTTGAGTGACCAAATTTGACCTTGCCGCAAAATAGACCAAGGTCAACCCAGAGTTATCATTTTAAAGACTTTTGTAGTACTAGAACCCAAAAGCCACTTACCTAGTTTCAAAGCAATCCATCTAGTGGTTCTGGAGATGAAGATGTTTTAATGCCTATTACATATATGGGCATGGCGGCCATCTTAGTCATGTGACCTGGACAGTCTTATGACAATTTCATTCTCTCGTCCCACATAAACTTCAGATGAAATGTACATCTCAATAACCTGGTGGTTCCAAAGAAAAAGGACTTCAAATATATTCAACCAAAGTGACCTTTGGCCAAGGTCAGTAGATGACCGTGACCTTAAGCATTCGTCAAGTTGAACTCAACAGTATTTCCATATCACAAGCTTTTATGGCAACAAAATATGCACTATTCTATTCAAAACTCTGAGTGATCAAATTTGACCTCGCCATAAAATAGTCAAGGTTATCTTAGGGTAATCATTTATATAAGCTTTGTAGTACAAGACTACCAGATGCTGCATACCTAGTTTCAAGGCAATCCTTTCAGTGGTTCGGAAAAAGAAGATTTTAAAAGTTATTATTTTATATGGGCATGACAGCCATCTTGGACATGTGACATGGACCGTTTAAATAATATTTCGTTCTCTCATCCCACATAGGTTTCATATGAAATATTTTCAACCAAAGTGACCTTGGCCAAGGTCACCTTGATATTTAGCACTTATTGAGGTTGAAATTAACAACATTTCCATATCACAAACTATAATAACAACAGAAAAATGCACTATTTTAGCTTTGCACATTCAGAAGCCTAGGGGACCAAAGTTGACCTTGCCCTTAAATAAATTAGTCAAGAGACGGTCATCATTTAAACAAACTGTAGTACTAGAGTCCCAGATGCTACACACCAAGTTTCAATCGATTGGTCTTGTGGTTCTGGAGAAAAATATTTTTTAGGTTTGTACCGTATATGAGCATGGCGGCCGTCTTGGTCATATGGCCTGAACCAAATATACAAACTTTCTTTCCCCATATTCCTGGAGGCTGCAATAAAATTCAATTTAAATTGCCCCAGTAATTCCAGAGAAGTCTTTAGAAATGTTGACAGACGATGACGGACCTGAGACGGATGGCGGAGGCTACCATCCTATACGCTCCCACGGAGCCCTTGGCTCAGGGGAGCTAATAAACGGACGATGCCCAGGACTGTTGCATGTACACGTCAAATCTGGGTTTAAAGAGATGTGTGTGTGTGTGTGTGTGTGTGTGTGTGTGTGTGTGTGTGTGTGTGTGAAGTACAATAACGTAGAGTGCATATTTTCACCTTGTAAATTCTCCGATAAGGTTTATTGTTTATAATATAATACATTGTATTTTGCGACTTTGATATATTTTCCCACAGAGCTCTATTTCATGATCTGTGAAGCAGTATATTACTTGAAATAATTTTGTATAAAAATTATCTGATTGGCACAATAATTCAAAATGCCAACTAATAACCCATATAGCATTCATTCTACTTAAGTCTATATATGACCGTTATCGGGCCGACAGAATACATGCCGACCCGATAACAGTCCGAAATAGATTTAAGTAGACTGTTGGCTTGAAATCACTTGGATTCATTTTCCGATTCACTCTTAATTTTGTATGTTTTGTTTTAGGATCTTACCTTCACGAAGGCGAACAATATTCGTTTTTTGTCCGGGCTTGGTTTAACGAAACCACTTTTTCAGTGTTTAAGTCCCGTGGAGTTATAATACAAACATCCCCCCTAGAAACTTCACATTTGTTTGGCAAAGCGGTAAGATTTTTTTTTTTTTTTCACTTAAGGAAAAATTTTTAATTTACGTCAAAATTACGGAAAATCTACTGAAGTATATCCCGTTTCCAGTAAATCTACAATACCTTGCCGAAAGTGCTTCTTTTCAACTAGCCCGTTTAAGTAGGAATTGGCATAGCAGGTAAGTAAACCATTTTCTACTAGAGTAAACATAAAGGGAAACAGATCCTTTAGGCTTAAATTCATTATACTTAAACGAAATTTAGCAACAATATCATTGACAGGATGTGTATTGAGATGAGGGAAGGCCCGATAAAAAAAACCTGCGCTTAACCACTAATCCGCTCATCTTCATAAAATTTGATATTCTTAACAAGACACTGCTTGCGTTTTTATATATTCATTATTCGACGATTCATGCGGTCAGATGTGATACAAAAGTTAACAGTACAAAATGAGTTGTATGCTGCAAGCATTCTCTTTTCTAGATCGTCATAGTTTCACGATATTTGTGGTAAATACAATGTTAAAGTAAACAATTTTAAAATTACTGAAATAAAAATATAGTCAAATCACAGGGGGACATGATTTTGTCGAACTGAAAAAAGTATATGAAGGGAGTACAGGCTTACGCATGAAATATATAAATAAAAAGCGAATCCAGTTTAGTTCGCTTGACACATGTACGTTTCCGGAGTTTACTTCTTAGGTAGCACTAAATTCGAAATGTTTGAAAAAAAATATATCACGATATCACATATACATGGAGCTTTATTATCGTCAATCTCTGTGTTTAATCTGTATATCACATTTTGTTCCTTTCCCGTTTTATCTATATGAATTATATATCCAAGGCAATACTTATGAAACCATAACAGAGCATAAGGGAGTAAAATATTTATTACCTCTATAGTTCTAGGATCTCGCCTAATCTGTTTTAGTGATCGTATGTTATTGCCTAGCAACAAACTGTTGGTTATGTAAATGGAGACGAACACACGAAGTGCTTTTGTAATTTTGCGAGTACTAGATCAGATTAATTATAATTCAAGCATATCAACAATTTGTTCAACACTATATACTTTTGTTATACGCCCCTAGCCGCTAAGTAACTGTGTTAACCTAATTTATATTAAATAAATTCATCCCTTAAGGAGATCGGATACACTTAGTAGATTATACACCATTTATAAAATGAGTACAAAACTTTGCTTTCTTGCATTTCAAATGCCTTCCGAAATGGATCTCCCGAAACAGAAAAATATAGCTCCTACCGGTAGCAAATGTTTCCTTTTTCATATGGGAGTTTACAGTTTAAAGAGTTGCCTCTCTTGAAAGTGTATGCAGTCCCCTTCCCCCTTAAACTGTCAAGTATTTCCGAAGCATGGGAGCAATGTTACTATTACACATGCAGATAACCAAAAAGGTCACAGACACGGAACAAGCTTTCCCAAGGCACAGAGTTAGGGTTTAGTTATATGAAACGAAGACGTACAAACACCCCGTCGAATATAGAATAAACAAATGAAAAATAGAACAAACAAAACAAAAGAACTGCAATAAATACCACCATGGAACGCTTAACAGTAAATTACCCTCGTTAAAGAGGATGTGATATGGTCTAGAAAATTTGAGACTCAACTCATCTGCCTTAACGGATCAGACTGTAAAAAACTCAGCCTTTTAAGAACGGTATCATTGATATGTATATACTAAAACAACTAGACAAATGCATATAGAAATTTCAATAGAAGACACAATTAAAACGGTCAATAATATCAGGCAAAACATAAATAAAGAACTCACACCAAATAAAGTTGATATATGTAAGTTTATAATTTATAAAAGGTCAACATTCGATTCGAAATAACTATAATCTTAAAGCACGCCCGTTTTGATATTTTCATGTACTCTATTATGGGGTATAAGTGATTGCCTGCTTATTTACATATTTCTCACTTTATAATGTATTTATAGTCGAACTAAGGCCGATATATGAGCCACAACGTTAGAAAGCGTACCTTCGAATATGTGCTCCCGGCGAAGATTCAGATCAGCCTGTGCATTCGCACAGTCTGATCAGAATCTTTAATGTGCGCTAAGAATGATAGCCAAGGATGCAAAGTTCCTTGATGGACAACGAAGACTCTGATCAGAATGCGCGAATGCGCATGTTGGTTAGAGTTTTCATTGGGCGTACGTATCGAAGGTACGATTTCTGACGTTGCGGCTTATATGAGTTGCTAAATCAAATTTTATATTGTGTGAGGAACTGTGAATGTCCATATTGTATATCCATTACGAAAACACGCCTAATCAAATACATTGAAAATTTCACCACCAAAAACTGAAAGTTTTAGATAAAAAATCTGATATTTTCTTATTTCTGCTCAAGACATAGATTAATTGTGGGTAGTCGTTAGAACCGCCCTGCCAAGCCTGTTTTACTGAGTACCCAAAATCAATGTTTTTCAGCAGAATTAAGAAAAATAATGAATAACCCTGTAAACCCCTGTTTAAATATATAAAAGTGGGGTTGAAGCGAGTCAAAATTATATTAGGTATTTTGTGATGCACTGTGTGTTTTTCAATTAGGTCAAGGAGGTACGCAAAGCTGATCTGAAAGATGTTGACTTTATTGGCCCAGAAGAGACAGTTTTTGCTGTTTGGGATGGGAAGTTCAAACAAGCACAAACGTCGGTGTCTCGTTATAAGATTTACTTAAGTTCTGAACCAAAGGGTAAGATTGAGACAAATTATAAATGTGAATCTGCATGTCATTTTACGGGGAATAGATTCACTTGCTAGATATTCCGCAATTGCCGCCAAGACAGACAACTTATGTTACTTCCTGTTTGCTTTATTGCATACCGGGCATCATCTGTAAACGGGTCTACTCTAAAACATTTTCAGAGAAGACAGCTGTTATGCAGCAAAATTTCAAACAAATAAATAGTAAAACTTAAACTGGTACAGTTTTGGATTTTTTAGATGGTTGGTTTACTGATACACTGAATAATAGAAGAAATAATTTCATGAAAAGCTGGTTATCGTATAAAAGATATTATAAAGTTTTCCTCGCCAGAAGACTTAAATTTGACACTTATGGCTATATCCGCCGTCAGGGAAGACTTGTACAATTTAAATGTCTGCCGGATTATTTTGAATGTCTTGCCTATCATAAATCGGGCCTTTGTTAACACATATAAACCCTTTATGTGACTTTGATAAGTAGCCTTGGGAATTAAAACTTAAGGCAATTGAAATTCAACCTAAAATGTTATGAATTTTCAAACTGTTGGAACAAAAGTTGATATAAATAAATTAAAATATAAATTTGATGTTGATATGCTGTGAATCACAAGCATTATTTTGATACCAAATATGTATGTGGTGTTTAAGGAAAGTAAAATAGTTTTTTCCGACTTTCAAAATTTACTCTGCCCACGTGTTAAAATGATGTGGCGGGAAATACAAGATCTAAACACGTTGTCATGGGTATTTTCATTGGCTGATTGTGAATAATGTTGTGCTATAGAGTGTTTGATTGGTCACTTACGAAAGAGAGACCAAGTGAGCGAAAGAGAGACCAAGTGAGCGGAAAAAGAGTTAGTTAAGTTTTAGATACGAATGGTACACCATCGTAGAAATAATTTGGATTTCCGAATGAAAAAGTAATGGCTTGACTGATTAAATCGAGAAGGCCAGTTGGACAATTAGAATTATTACTTTATTATTGAAACTTGAACACTGTATTGTAGTTGTTGTTTTGGCGAACATTGTTGTTTTGTTATTGAATATATAATTTGTGGATTTCCATAAAGGAATTAAAATAGAAAATTGTACTTAATATTTCTCTACTTAAAATTCGAACTTTATTTCTGCCCTTACACCAACGGCAGAACACAGCCTTTAGAAGAGAGGCAATAAATTTGGACAGTTGCCACCCTAAAAGTATATCTATTGGCCGTAGCTTTCCGTTTCAAAGATAATCTGTGGTACAAATTAATTTTGAAAGAACAGAATAGTTTTATTTGAAACTGATGCTATTCTTTTCAATCAAGTTGAGGGCAAACATCTACTATCTTAATCTTTGTAGCCTCTTTTTCTTAAAGCTTTTGATAATGGACCATATTTAACCTACTATCCTTTCGGCATCACTCGGAAAGACGTTTCTGCTTGGCGTTTTATTTTAAATAAAAGTATTTTATTCCGAGTGCCCTAATATTATATATTATAAGAAACCATTTTTCTTTCTGTTTTTGTGTTTTATTTTCAAATATTTACACTAAAAGTAAATTTGCGGCAAAAGCTTGGTATGACCCCACGCAATTTATGTAGTTACGTCTTTTTTTTTTTTTTTTTTTTTTTTAGATTTTATTACAAGAAAATCTTTCCTGTACTTTTTTTGCTGGTTTTGAATTATTGATGTTTCAAGAAAACATCGTGAATTTACATATATATAGAAATATACAACAAATATATATACATAACAAAACTGACTTTAACTAAAGATTCTACCGTTTTCTGCATAATTTGCAACTAGAATGAACTATTTGATTTGTTTTAAACCAATGAATAGGACAACACTGTTTGCGCGTTGGTCTTAGGGAAAAAAGTTTTACTTTAATCATGACTAAAGTTGGCAAATTTACTCCTTCCTTGTATAAAGTGTCATGTAACAACGACTTACCGAAAGATGTCAAAAGTAGAGTAATATTTAGACGCTCTAGCTAGTCTACTTTGTTCCCTGCTGATGAGTGTAAATGTACTGCTACATGTGTAGACCTACTCAAACGCTTTGTTTTGCACCCAATGATCACGTTCTACAATGCTTGCATGTATGTAAGCCTGTTTGTCCAAATATACTTAAGGTAAATACGTTCGGTTTAAATACCATTGCACTCAGAGTCCAAGTAGACTTTATCTTTTGGTTAGCAATAAAATGTCAGAAGATAATTATGGTCTATGACATCCCTTTTTTTATGATCTTCGGACAAAAACAAAATGATCACGTAAGATGGCAAGTCTCCCTGTACTTCACTTTTGTGTACTTTCTGGTCCTTCGTGATCACTTAGACCATTTTAGTCATACTGATAATAGTGTACTGAGTTTAAAATGTCAGAAATCAGATTATTCTGATAGACTGATTCGTCTTAAACACAATTAATAATTCGCCGTGCTTTACAACCGAATTCTGGAGTTAATTATGTATGCTTTGATCTCAGGACATGACATACACTTATTGGACGACGAAGACCTTCCTCCAACAACCACCAGGTATAATCTAACCGGCATATACAAAGATGTTGACACCCGTTTCTATACAAACATAATAGCGTACAATCATGCAGGTCTTCATACAACTGCTTCATCAGATGGCTGCCAAATTGACAAAGACAGTCCAGTAGCTGGTGTAGTTTTTGACGGTACAGGTAATTAACATCAAAATGAACCAGTGCACGAAAAACCCTACCATAAGACATGTGCGATCAGCGAAGACTCAGATCAGCCTGTGCATCCGTGCAGTCTAATCAGAGTCGTCGCTGATCGCAGGTGCCTTTTACAGTCTTCAAGCTATCCAGAGAGAGAAAGGTGAAACCTCTAGCCGTACTAGGTGGATGTGCAGGCTGACCAGACTCTTAGCTGGTCACACAGGTCTTATTGTAATGTATTCTTTGTTTCCAAAAGCAATCTTTATGACGTTTATTCCGTACTTTACCATAGTGCAGATTATAGTTCATTACCTTTGGGATCATTGGGCTCATTGTGGTTTCTTTGAAAACGAAGTTCTGCTCATGTATACGCAAGCGGGCGTAAGCAGTGTAGCAAACTTCGTTAAAGAGTCTCAATAAAACCGAGAATCCCATTTTCTATTCTTTTTTGAGAAAGCACTTAGTATTGAGCGCACTTAAACAACTCATCACCTCTACGATAAATATAAATATTTAATTCTTAAGCGATGGTAAACTAGTCGCATTCAAGATTTTACGAATCGAAACGTAAAAAATAAAACCATACCTTCTGACATGGGCGCCAAGCAAAACCCCAATTCAGATTGCATTCGCCAGAGTCTTTGTTGTCTTCATGAAGAAACTTTGATCCTTGGCTATCCAAAATGCACACAATGAAGGTTCTGAACAGACTGTGTAAGTTTGCTGGCTAATCTGAATCATAGTTGTGTGAAAATGTCTAAACGTACGTTTTCTGACGCTGCGGCCAATACTTTAACAGCAAATCCCAATATATGAAACATTTGAACTGCTTATACAGTGCACTCTATTAAAAACATATATTGTGTTCGCGTTTTCAGCATTTACTTCAAGACAATAGATGCATCTGATAACTAGCAAACAAATATGCGTGGTTTTTGGTACAGTTAAAATGATATGGCCGTTTGCTGAGGTTATCATGTTTTGGTAGTTAAAATGATATTGCCGTTTTCTGCGAGTTCCTATTTTGAAACAGTTAAAATGATCTGGCCGTTTACTAAGAGTACCGTTTTGTGGGTAAATGACGATGGCATATCCGTTTGCTGAAAGTACCATTTTGGATATTTAAAATAATAAAACCGTTTGCTGAGAATACCATTTTGGTACAGGTAAAATGATATGACCGTTTGCTAAGAGAATCATTAAATTTGAACAAATACAGGACTAACCAAGGAAAACAAACCAGAACTATTGCATTGCTATGCACAGCATTCCTCCAGCGAACAAACTGTCTCAAATAACAAAACTGCCTTCATTCAAAATCAATTATTACAGCGAATAAAGTGCATAACGTTCCTGTGAAGTCATTACCGAGTTTGAAATATCTTCCCCAGTTCAAGCAATGCATAATGACTTTTGATCATAGTATGCGTTTACCTATTCATGTCTTAACTTGAAAGTAGCTTTTGAAATTAATGTGATAAATGGCATACATATCTCCACTGTGCATACAATCAAGTTTATTGTTGGTTTCACCTTAAAGTGGCCACTAAATGATATTTGTGTATTTGAAATATTTATTATTATTATTATTATTATTATTATTATAGGTTTTAAGGACAGACATTATCAGAACACTTCAAGCGTGGTGTCTGCATCTTGGCATGGGTTTGTCGACCTAGGTTCAAGCTTACGTTCTTATCACTGGTGTGTTTCAACGAGTGCCTCTGTAGGTGCGTGCAATGTCCTTTCTAGTGAGGTCGTAGGATTGGTCACAAAGGCAGAGAGAAAGTTGTCTACAACAGTTACAAATGGTATGTCTTCACATAAATATCATAACAATGATTAGCTTGACTTTGACAAATGCAGTTCATGTTAACATACAAATCTCAATAGGTTTTGCATTTCTTAGTTGGTAACAGCGCAGTATATGCTATTTTGTAAAACTAGACCATGAAGTGAGCATATGCTCACTAATACCCCCAGCCATGGCCATCAGTGATAACATGGTTTCAATGTTTTGGCATTTGGTGACGCCTTGTTGGGATGAGGGAAGGCTGAATCAATTGCTTGTTTGTCCATTCGTGTTATGTTGTTAGTTCCTTATACCAAATTTCAAGTTTCTCGGTACAGTAGTTTTCAAGATGTCTTCGACACAAAATAAATGTTACTCAGATAAATACATATCTAAATAGTCAGAATTACAAAGGGAAATAACTCTTAGAGAACTGACCCCATGGCCTCTATTTTCTGTCTCACAATGCAACTATTCGTTGTCATTGATACCAAAAATCTTTGACACATAATAAATGTTATTAAGAAAAATACATACTTCAGTAGCACGAATTACAAAGGAAAATATCTCTAAGAGACCTGGCCCTATGGCCCCTACTTTCTTTCCACAGTACAATTATTCATACTTGTCACCCGCAGTATATAAACGTGCATGTGTAAAATAAATTCAAGCAAAATCTGGAAACAGGTATAGAAGTTATAAACAAAAATACATAATTAAATAGTCAGAACAACAAAGAGAAATAACTCTGAGGGACTTGGCCCCATGGCTCCTATTTCCTTTCCCAAAATACAACTAGTCATACTTATCATGTGTACTTAATTTCAAGTTTCTAGGTGTAGTAGTTCATGAGAAATATTTGACACAAAATAAATGTTAACTCACACACAAATAGCCAGAACAACAAAGGAAAATAACTCTAAGGGACCTGGTCCCATGGCTTCTGTTTTCTTTCCCACAATACAACTAGTCATACTTGTCGTGTGTACTAAATTTCAAGTTTCTATGTACAGTAGTTCTTGAGAAATCTTTGACACAAAATAAATGTTAACTCACAAACAAATAGGCAGAACAACAAAGCGAAATAACTCTAAAGGCCTGGTCCCATGACCCATATTTTCTTTCCCACAATACAACAAGTCATACTTGTCATGTGTACAAAATTTCAAGATTCTAGGTACAGTAGTTCTTGAGAAATCTTTAACACAAAATAAATGTTTACTCACACACAAATAGCCAGAACAACAAAAGAAAATAACTCTAAGTGACCTGACCCCATAGCCCCTATTTTCTTTCTCACAATACAACTTGTCATACTTGTCATGTGTACAAAATTTCAAGATTCTAGGTACAGTAGTTATTTAGAAATCTTTGACACAAAATAAATGTTTACTCACATACAAATAGTCAGAACAACAAAGGGAAATATCTATAAGGGACCTGGCCCCACAGCCCCTATTTTCTTTCCCACAATACAACTAGTCATACTTGTCATGTGTTGAAAATTTCAAGATTCTAGGTATAGTAGTTCTTGAGAAATCTTTGACACAAAATAAATGTTAACTCACAGACAGACAGACACACACACACACAGAAAAGACAAAAACTATATACCCCCTTAGCATACTTCGTATGCCGTGGTTATAAAAATGTTCAGCATTATGCATTATGGTGTTAACCCATTTTAGTCTGGAGACCCTCAAAAGGGTCACTGACAAACAGTGCAGACCCAGATCAGACGCTGCCAAATGTGGTATATGATCAGGGTCTCTACTGTCTAATAATAGTTAAGCCATTTTCTCAAAGAATATCTAAACCACATAGACTGACATACCTAAAATTGAAATTGGACTCTTCCAACGTACAATGTGGGGGAGTCTATTCAGTCTAAAATGGGTTAATAATATCGTCTGCTAATATAACAGAGGCGTTTACAGATGGTCATTTATTTTGGCAGGGGAAGAACTTATAAGCGAGGTTTGGGCTACGGATCTGGTAGGCCATATGTCTGACACAGTCCTATCTGATGGAGTGACAGTCGATAATACCCCACCGATTAGATTGCAACATTCACAATACAGAGACAACATGCTACTCAATCCATCATTTGAAAATTCCGCTTCGCCTACCAGAGTAGAAGAGCTGAAAATAACACATACTTGCCAATATGATACTCCCACTAACTGGATTATCATTGATAGTGGTTGTGCGGTGATCGCCACTGCAGCTGCAGATATTGTGCAAGATGGTTCCAAGTTCCTCGCTTTCAAAGGAACTATTTCACAACGCATAACTCAGTTGAATATTGGTTCGCTTTATCGATTTACCTTTTACACCAGTCATCTGCCATTCGACAGTGTAATAAAATCAAATAACGAAGGTTTTGTCGAGTTTGACGGTGAGAAACATTCGTTTATGTTATACACTAAGCCGAGTAGATCTGACCAGTCGTTTGTTCCATTATCTTGGCATTTACATACTTTCATATTTAAGGCCTTTCATGCTGAAGCCATTGTTAAGATTGGAGCTTATGGAAATAATGTTGGAATAGCAGTGGATAATATTCAGCTTCAAGAAATCATTACTTCAGATAAAGAGAGTGGCAAAGCAGATGGCCATATCAGTGCTCACACAGTGTCTGTACATAGCTGGTCATCAATCCATGCGTCTTGGACTTTTTTCGACGCTGAAAGTGGGATAAAAGAATATATATGGGCAATAGGTAAGACATTTGTTTATAGTTTGCTAGAATTTTAAAACATGGTTTGTCATATACTTGTCATTATAGGGTAATGAAGGGTAAACTGCCCTTATCTAAATGGCATGAAACCACAGTGATCTTGCAACACAGAAAACAAAAGCGAATGAGCTCTTACAAAAAGAACGTTTTTCCCGGCCAGGCTTAGTCCTCTAATCGGTTAATCAGTACTCGTGCACATGCTGTTACCAGTAACGAAAACAATTGCATGTGTGTGTAGGTGAGTTTGGGAGTGATAGTCATAAAGCAAGCAAGTTTAACGTTATCTTGCAGTAGGCAACATATCATCTTTATAGCGACACAAAATTAAGGAAATTTTGCGAACATAATTTAAAATTTGAAAATGTTCCGTGAGTTGCAAACATGACGTTAACAAGTCTTAAGTAATCTTCGCTCCATGCTCCCTTTGATATATAGTGAAACATGTGTATACTAGGCTATACTTTATCCGGCGACTGGTTTATTGCCCAATCTCTGCAGTTTACAAAGCACATTTCAAGCTCTTTGTCATTTCTTTCTGTTTTTGACATAATACATTTGTCTGCACTTGTTTTAGGACCTAGTCTTCTCTATGTCTCGTGCATTATATGGTGCGAATACGATAGCGTACATACCCTAAATAAGAGTAATATTCAGATTAAGTTTTCTTTTGTTTCTCCACGGAAATTAACATTTAATCAGTTCCAAGTAAATTTCGTAGATGTATAATGGCAGCTATCTTAATATTTTCCAGTCTCATAAATTGTACAATGATATGACACATAGGGTAAGACGTCGGTTACGTTAAAGAAGTAAATACAACGTGTAGTTGTGTTTGGGTAATTTCTCTCCTTACGTGTACATGTGCAGTAAACCTAGCAAACACGCATCATAGCTACGAAGTGGTTTCTGTGTCGACGCAATATCGCAGCGAAGATGTGTATTTACTGGCAAATACAGTACATAGAGTGTCATTCTTGTCTCTTTTAGGAACAGTCCAGGGTGGAACTCAGCTACAAGAGTTTAAAAGTGTTGGTGTTCGGCTATTTGATTTCAACTCAAAACTTAACCTTCCGCATAACTCGAGTGTTTATATATCTGTTGTTGCTGTCAATGGTGCTGGATTAAGGACTATTTCATATTCTGATCCTCTTCTTGTGGACCTAACACCACCAGTTTTCGAATATGTATATGACGGCTTTATAGACGGTAGGTTGGCGGCAGTCATCAGCTGGACAATAAACGTTAAAGTCATGACATTTGAACTACCTGTGTATGCGTGCGTGCGTGTTTGTGTGTGTGCTTGCTATAAAGTAAAATGTGGGACTTGAGTTTCCCAAACAAAGATATAAAACAGCACTAAGGTACTAAGTGCCAATAAATTGCATTTAATACTGTAATGCAACCTCCCTACAAGGCCACCTTTTTAGAATGAATAAAACTGTCTGTTTTAGGAGGTTAGATGTATTAAGAGTAAAACTGCACTTTGTTATAACCGAGCTGCCTTTATAGTTTTATAACTACTGCTGTTTAGCTGCGAAATACATACAGTAAGCTTACAATATACCAAGGTCTATTACTTGTTTACGACTTTTAAAGCCACTTCAAATTTGTCATGAAGTACATGAAACAATTGTTTGCATAGTTTATTAAGAACTGTTACGGTGAAGGCATTTTACCAATGAACTCTGTAAACTTTTCTATTAAAGTTACTGAATCTGTGATGTATGTGCGTTGTTCTTAAAAGTATATTTAATGAGTGACTTCGTAAATGTTACTGTACAATGTTATGTAGAGCGTTATGTTATTGATCTTAAGTGAAGATAGGACCTAGTTAATATTATCTCTTCTGTAGCAGTTTATCGGCGGGCAGTTTAAGAATCTTATATTGTTTTCTAACTGCGTGTTCTCCAATCATTATGACAGTTTTGCCCTACAAACTTACCAATACTGGCCAGTACTGTTGACGTCATCGCTTAAATAATTGTCGTATCTATTTTACAGTACTACTTCTTAGGTTAAGACACTTACAATTACAAGTATGTTATTGGTGTTCTTGAAAATTACTTTTCAGCTATTTAAAGAGCTAGATAATTGTTGCATTAGCTTAAAGAAAATTAAGTTCTTCGAGTCTCGTAAACCAGAACCAGTACGTCTATTTCTTTCTGTTTGCTTCTTTGTTTTTCAGTTTTGTGTTAAGTTTAGCAAACTGCTCATTTTGAAGATTCAGTCTGAGATCAATGAATTGTTTTGATGGTAATATTCGTCTGAAATAGCCATAGTGTTGAATTAGTATTTATAACATGCCTTAGTCGTATTTTTTTATTTATAACATGTCTGCTGAAAACAAACTCTAGTTCTTTTTTGAAATATATGAATTGAATTAAATCTGTCACTTTATTTGCATAAGAACAATCACTTTTGTTCTCGGACGCTTTCCACAAACTTTGTAATGTTATATCTAACTGAAATTATTTGTATTATACTTAACCATTTCAGGGACAGACGTGAATTTCCAGGCTTCTTCGCGTATTGGTGTGAATTTTAAAGTCTCTGATCAAGAGTCAAATATTATGAAATGTAGCTGGGGTATTGGTAAGCGTTTAACCACAGAACTCAACACATTTTTATTATTTCTATCATGAGCGATAAAGAAACACGCATATGAGCCGCGTCGCGCGTAAAAGGCTGTTCGAAGTCAATGTGTCAGTCAGTGCACATGACGGGTGGCTTAGCAAGGACACATATAATTCTTTGCTTAAAGTTTTCCCTTGGTCTACCGCTTACGTGAGCGAACAGCATAGATCTGGCGAGACTGGCAAGATGTGCAGACTCGCCTGAACCTTTGTAAACGCATATGCTATATTGTTTTTTTTTGTTTTTTTTTTTTTGTTTTTTTGTTTGTTTTTTTTTTTTTTTTTTTGTTTTTTTTTTGTTTTGTTTTTTTTTTTTTCATGACGCGGCTTATTGACCATTTTGGTGTAGCTCTAGATAAGTAATTTAATAGCTATAAATATTCATAAATTTATCACTTCTTCACAAAAACATATATGAACCAGCGCACGACAAAACCTACTTAAAGACCTGTGTGACCAGCAAAAACTCAGATTAGCGTGTATATTCACCCAGTAAGGCAAGGGTCTCGTTCATCACTCTTGCCCGGAAGCTGTAGAAGGCACATGTGATCAGCGAAGACTTTGATCAGACTGCGTGGATGCGCAGGCTGATCTTAGTCTTCGCTGGGTGCACAAGTCATTATAGATTTGTCGTGTCCTGACTCATATTATATAAGTGTTCAGTGTTCATCGGTAGCGCCTATTTGGAGAAATAATTTAAATATCCTTCTCGATATCTCTCTTATCTAGATCTATGTATTCTATGGCATTTTCACCATATAATATCCAAACTTATGACGATTTGGCTTGTTAGGCACTTTAAGACAGATTTAGGCAGTAAAAGAGGGTTACTAGAGTAGCAAAAACATTGAGAAGTTATTTTAAAAGTTATTCAATTCTGAAATGTTTCCTAATATTGTACACCCAACGTATCTCTGTTTGACTATATATGGTGGAGAAATATTTGCTTACATACTACATAGGCAAATTAACTTAATGAGTATCTTGACTTATCAAGGGAATAGCAGCGCTTGATTTTAAGGTTTCACGAAGTAAAACACAATATTATCTTTTTTTTTATTATTTTATTTCTCAGTACTAAATTTTACCAATACATATAACAGAATAGCCATTGTCTTGTACATCAATATATAGGAAGAATGATAACTCATGGGCGTATCATTTGTTTCAGTAAACAACAAATTAGCTTTCCCAGGTTAGGTTATATCTACTTTTATTTATAATAATGCATATTATTATAACGATGGCACTCATTATTACATAAGTAAGCCGCAACGAGAGAAAATGTACCTTTTGACATATGTGCCCACTGAAGACGCATTCACGCAGCCTGGTCATAATCGTTTTCGCATGGAGAAAGACTGTACGCTTTGCTAGCTTAAATGCGTACAGTGATTGAAGACTCTGATCAGACTGTCCGAATGCGCAGGCTGAACTGAATCTTTGCTGGGCCCATATGTCCGTAGGTACGTTTTCTGACATTGTGGCGCAAGTATTTTACTAGTTACTACACTTGCTTGGTGGTAGTCGATTTAATTTTGAAAATAAAAATAGGAAAAGGTACCGGGAATCAAACTAAAGACATATAAAGTAAATAAGCATACTATCAGTTTTGTTATAGCTACGATTCCCATTGGTAGGATTAATATCGAGTGCTTTGGTAGGGCTTTGTTTTTGTTTTTTTTGTTTTTTTGTTGTTGTTTTTTTTTGTTTTTTTTTTTTGTTTTTTTTTTTATAATTATGGTATTTACTGAGTATCTGCATTTCTTTTATTATATTAAGGCGAATGTATAGACTTAGAAAGATTTTGCGCCAGTTCTCTCAAGAGAAACCATTTTGTGACCTTCTGTTTGCTTTTCTGAAATATTGATTACTGATAGCTGTAATTTCATTTTCTAGATACCTAGCACTTAGTGTTGACAGTTGCAAAAGTGAATTTAAAAATTATTTTTTATACATTTAAGGTGCTCTTGTTTTTGTTTTTTTTTTTTTTGGTTTTTTTTTTTTTTTTTTTTTTTTTTTTTGGGGGGGGGGGGGGGGGGGGGGGGAAGGGTTGGTTTTTTTGTTTGGAATTTTTGTTTGATTTTCTAAACCTGACGTACAGACATGTATGTATGGCACAGTTGCATAGCTTACAATTTGATATCAGAATAGTTCCAGTTCATGTTGTTTTGCCTGCAATAAATATCATTATAATTGGAAAAGCTCAATCTGTTAGGGCTGTGTCATCAATTACAGGCAGCTACAAAGGCGATATCTCACTACAAGAATTTGAAGAGCTATTGACTGATCAAAATGTGGCAGAAATAGATTTGCCGGAAGCTGCCTTTTCCAGGGAGCTATTTGTAACCGTGCGCTGTCTAAACAAAGCGGGTCTTGTGGCAACGATGTCGTCAGACGGAGTCACCATTATAATAAAAGACAAGCCAACATCCGACAAAGTTGTGGTTGAAATTCTAGGAACCTCTCCTTCACAGTATCCTGTGCATACTAACTTTCAGGGCACAAAAGACCAGCTCAGGATCAGATGGACAGGATTTGAAGAAGAGGACTGGATCGCAAAATACAAGGTTGATATAGTAATGCATGTGTTAATGTTGATAATAAACTAATCAAGGAAAGAAAACAATATATTTACATACTGGATTACTGTTTGTATTTTGGCACCATTTGTATCATCTTCATTTCAGAAACATTTTTGTGTCCCTAATTGTTGACTGTGTAAGGAAAAACATAACGAATAACAGAAATGAATATAGCTGTATACAGCTGTCTGCCTGACATGCCTGACAGCTGTTTTACATTGCTGTTGTCCGTTGTGTTTTGTCTTCCTCAGATATTTTCAAAGCTCAAGTCATACTACTATTGCTTTCATGTAGCTATTTTGCATCGTTCGAATAATCTATGATAGCTTCAGAATTTACACGTAGGCATTTTGTTTTAACTGTATTCTTTGATAGTGTATACAGTATATACAGAAATGTATATTAAACGCTAGCTGTGTGATTTTAAGAATTGTTTATTTAATGTGCAATTTGCTCGGTTTTATTTACATAATTTGTACAGACTTGACGAAGGTTCTCGTTTTACACATCCACAAAAAATATTCTTGAAAGTAAAGCTAAATAGTGTAATTCTTCAAAATTATACATCTACAGTTCCAATTTCGGTGTAACAAGTAGAACACAACAGACAGGTACAAAGATATCCTCTCTTGTATTGCGGTGTATTGAGCTTTACAATTCAGAGATAAATGGTGTTTAGTTGGTGAAATAATAGTAAATGCAGATTTTATTATAGAGAAAGTAGTCGCATTTATGAGAGATTGTGTTTCGTAGGTATAAGTGAAGATACCCAGGAAATGCCACAAGCACAGTCTTCCCGTCGCCTCGAAAGAAGAATACATGAGGAACAAAAATGATAAAACAAACACATTATCAGAAACCACCTACACACAAAGAAAAACTGCTGCAGACGAACCGCCTTCAAATGATCACTGGCGGAAGGGCAGTTAAACCAGTTTTGTTCACACGAGCCAAGTAGCTCCAAATTACAAAACATATGATCGGTCCGCATAGGGTTGCTCTATCTCATCAGTGAAACATCATGGTGAAACACTTCTAATCACAAGCACTATGAGGAAATACAACGATATGATGCCAGAAGAAATGAAACTACCAACAGGACCACGAAACAGAAAACGAAGGGAAGTATTTGATCACAAAACAAAAATCTAAATGTAATTAGAGAACACTCATCCAAAGTTCCATATGTTTACCATTTTTTGACAATGCCGTTTTCCTGCAGTTACAATGTTCGGTATATTTTCTTAATATGTTTATTTTTTTATCTTGTTTGATATTAACAGAGATGCAAAATTAACAATGTATGAATATATCTGTTTTCTTTTTACCTATACAATAGCCTATTCAGTGGTTCCAGATAAGCATATCAGAGACTGGCATTCAGATGTTGGTAATTGCCATTAAAAGCACTGCTTACATTTTGAAAGCATGTAACATTGTTAGTTATTCATATGGTGGCTTCATGCTTATTATAGTGTTATTTCCTGTCAGCTTTTTTATGTCTCAACATTAGTCGTATATGTAAATTTGACAAAATTCTACATGTTAAATGAAGGAAAATAAAAGTCAAGCCTTTGGAAACACACAATATCACGAGAATCGGAGACTCGATTTGATCGCCGGCTTAAGCGGTATTCGATTTTCAAAATAACCAGGATGGGCTCAATGTTCCCAAAAGAAAAAAATATAACCTAGCTGCACTATGATAATGTATAGACAGACTTTTTACGGCCGCCACACGGTACAACACCAGCTACAGAAGAGTAAAATAACAGTCAAAAAGGATTGCCTTTGGAAACAAAGAACACTCAAAATCACGAAAGTCGGAGACACAGTTTGATTGAGTCTCTTCATAGACAACACTGTCGTTTGCAAGACTGTATACGCCCACTAGCGCCGGCTTAAGTGATATTCGATTTTCAAAATAACCTGGATTGGCTCAATGATCCCAAAGGAAATAAAATTTAACCTGCAGTATGATGTACGAGGAGACCTTTTACGGCCGCCATAAGACACAACATCAGCTACAGTACAGTAAAATTAAAGTAAAAAAGGATTGCCTTTAGAAAGAAAGAACACACAAAATCACGAAAATCGGAGACTAGGTTTGATTGAGTCTCTTCATATGCAACACTGTCGTTGCGAGACTGCATATGCCCCCTAGCGCCGGCTTAACCGGTATTGGATTTTCAAAATAACTAGGATGGGTTCAATGATCCAAAAGAAAAAAAAAACCTGCACTATGATAATGTACGGGGAGACTTTTTTACGGCCGCCACACGGCACAACACCAGCTACAGTAGTAAAATAAAGGATTGCCTTTGAAAAAACCTCCAAAATGCATATTTATGAAAGTTTTCACAGTACTGGTCGGTCTTAGGAAAGGAATTATTGTTTCATTTCTGTCAGTCTTGAATTTAAGAGACTTTCATTTACAGCAGATCATTGCTAACTTTAAAGCACTTCAGTGGCAGCAGACTATTGTTAGCTATACCAAAAAATCTGAACTTTTGTAAGTACGATGCGATTTAATTCCTTTATTCACTGTCCAGATTTTGATAATAATACGAGTGATTACTTTTTACTTTATTAATAAGGTGACGGTCAGACACCATCCAACTCAGATTATTACATCCTACGTGTATGAGTACAACCCAGGATATACTTACGTTACATTCAGTGGTATTCCTTTTGAAGACGGACTGTATAACATTACTGTGACTGGAATAGACCGGAGGAATGTTGCGAGTGATCAAGTATTAACCAGTGTTACAGTACTGACATCACCTCCGACAATACAGCAAGGTAATAGCCAATGTGAGATCAGAGATGTTGTATTATAGGGTTATTGCATTAACATGAGTGAATATTGTCCCGAGATGACATATCAAAAGACACGAGTTTGCACGCGTCTTTTGATATCCAGTGCGGAACAATATTCACCAATATAGGTGCAGCAGCCTTTTTGTGATAAAGCTTTTGTTATACAATTTGTTATTTTCAGTTGTTATAGCCTCAAAACAGGCACTTTACTGACTGAAATTCAGAGACTGCACATCATCAGAAAGCACCACCATGAACAGTAACATGCCAAGGCATCCGACATGACAGTATCTGTATGCATTATGACTTAACCAGAATTCCGCGGAAGGCGGCGTCGCACCTGCTGGAGCAAAAGTCACAGGACGTGGTTATTAAATAAATTTATTTCATTCTTAGCAGTAATTAGTTGGAAAAGTGACAAAAATTAAAGACAAGCGGCCCATGGGCCACAACGCTCACCTGAGTCAACTGCTGCAAGTTTATCAGGTCATTTACTCATCATTCCCTATTAGTTTGTCAAGTTTCAAGACAATGGCTTAAACAGTTTTTGAGATATCTTGCTAACAAGGTTAAACTTTTCAAAGGGCCATACTTTGTCAAAACAAGAATATATATGGTTTATGGGTGGGGATCTGACCGGTTTCCAAGATATTATGCATTTTATGAAAAGAGCGGGTGGGGCATGCCCCCGGGGGACCCGGGGGTCCATGTCAATAAATACAGCTTGTCATAAGGAACAACAATATATATCATTTATGGATGTCTGAACAGTTTCCGAGATATAAAACATTTTATGAAATGATGGGGGTGGTGCCTGCCCCCGGAGGACCCTTTTGGGACCCATGGTCTATGTCACTTAATGCGCCTCATCATTAGGAACAAGAATATATATGGTTTATAGGTGGGGATCTGAACGGTTTCCAAGATATTAAGCATTTTGTGAAATGAAGGGGGTGGGGCATGCACCCGGGGGATACCCAGGGGTCCCAAGATCCATGTCACAAAATGCGCCTTATCTTAAGGAATAAGAATATGTACGGTTTATGGGTGGGGATCTGAACGGTTTCCGAGATATAACACATTTTATGAAATTAAGGGGGTAGGGCCTGCCCCCGGGGGACCCCTAGGGATCCATGGTCCATGTCCCTAAATGCGCCTCATCATCAGGAACAAGAATATACATGGTTTATGGGTGGGGATCTGAATGGTTTCCTAGAGATTATGCATTTTATGAAAAGAGCGGGTGGGGCATGCCCCCGGGGGACCTAGGGATCCATGTCACTTAATGCGGCTTATCATAAGGAACAACAATATATATGGTTCATGTGTGGGGATCTGAACGGTTTCCGAGATATAACACATTTTATGAAATGAAGGGGGTAGGGCTTGCCCCGGGGGACCCCTTTGGGATCCATTGGTCCATGTCACAATGCGCCTCATCATAAGGAACAAGAATATATATGGCTTATGGGTGGGGATCTGAACGGTTTCCGAGATATTAAGCATTTTGTGAAATGAAGGGGACGGGGCATGCCCCCGGGGGACACCCAGAGGTCCCAAGATCCATGTCACTTAATGCGCCTTAAGGAACAAGAATAAGCATTTGTGAAATGAAGGGGGTGGGGCATGCTCCCAGGGAACACAAGATCCATGTCACTAAATGCGCCTTACCTTAAAGAACAATAATATATATGGTTTATGGGTGGGGATCTGAACGGTTTCCAAGATATTATGCATTTTATGAAATGAGGGGGTGAAGCATGCACCCGAGGGACCCCCTGGGATCCCAAGATCCATGTCACTTAATGTGCCTTATCATAAGGAACAAGAATATATATGGTTTAGGTAGGGTATTCTGAACCCTAAGTAAGTTATTATGCATTTTCACTTTTTTCCCATACAAATGCCCATGCGACCAAATTTGACCTTGGCCTAAAATAGGTCAAGATCATCCCAGGGTCACCATTCATGCAATTTATGATGGGCCTTCGTCCCAGACGCTACATACCAAGTTTCATGCAAATCGGCCCAGCGGTTCCGGAGAAGACAATTTTTGAAGGGTTTTTACCATATATGATCATGGCGGCCATCTTGGATATGTGACCTGGACCCCATATGCAAACCTTCGTTCTTCCATCCCATGTAGACTCGACATAAAATTTGACTTCAATCGGCCCAGTGGTTCCAGAGGAAAAGACGTTTGAAAATGTGAACACACAGACAACAGCCTTGCCATATGATAAGCTCATCAGTGAGCCTTCGGCTCAGGTGAGCTAACAAGGATTAGATATAGGAATTTCATTGAAAGCAGATGCATTTTCTCATATGATGCATGAGAAATTGGGCTCAAAAAGTACCCAAAGTCTGTACACTTTCATACAATCTGAGGTTCAGAAAATGATAGTTAAAGTGGAAAAAGTGACAAAAATAAATTTAAAAATAATATCCAAACCACGTGCACTTCTGCAGACAAGGGAGAAAACATGTGCAAAGTTTCAAAAAGACCGGTTTAAAATTGTATGAAAAGTTGCAATCACAAGGTACCCACTGTCTATACATCTGAGGTCAGAAAATGACAAAGTTCAAAAAGTACAAAAAAAAAATGACAAAAAATATGGCAAGGATTATATGAAAAGCACATGCACACCGTCCGACTATGGAGAAAACATGTGCAAAGTTCCAAAAAGATTAGTATAACATTGTATGAGGATTTGTGCTCACGAGGTAACCACTATCTATATATTGAGGGTGAAAAATGACTAAGTTCACAATGTGAAAAAAAAAGTAAAAAAAAAAAATAATTTAACAATTACATCCAAACCACATGCACATTCTCATACCATGAAAAAAACGCATGCAAAGTTTCATAATAATCGGTACAAAACTGTAAGAGGAGTTGCGGTCACAAGAGGTACCAACTGTTTATATATAAAGGGTGAAAAATGACTAAGTTTACAATGTGGAAAAAGTGACCAAAAATAACCTAACAATTATATCCAAACCACATGCACATCCTCATACCATGAAGAAAACATATGCAATGTTTCAAAACGATCGGTACAAAACTGTAAGAGGAGTTGCGCTCACAAGAGGTACCCACTGTCTATATACTGAGGGTGAAAAATGAGTAAGTTCACAATGTGGAAAAATGAAAAAAATGTTCTAACAATTATACCCAAACTACATGCACATCCTCATACCATGAAGAAAACATATGCAAAGTTTCAAAACAATCAGTGTAAAACTGTAAGAGGAGTTTCGCTCACAAGAGGTACCCACTGTCTATATATTGAGGTGAAAAAATGTCTAAGTTCACAATTTGGAAAAAGTGACAAAAAATAATCTATCAATTATATCCAAACCACATGCACATCTTCATACCATGTAGAAAAGATACGCAAAGTTTCAAAATGATCGGTACAAAACTGTAGGAGGTGTTGCGCTCACAAGACACCCAGGGTAAATGTTGACGGAAAGACGAACGGACGGACGGACGAACGGACATACGGCAAATTGCACGCCTAAGTCGCCCATGCTAAAGCAGGCGCGACGAAAATAGCCTTTACATTTTTTCATAACAGGCAATTTACGCGATCGTAAAACGAAACAAAACCAAAATAAAAATATTTAAATATTTCAGTATGTTTCTGCTGACAACTTCAGTATATTCTAAAACTAAACTGAACTATGAAGATGGCAGACATTAGTTGGTATAAGATATGACTGGAAAACAAAGTTTGCTAAGTTGTGTATTCGTGTTACTTATTTTGTTGAAATCTCGCATTTGCTAATAACGCATAAATTTTACTTGCATTATATCTTAAACAGAATAATTGTTCTTTGAAAGTCAGTCTTAATGTCAGTGCCAGCTATATCGCTTGACGCTACATTCATTCTCTAGCATATTCTAAATATATCTCAAACGCCTCTTACTGAACAGGCATACCTGACTGACCCCTGCGACTTTTATTTTTACGTCATGGCCATAATATCAGCCACTTATTTTTCTCAGACGCATTTACATGATGGCTTTTTATGATATTTTTGTATGGAAAAAAAAGGTAAGAGAAAAGTCCAAGAAGTGCCACAATAACAAGCCGCATGTTACGCAAGGCAAGCTTCTGGTCTGCGCGACTGAACAGACCTTGATCCTAGCCGTTTACTTTTCGTGGGTCTCATGTTGCCGCGGGTCCAGGTATGGGCATGATTTCCAGTTGCTTTCAATACAAAAATAAATATCTGTTTCCCGGCTGTTGAGTAAATAATATATAAGCCTATATATGTTAAATACAAAACATTGTATTGTCTAAGAAGGTTTCACATCTGTATGTTTCTATCATCAAATCAGTTTCGTATTCTATATATTTGCAGATATCACAATAGAATGGGATAACTCTCTAAAGGAGGTAACAGTTTCCTGGACTGATGTGTTCTACTCACAATCCCCTCTGTATTTTGAGGTCTCCGTTGGTAATGCTAGAGGTGGTGGTGACATCGTCCAGAGACAAGAAACAAAAAGCACCCTGCTTATATTCAAATTGTCTAAGGAAGATATTGGACTGTATGGAAAAATCATATATTCTGTAGTAACAGCAATCACTCCTGCTGGCACCTACAAGACCGCTGAGAAGGACAAACTGATAACTTTAGATGAATAAGAATTTGAGCTTTGTTAAACTACTTTTTGGTATATTTTTGTTTGCTGCAAAACATGCTTTGTATTCTAGGCCTAATACTTAGTGAAAAAAAAATACATATACGATTTAATAATTCAAAAGGGTAAATTGACGTTACGGCTCATCATGGTTTACACGGATTGCTATTCTGTTTTGATTTTTGACTGGGACTCCAATTTGGAACAAAAGTTCTGACTCAGGAATGAAAGGTTGAAAAGTACATGAATACACAAAATTATGCAGCTTTCAGTGAGTGTTTTGGCCAACGTCAAGTGAAAAGGCATCTTCGGACATTATACATACAGCCTTTGCCAAGAATGGATGTAGATCCGCAGTGCGATCGGGCTTTTGTTGCCAGGGTAGTATTGTGCGGTATAATATATAGATGTAGGTACTACAGCACCCAACCATTCCTGTGTGGATAGCAAATACCATAATACGTCGTGACTACTCGTTTTTATTATTACTATTATTATTATTATTTTACAAGGGCGAACAGCGACGATCTAGATCAGTATGCGCCTGCACATCAGCACATTCTGCAAAGGCCTTTACTGGTCGTTGATTTATCTTATGTAGCAGACCAATGATCATATGAACACAGAGTGAAGGTCGTGATCAATCTCCCTGTATGCACACGCAGCTCTAGGTAATAAATGTTCGCACATAATCTATAGGCATTTCTTCAAGTTACAGCTTACATCTATATGCGCTGGCTTTTACCGATAATATTGTGGTGTAAAACTTTGATGACTCGAACACGGAGAGTTTCTTTACAGTGGCTGATTCAAACTTGTTTTTAGTCCCTGGGAAATTCATCCGATAGCTCAGGAAAACAAACATTTAGGGACTTTTTAGGGAAATATTCTTATTTTATCATTAAAATGATGTCATGTGTACCTATTAGAATAACTCCATCGAGGCGGTTCTAATGAGAACACGTAACATAGCATTATTTTAAAGAAAATGTCCCAAATTTACTCACATTTGTTACCTGACCTGGCACTATGATTAACCCTCAGTGGCTTGCATTACCATGTCTCGGAAAAAGATCGGAGGTTATCCTGGATTTCCCGACCAATTTTTGAAAGCTTCTTTGTAATGAATGCATACAGTTGGCTGCATGGTTCTTGTCAAATGTAATAGCTTGTAGTAAACTAGGTGTGACACACAAGCAGAATACATCCGTGCCTAATGGGGTGAGGTCAATTATTTTCGAATGTTGTTTCCAATCATTGATATTTTTATCGTGGATTTTTAAAAATATACCAAGCTATGCTTACAACAGCCTAAATGTCGGCTAAAATGACCTTAATGCACAAATCACGGGTGCATTAAATCACGGATGCATTATATCTCTAATTTTACAATATTTACACGGTCCATCACAAAAGCATATACCTGTACCTACATAAATATTACAAATAAAGGTTAAAAACGGTTGACTTTTGGAAACAAAGAACACACAGAATCACAAAAATCGGAGACGCGTTTTGATTCTCTTCATATAGTCAAACCGGTTTGGGTAACTGAGTTGCCACCTCTTTGGGAAAAAAATGATAACTCTGCTTGGCATCTGTTCACTTTGTGGCTGTTTAATTGTATTTGGCTGTCTTTCCCTTTGGTGTTGAGGACTTCATGTGGATCTGACTGTTTGTTTGTGTTGAGGTTTTGCGGCCCAGTCAACCCAATGGGGTCATGTCGAGCGCGGTCAGTTTACCTAACCACACGTTTACTGGGCAGGCATAGTCCTCTAAGCGGTTAACCAGCATTGTGCACATTCTTTCGCCAGAAACTGACAACTGCCCTTCTTGAATCAGCGGAAGGGAAGGATTTGACTGTATCAGTTCCAAAGTGTTTATTTACTTTACACCCGTTATTTATAAATAGGACAGGTAGTCTGTTCATCCAGTTATAAAATACTGGTTACATTTATGATCATGTTCAGTGGGCGAAAAGTGTGTGCTAAACTTAAAAATAGCTTGTGTAGTATAAGTCCTCACCACTGGTAGTTTATTAAACGTAGAGCTTAGCCTGGTTGTTGTTTATTTGGGCGTTATGACAGCCTTCCCCACCTTGCCCAAACATTCCATTTCGATATAATACGTCATATACAAAAATACATTTGTATGCCAAATTGTTTGATTAGGCAAGGGGGTGAAGGGAACACGTACTTATAAAATGTTTCCTGTATGATTTAATTTAATTCATACTTTTCATCCAAAATGCAATGCACGGATAATTCATGTTTAAAAATGTAGCAGTGTCAGTTTATTTATTGACAAGATATAAGGTAAACATGATACAAAGGTTTGCTTTTCGTCTGAACTGGGATACAGTGTTGTAATTTGTTACCCATTTCTGATGAACAAATAGGCAAGGAAATACTGACCAGTGTATATGGGTCTTGTGCACTATCCTATGCTCAAGTAAAACATAGGGTAGATATTCCTTATATGCTACCTATGAGGAAATGAGCAATAAAGTGCGGGGTCTTGTATGTTGAGAATGGAATGGCAAAAACGTTGAACATTTCACACAGTAACGTTTCAACATCCATACATGATTTATTTACTATGAGCAAGCTAATAGCCCTTAGGATTTACAAATCCCTCTGTTATAAACAAATGGCAACAACAGAATCAGTAGGCAGCGGATCGTTGAAGCGGTTTTGCATTTTGAAATGTTCTGCAGATGAGATTTGGGTCCGCAGATTAAAGCCAGAACACGTGGCTTAAAGTCGTTAGTGGGCAGGACCTGGTTTCCCGAAGCCTAAGAAGTTCACGACGCAATCCTTGGCTGGACAGTTATTTTCTATTGTACCGTTTATCAAAGTAGAGTACGAGTGGCGAGTACAAAGCCAACGTACACTTTTTCAGCAAGACAATGCAGGAGTCCATCATTGCAAGATTTCAGTGGATGCTGGACAGCGAAACGGGTATGAAATGCATCCCGCGTATTCGTCTGACCTGGCACCTAGTGCTGTCGGACTTATAAAAAGGTATCAGAAAGCGTAGTTTCCGGCCCGATTATGAAGTCAAGACAGTGGCTTAGGAGACTTTTACGCAAAATGGCCCCTCCCCTCGAGTTCTTAGTTCTGCCAACTGGTGGCACCGGAACACCACTGTGCCAAATGCAACCCCCACCCACCCACGACACACACAACCCCGGAGTTCTTCAATTTTGCCAAATTATGACAGTTCTGCAAATTTATGACACTGGAACACCGCTAGGCCAATGCATCATGCTGGATGGTTATTAGAAAAGGGAGCCGATCCCGAACGAAATTAAGGTGGGCTGGTTACTTATTAACTCGATCAGTATACTATCTGCACTTGTATGTAGTGTCACGATTCTGAATAAGCCTTTTAAAGTGTGGCCATTCCGCTTCCCAACAGATAAAAACAGTATGATATGCAATTATCATTTTCAGGTCAAAATACCACCACACCACCCCTCACCAACCTTCAAGAAAGTCTCACATATATCCATACAAGAGGCCCACGGGCCACGGTTCGCTCACCTGAGTGACATAGCCACTGCAGACATGCAGATGTTATGCAACATTTTTCCAATCCTATCATCGCAACTAATGAAAATATCATCATTTGAGCAGTTCTTAGTTTTGAAGAAAAATATATGGGCCTGACAGTCAATGGAGCATGATCATTTGAATAAACTATCAATCAATTTCAACAGAAGGATCAATGTGAAATTTGGTGGAAATTGGCTAAGTGGTTTCTGAAGAATCATGATTTTATACATGTAAATAGCACAGTGGCAGGGAAATATTATAAATATAAACCAGATGATGGCCATCTTAGATTTCCAATCATAACAATTTTAACTACTGGTGATCTACAAGTCACTTCGATACTTTCAATATAAATGTCTATGGCCCATACAAATAGGGAATCAAATTTGACTTGGAGGTAAAAAGGTCAAATGTCAACACAGAACCATCATTTTAGCAATTTTGGTAGATCTCCTATCCCCCGTAATTTGTGCACAGATTAGGACCCAGGGCTTATTTGGTTATGGAGAAGAAGATTTTTAAAGGTTTTTACCATATATGGGCATGGCAGCTATTTTGATCAATGGACCATACCCATTTTAGCAATCTTTCATTCTCCTGCCCACGGAGGCTCCGCATGAAAATTGAGCAACACTGGCCCGGAGGCTTTTGAGGAGAAGCCATTTGAAATTATCAACATTTTTTCCATACAAATGTATGGGGCCCATACAAATGCATACAGAAGCAAACTTGACCTCGCCGTAAAAAGGTTAAATGTCAATGTATGACAATTATTTTAGCAACTTTGGTAGACCGCCTGTTCCAGATGATATATGCAAAGATTCAGCCACAAGCCATCCTCGGTTTTGGAGAATAAGATTTTTAAATGTTTTTTTCCCATACAAATGCATAAGGAAGCAAACTTGACCTTGCCGTAAAAAGGTCAAATGTCAATGTATGACCATTATTTTAGCAACTTTTGGTAGACCCCCTGTCCCCGATGATTTATGCAAACATTCAGCCCTAAAGCATCCTCGGTTCTAGAGAAGAAGATTTTTAAAGGTTTTTACCATATATGGACATGGTGGCCATCTTGGTCACCGAACCGTGACCATTTTGGCAATCTTTTGTTCCCCCTACCTAAGGAGGCACCATATGAAATTTGAGCAAAATTGGCCCAGAGGCTCCAGAGGAGAAGTTGTTTGAAATTCTGAACATTTTTCCCACACAAATGCATAAGGAAGCAAAATTGACCTTACCGTAAAAAGGTCAAATGTCAATGTACGACCATTATTTTAGCAATTTTTATAGCCCTCCTGTTCCCGAAGATATATGCAAAGATTCAGCCATAAGGCATGCTCGGTTTTGGAGAAGAAGATTTTTAAAGGTTTTTCCCATACAAATGCATAAGGAAGCAAACTTGACCTTGCCGTAAAAAGGTCAAACGTCAACGTACGACAATTCTTTTAGCAATTTTGGTAGACCTCCCGTCCCCAATGATTCCTGCAAAGGTTCAGCCCCAGGGCATTCTCGGTTCTGGAGGAGAAGATTTTTAAAGGTTTTTACCATATATGGGCGTGGCGGCCATCTTGGTCAACGGACCGCGACCATTTTAGCAATTTTTCGTTCCCCCACCCTAAGGAGGCTCCACATGAAATTTGAGCAAAATTGGCTCAGCGGCTTCAGAGGCGAAGTCGTTTGAAAATGTTAACGGACGGACGGACGCACGGACGCACGGACGGACGGACAGACGGACCTCAGGTGAGCTAAAATAGTCTTCAAAATATGAGGCAAAATTTTTGGAGCATAAAAGACAAGAGACAATGACCCTGACCTTATTACACTGAATGTTGATGTGATAATCAAGTATGATACTCCTTCTTTATTAAGATCATTTGTACAAACTGCTACATACTACTTTATTGAGGCGTCCTAGATTCTGACCTCAAGCTCCATCCGGAAGCATTACCCAGGGGTCTCTAGACGTAGAATGGAAGAAACCCCCGCCCCTCCACCCCCCCCCCCCCCCCCCCCACGGAAGGTACACTACAAAATATGAATAGTTTCTGATAAGTGGCTGCAGATATACGTAATCAAAACTAAAACAAAATAATACCTGGTTATAGCAGGTGTTTACGGATAGTCACGGATGGACGAACGAACGGACAGACGAAATGACGAAAACTATATACCCCTTCAGCATACTTCGTAACCAGGGGTATAATAACAATATATACATTTACTGAATATTGGTGGAGTTTTACTTTGCCGGTTTTTGTCAAGATCGTCAATGTCGTTAAAATAAACGTTTTATACTACTCGAAGTCAAGTTTTCAGTTTATGTGCCTCATTTGAAGTGAATGGATATACCATATTATTTTGCCACCAATTTTTACAAAGGAAACAGCTACGAGGGTCCTGCAAAAAGTTTTGTTACTGGGTTCGGATTACTTCAGTGCTACGTTTTATCAAACATATTTTTACTACAAACCTTCAAAGTATTCCCCCTTTACTAAAACATATTTTTGTAACTTTTTACCCAGTCGCGAAAAGCAGATAACTAGTCTTCTTTTGGTATCCGTTGGAGACACTAATAAATAGCGCTGCCAAGAGAACTTCTAGACGTAAACTTATTTCCAGAAAGCATTTTCTTAAGGGTGTACGACACTTCGTCGAAAGACATTTGGTCGAAAGACGTTTTAGTCGACACGACATATGGTCGACTCGGACAAATGGCCGATACGACAGTTCGTCTAATCATTACTTAGTCGAATTTTAGTCGAAACTTTTCGACTATGTTAATTGTAAGTCTGATCAAATGAACTTACCTGTAAAACGAAAGTTGAAGTTTCATTTCCGGAAATTAAGGAATAAAAATGAAAACGGGGCTTACTTTTGAGGGTTCTTACAAAAGTGTACAATTGATAGGAAAGTATCCCCGCATTTCCAGAGGAAGTTCCTGTGAAAGCTCACGACTGATTATTGGGGAGGGTGGATCATACGACTGTGAAGCGGACATTTTGATTCTGCTGACTGATTGCTGTATACCTATAGCTGTTGCCGTGTCAGGGCCCTGAATCGATTCACTATAAATCTGTCTTTTGTCCGTTACCACCCGACCTTTACAAGCCCGATTTTTGCATCTCCAATATTCTCGATCACCACGTTTTCTATCCAACGTGTACCGATATCCCTGATAGCCTAGTTTGTCTTTTCCTTTGGTACTAAGGTAAAACTCCATTTTGTTAGAACAGACGAAAACAACTGAGATTGGTGAAGATTATTTATTTCAATTCAACTGAAACATTTTGAATACAACAATACGATTATAAATGTAACTGATTTTTACCATCAGTTTTAGTAATCACAGCTCACTACTTTAATGACCCCCGTCGGATATAGCTTTGGTCGCTTGGCAACAAAGTCTCACTGTCTCGCGAGATCGTAATTAATTCAAACAACTTTCGACCATTTGTCGCACCTACGAAAAAATTGTCGACCAAATGGTTATTCAACGAAATGGACATTCGACTAACATGTCGACAAAGTGGCCTGTCGACCAACTGTCTTTCGACGAAGTGTCGTGCACCGTTTTCTTAAGCCTTGGAAATAAAAAGAAGTCACAGGGACTCCGGTCAGGTGAATAAGGTGGATGGTTTAAAACGTTCACCTTTTCAGAAGCCAAAAAAGACTTAACAACCTCACACTTATGAGAGGAGGCGTTGTAATGTAAAAGGTGGACTCCTGACCTTCCTTTGCTTGGTAGTTTCTTATTGTAAAACTCTTTTACTTTCTTCAGTACAGAATTCTTGTAGAATCGGCCAGTGACTGTATGACCAGGGCACTTGAACGACTGGCCCACTTAAAAGAAAATTGCGTCCACCATCTTTTTCGAACTTATGGTTCTCTTGGCAATACATGGGCGTTTTTGATCTTTTCGCTTCCATTGCTTATTATCAGCCTTTCTTTGTGGCTCAAACATGTGCACCCAGGTTTCATCACCTGTTAGCAAGTTAGAAATAACCCGACTTTGTATGTTTTCGAAAGTTCCCGGGCACATTTAAGGCTTTGTGTCTTTTGCTCTCAGTTAGCAAATGAGGTACCCACCTAGCGCAAACCTTTCTCAGGTCCAAACGCTTTTTCAGAATTGTTTGCACACTGCCTTCTGATATGCCAGTACAACTATCTATATCTCTGACAGAAAATCGCGCATCCTGTTCGACCACAATCTTTACAGCAGCGATGTTAGCCTTGGTAACAGAGGTTTTAGGCCTTCCAGGACGGGTATCATCTTCAACAGAAAATTTCCCAGCTTTAAAAGCTTTAACCCACCTAAAACCTGTGCGCATTGAAATGGTCTGAGGTCCATATATACCACACAATTCATTAAATATCTGCTTTGAGCCTATATTAAGCCTAATGCGGTATTTAATACAGCTACGAAGTTCAGTCTTCTGGTCCATGTTCCAATGTAACAAGTAAATTGGTCAGTGTATATGACTGCATCAGTGCATCTATTTCAATTTGAAATAACTCGGTCAGTTGGAAAGCAATTTGCGCGAAATAAACGGGTATCATTAGCTATTCAACACACCATTCAAGTGCAGTGAAACATTTTAAAATATACCTGGGATAAAACTGAGGAAGCCTATTAGTGACAGAACTTTGTGCACGACCCTCGTATCATGATTTCCTGTTTGCTTTACTACACACCATGGCCCTTTTGAAAATGAGTCTACTCTACAAGGAAGGGACATCACGAAAACAGGCCTATATAATTTTGAGCCCCTTAAACCCCACTTTTATATAGTAAAACTGGGGTTTACAGGGGTATGCATTATTTTTTCTTATTTCTGCTCAAAAACATAGATTATGGGTTCTCGTTAGAACCGCCTTGCCGCTGTTCTAACGAGAACCCATAATCTATGTTTTTGAGCAGAAATATGAAAATATCAGAATTTTTATCTGAAAACATTCAGTTTTTGGTGGTGAAATTTTCAATAATTCAAATAGGAGTGTTTTGGCAAATTCTTTTCTATTAAAGCAGCCACCATTTCAGAAGGGTGGCAAATCCAATTATAACAGAGGTACCTCAATTATAACAGAGGTACCTCCCCTGAAAGAGAACCCAACCCATTCTCCTCAATGTCCTTAATCACTTTTCAAATATACTGTATACACATACATTGTTACTTCACCTAATTTTTACCATATCTTGGGGTTAGCAACAATCCGCTAAATATGTTCCTATTTTTGAGAAAGAGGCATTGCAAACCTGTAGCATCTACAGATGCAGTATCTGTTCCAACCTGTAGTATCTACAGTTGCAGTATCCGATCCAACCTGTAGCATCTACAGTTGCAGTATCCGATCCAACCTGTAGCATACAACCTGTAGCATCTACAGTTGCAGTTTCCGATCCATGATGTATTGTCTCTGAAAACCACAAAATTTGCAGAGTATTTAGAATTCATCTATCCACGTGAACTTGAAATAAAGGAAACAACGGAGACTGCAGCCTCCTCCTCATACTTGGATTGTTATCTCTACATTGACAATGGAAAGCTTACTACTAGGCTTTACAACAAACGGGATGACTTCAATTTTCCCCATTGTTAACTTTCCATTCCTGCGCAGTAATATCCCTTCTGCACCAGCATACGGCGTTTACGTTTCACAGTTAATCCGTTATGCCAGAACCTATTCAAATTATCAGGACTTCATGGAGAGTGGGAAAGTGCTCACTACAAAGTTGTTGAGCCAGGGGTATCAAAAAAACCAAACTGGTAGCAACACTTAAGAAGTTCTATGGGAGACATCATGATCTAGTCAATCCCTACAATGTGGCAGTTTCCAGAATTGTTTCTGAAGTTTTTGCCAGTGACGCGCCATAAGTAGACTTCCCAAATCCCGAACATACGCTTCTACCGATATTTCCTTCGTTCAGGCCTATGGGCATGATGGGTGAAGCTTGCTTACCAAGTAATGCTTACTATCCGCGGACGCCTGATTACACCCTTTATTCTGGGGTCCATGTCTGTTGGTCTGAACATTCTGATTCGTCATTCGTTTATGGATTTATGAGTTTGGATTACGGCTTTGGTACCAACTACGTAAAGACATAACAAGAGGCCCATGGGCACGGGTCGCTCACCTGAGTGACATAGCCACTGCATATATGCAGATGTTATGCAACATTTTTCCAATCCTGTCATCGCAACTAATGAAAAGATCATCATTTAAGCAGTTCTTTATTTTGAAGAAGAAGATATATGGCATGCCAGTCAATTGAGCGTGATCATTTGAACAAACTCTAAATGGCAGCCAACTTGGATTTACGATCGGCACGATTTTAGCTATTTGTGATCTACAAGTCACCCCAATGCTTCCTACCAAGTTTCGAGTCAACTGGCCTTTCAATTCAGGAAGAGGCGAAAAATAGATTTTCAAGATGGCTGCCATGGCGGCCATCTTGGATATCCAATTGCACGATTTTAGCTATTTTTGATCTACAAGTCACACCAATGTCTCCTAAGAAGTTTGGAGTCAATTGGCCTTTGGGTGCAGGAGAAATAGCTAATAGATTTTCAAGATGGAGGCCATGGTGGCCATCTGGGATTTCTGATCAGAACGATTTTAGCTATATTTGATCTACAAGTCACCCTGATGCTTCCTACTAAGTTTCGAGTCAAGTGACTTTTGGGTTTAGGAGAAGAAGCGAAAAATTGATTTTCAAGATGGCCGCCATGGCGGCCATCTTGGATTTACGATCGGCATGATTTTAGCTATTTTTGATCTACATGTCACCCAAATGCTTCCTACTAAGTTTCGAGTCAACTGGCCTTTCGGTTCAGGTGAAGAAGCAAAAAATAGATTTTCAAGATGGCAGCCATGGCGCCCATCCTGGTTTTACGATCGGCATGATTTTAGCTATTTTTGATCTACAAGTCACCCCGATGCTTCCTTCCAAGTTTGGAGTCAACTGGCCTTTTGGTTCAGGAGAAGGGAAAAATAGATTTGCAAGATGGCTGCCATGGCGGCCATCATGGATTTCTGATAGGCACGATTTTAGCTATTTTTGATCTATAAGTCACCCCAATGCCTCCTACCAAGTTTGGAGTCAATTGGCTTTTCGGTTTAGGAGTAGAAGCGAAAAAAAGATTTTCAAGATGGCAGCCATGGCAGCCATCTTGGATTTCAGATCGGCACGATTTTAGCTATTTTTGATCTACAAGTCATCCTGATGCTTCCTAGCAAGTTTGGAGTCAATTGGCCTTTCGGTTCAGGAGAAGAAGCAAAAAATAGATTTTCAAGATGGCCACCATGGCGGCCATCTTGGATTTCCGATCGGCATGATTTTAGCTATTTTTGATCTACAAGTCACCCCAATGCTTCCTAGCAAGTTTGGAGTCAATTGGCCTTTCGGTTCAGGACAAGAAGCGAAAAATAGATTTTCAAGATGGCAGCCATGGCGGCCATCTTGGATTTCCTATCGGCACGATTTTAGCTATTTTTTATCTACAAGTCACCCTGATGCTTCCTAGCAAGTTTGGAGTCAACTGGCCTTTCAGTTCAGGAGAAGAGGCGAAAAATAGATTTTCAAGATGGCTGCCATGGCGGCCATCTTGGATATCCAATTGCACGATTTTAGCTATTTTTGATCTACAAGTCACCCCAATGTCTCCTACGAAGTTTGGAGTCAATTGGCCTTTCGGTGCAGGAGAAATAGCTAAATAGATTTTCAAGATGGCGGCCATGGTGGCCATCTGGGATTTCTGATCAGAAAGATTTTAGCTATATTTGATCTACAAGTCACCCTGATGCTTCCTACTAAGTTTTGAGTCAAGTGACTTTTGGGTTTAGGAGAAGAAGCGAAAAATTGATTTTCAAGATAGCCGCCATGGCGGCCATCTTGGATTTACGATCAGCATGATTTTAGCTATTTTTGATCTACAAGTCACCCAAATGCTTCCTACCAAGTTTCGAGTCAACTGGCCTTTCGGTTCAGGAGAAGAAGCAAAAAATAGATTTTCAAGATGGCTGCCATGGCGCCCATCCTGGTTTTACGATCGGCATGATTTTAGCTATTTTTGATCTACAGTCACCCCGATGCTTCCTACCAAGTTTGGAGTCAACTGGCCTTTCGGTTCAGGAGAAGAAGCGAAAAATAGATTTTCAAGATGGCTGCCATGGTGGCCATCTTGGATTTCTGATAGGCACGATTTTAGCTATTTTTGATCTATAAGTCACCCCAATGCCTCCTACCAAGTTTGGAGTCAATTGGCTTTTCGGTTTAGGAGAAGAAGCGAAAAATAGATTTTCAAGATGGCGGCCATGGTGGCCATCTTGGATTTCCGATCGGCACGATTTTAGCTATTTTTGATCTACAAGTCATCCTGATGCTTCCTAGCAAGTTTGGAGTCAATTGGCCTTTGGTTCAGGAGAAGAAGCAAAAAATAGATTTTCAAGATGGCCGCCATAGCGGCCATCTTGGATTTCCGATCGGCACGATTTTAGCTATTTTTGATCTACAAGTCTCCCCGATGCTTCCTAGCAAGTTTGGAGTCAATTGGCCTTTTGGTTCAAGAGAAGAAGCGAAAAATAGATTTTCAAGATGGCGGCCATGGTGGCCATCTTGGATTTACGATCGGCACGATTTTAGCTATTTTTGATCTACAAGTCACCCTGTGCTTCCTAGCAAGTTTGGAGTCAACTGGCCTTTCGGTTCAGGAGAAGAAGCCAAAAATAGATGTTCAAGATGGCGGCCATCTTGGATTTCTGATCGGCACAATTTTAGCTACTTTTGATCTACATGTCACCCTGATAGTTCCTAGCAAGTTTGGAGTCAATTGGCCTTTCAGTTTAGGAGAAGAAGAGAAAAATAGATTTTCAAGATGGCGGCCATGGCGGCCATCTTGGATTTCTGATCGGAACGATTTTAGCTATTTTTGATCAACAAGTCACCCCGATGCTTCCTACCAAGTATCAAGTCAATTGGCCCAGGGGTGTAGGAGAAGTAGGCTTTTAAAGCAATTGTTGACGCCACACGACGGACGACGCACGACGGACGACGGACATTGACTGACCACAATAGCTCACCATGAGCACTTCGTGCTCAGGTGAGCTAAAAATAAGATAATTCTCAGTCATGTCTGATGTCTAGTAAGAGACTGGGCACAACAGAGCCTAATATACCAGCAATAAACATACGACATGTAGAGGTCCAACAGGGGAATTTAGTACTGGCTAATTTATCTGATCCATAGAGAATATCCCCTCCTATATATTTATTACCCCTCAGAAGGCCTCTTTACCACCCACTGCTGGGATATCATAATCACCTCTTTATGACATGCCTTTGATCTATCTTGCATAGCATCTAGGTAGGGGAAATAAAATCATTAGTGAGTGGAAACACGTTTGGTCTCAGTTTAGCTACGTCTTTTATCCTGTATAATTCATTCATACAGGTGTAGCATGCTGCAAAGAGACCAATATTTGTTACTATCGCTTTTGGGCCTCGTCAAGCAAAAAAGTGCCTTCGAATGTGAGCAAAATGCACAGATTTATTTTGCGAATGCAAAAAGTATCATATTGCTACTCATTCATACATTCCATACTATCCAATGATTCTATTAGCAGATAGTAAAGGTATCAGCCCAGTCTGATCTGCGCCTTTGCTCTTTGCACATGACCTGACCACAAGGTTATAAAACTTTTTTCATGCTCAACTCAGCTGAGCATGAAATTTATCCTGCTAATTATTCTCAAATTACTAACAATTGCAAATTCTTTCTTGCTAAACATAGCTGAGCATGAAAATTTCTCAACTAGTAAATATTTTCATATTTATAAGCAGAGAAAATTCCATGCTCAGCTGAGTTGAGCATGAAAAAAGTTTTATAACCTTGGGACCTGAAGGGACACATTCCCTTGTTTGGGCTCTATTTTAATCAACATCTACCAACCAGTTGATAAAAGGGGAATTGAGTAATAAAGATTTTTTCTTTACCTACAGGTTTTATTTTGTTTTTGTCATTGCCCACAAGTTATATTTTATTTATTAATGCTGACTTGTTTATAGTTCCCCCTGAATAATAGCCTTAGTTCAGCTGGCACATAGTTTCTCGCAGATAACCTGCTTTTTCTTTTTTTTTTTTTTTGGCAAAAATGTATGTTTTTTATTTATTGGTCTAACAACGAAAATGCCTAACGGCATTATGGACGGTTTTTTTTTTTCGTTTTTTTTTTTTTTTTTAAATAACGAAGAAAGTGAGTGTTATCTCTTGCATGTGAAACACCTACTGGTCCTCCTCTTCATCCCTACCAAATATGAATGCAATCCAACAAAGTAAAGGTATAATATAACTTTGAAACAGGAGGGCCATGATGGCCCTGTAACATTCACCTGAGTATCATAGCACTTAGAGAACCTGACCTAGAACTGATCAAGGCAAACATTCTGACCAAAATTCATAATGATTATACATGTATTAGACAATGTAGTAGGTCTAATGGACTGTGAAATAGAGGTCAAGGGCAAATATGGATGACTGCACTCAAGAGGCCATGCTAAGATGTAAGCATGTGTTATTACTGGCTCTAGGAACAATAGTTAATGAGAAACTGACCTAAACACAAACACTTCACAAGTAACAAATATCACTCTGTAGAACCAATAGTTACTGAGAAACTGACCTAAACTGAAAAATTTAAGAAAGTCATTGGACCATGAAATATTTGTCATAAGTGACCAAACTTTACCTAGAAATCATCAAGACAAACATTTTGAGCAATATTCATGATGATTACTTCAAAAATATTACCTCTGGCATGTTAACAAGGTTTTCCTTTGATTTGGCCTGGTGACCTAATTTTTACCCCAAGTGACTCAGTTTCAAATCTGATCTAGAAATCATCAAGACAAGCATTTTCAGCAAGATTCCTGATGACTGCTTGAAATATGTGACCTCTAGAGTGTTAAATTAACAATATTTTCCTTTGATTTGACCTGGTTTGTTTGTGTTGACGTTTTACGGCCCAGGCAACCCAATGGGGTCATGTCGAGCGCGGTCAGTTTACATAACCACACGTTTACTGAGCAGGCTTAGTCCTCTAAGCGGCAAACCAGTATTGTGCACATTCTTTTGCCAGAAACTGACAACTGCCCTTCTTGAAACAGCGGAAGAGAGAGAATGACCCCTTCCGCTGATTGGGTTGACTGGGCCGTAAAACCTCAACAAAAACAGTCAGATCCACACGAAGTCTTCAACACCAAAGGAAAAGACAGCCAAATACAATTAAACAGCCACAAAGTGAACAGATACCAAGATTTAACCTGGTGATCTAGTTTTTTTACCCTAAGTGACCCAGTTTCGAACCTGACCTAGATTTCATAGGGACAAACCTTCTGAGCAAGTTTCATCAAGACTGGGTAAAAACTGTGACCTGTAGAGTGTTAACAAACTAATTGTTGACGACGGACGACGACAGACAAAAAAAAAAGGGCGATCACAATAGCTCACCCTCAGCTTTGCTCAGGTGAGCTAAATAGGTTAACCTGGGATGACGGGCGACACCCACTCAGACATCGCTATTTCAAAGGACGAATTTTTTAGAAAACCCAGTCCAAGAAGTAGATTAGGAAGGCATTATGACAAATCCTAACAGACATTTATCAGATTGCATCTGACCTCAAATTATTGATGAATGTAATAAAAAGGTCACGGAAGCTGTGTGTGCTTCTCCAGTCAGATACATGTATATGTAACCCGTCTTCAGCTGCCAAGAAAACAGGAAGTATTTAAATTATTCTCAGTGATATGGCTAGAATAATCAATTATGCTGCGGAAGATGGACAAGTTTAAACTTTGAGGACATTGCCAACGGCAAAAAATATAATCCACGAAAATTAATGCTTATGTTTTAGACAAAACAGTGAAAATTTGGCAACATGAAAATGTATGTGCCAATCATATCACATTAACTGATCATATTTAGACAAATTACATCAGAACCTTTTTCATTTTATTCACCTACTCCAGCATAGTATTATTGATGACACATATTGCCAGTATCTTGAATTTTCTCATGCCAGTTCAAGGTTAAATTCTACTCTACACTGATTTTTCATTTACAAAATAATGTTCATATATTCTTCCTTTTATCCATAGCAAGCACTTCCTATCTGCCTATTAATCCATTCCTTCGATCTTTCCTCATTATTTCCACTCCAAACATTAATTTTATTTTTAAACTCAGCTTTAGATGTTTAGTATCCAGACTTTTTCTTTTCTACACACACAAGAAAACGCACCTTGCAAGAACTTATTAGGATTGCCTCACTCAGCTGATCCTTATGAATATATGTACACACAATGTGTTTTTCTGAAGAAATCAGAACACTTTCAACCCTATTTGGTCCTAAACAAATGTTTTACATAGGTCCAGAGAAAAGGAGAATTATGAGAAAACTGTTGTTATTTTTGATTAACATATTAGAAAGGCTTCTACAGTGATAATGACTTCCTAGTCCAGAGCCCCAGATAAAGTGACTTTTTCAACCAAAATTAATCACAGTTTTTTCTTAATTTTCCAGGAAAACAATATAAAGTGTGAGGCACTTCAAATGAGTGCCAACAATTTTTTTCGAGGAAAAATAAGAAACACATTTGTCTATATACTGCTCTTATCTAAAGCTATGCTTCCCACATTTGATAAGATTTGGTGTTTAAACAAAAAAAAAATATCTTACAAAAGTCTCTTCCATTAGAGCTTTATCTGGATTTTTTTATTTTTATCTAGAGCTGTGCCTTTATATGAAGTTTAAATATATGTATTGTGGCTACTTTGAAGAACGCATTGTTCGTATTTTCTTTCTTTCTCTGTAGAGAACAACAGCATTCACTGAAAATAGAAACAAATATGTATTATTCGCAAATCACAAAAAATACCACAAAACGTAAGTGTTTGTCTTGTCACATAATGGACCTACATTTACTATATCATTAGGGTTATGTTCATTTTGACAAAGAACCTATTACTGCTATAGAGTTCTTCTGGACAAATACTACAAACAGAGATGGACATATCTCTGACAGAATAAAAAAGCCAAAAAGATAGCCATAATTCTATCAAGAATAATTGCCTTTAAAATTTCATGTGTGCTGGTTAATTTTCAAAGATTGGTTGTGGACTGGGCTCTGAACATCCCTTGCTTACATTTTTGTAACCCTGAAACAAATAAAACCATAGTATCAATATTTTTTCATGTTTCTGCACAAAGACATATGTTATAGTACTCATTAGAAGTGTCCAGTCAAAGGGCTTCTAATGAATACCACACAATGTTTTCATTTAGAAACAAGAATACCTTCCCCTCCTATATTGAGTTATGAAAACGAGATTACCTTCCCCTCCTATCTGGAATTATGAAAATGAGAATACCTTCTCCTCCTATCTGGAATTCTGAAAACGAGAATACCTTCCCCTCCTATCTGGAATTATGAAATGCATGCATGTACTATTGAGTCAAGCTTCATGAACATGTGAACAGACATCCTACGCCTGACTAACATACAGACAGGCATCTTCTGCTGGTAATGGCAGTCATATACAATACTGCTGCTGTCATCCCAGCTAACATGCTTCTTAAATCTATATCAAACCATTAATGGTTCGACCGGACTACTGTTCAATATAGAAAGTAGAATGCCAGATGGTATGTCATTATTTGAACTGCAAGAATAGAAAATTAATACACCTTAACTCCTGTCATGCTAAAATTATGATATCACGCCCACATCCAATTTTCAGCCAATCATATTACTTGATCAAGGTTTTTTTTTTTATGTAAATTCACATATTGAATGACAAACAGTGCAAATCCAGATCAGTTGGCTTCTTCAGAAGACAGCTGATCTGGATCTATACTGTTTGCAAAGGCAGGGTATATCCAGATTCAGCAGGACAATTGATTGATTGTGTTGGGATTTAACGATATGTTAACCCTTGTGGGTCATTTAGTGTTGTCTCCCAGAGAAAGGGAGAAGAGAGATAGGAGAGATAGTAGAGGAGATGAAAGAGAGAGACAGGAGAGAGAGGAAAATGAATGAAAGGGAAGAAACAGACGAAATTATAACATCCCCCCTCTACCCTTACCTGCTACAAAGACAGCAGGCCTTGCCAAACTGTAAGCCAGTCTCAGCTGGATGCCCTGGTGTCGTAAGATACACGACACCTTTGCCTCACCCAACCAGCCCGAGCAGCAGGACAAGTGTTCAGACATTTGCCCTCATCAGAACTCAGATCAGCTTGCCTGTGCAGAGTAATGAGAGTTTTCAATGGGCAACTGATACGAATAGCCAAAATTCTTCAGACAGACATCAAAGACTGATCCTACTGCTTGGATGCTTGGGCAGAATCTGAGGTGTTTTGTTAGGTTGAGTCTAATAAACCTTTGGACATTTTAGCTAATGGATTAACTGTCTCTGAAAAACAGACCTAATCCACTAACAAATTGATGTCACTGTAAATCTGACAGACACTAATCGGAACATCAGCCATGCAAAACACCCAATTTGGAAAATGTGTAAGTGTGCAGGTGTGATTTTCAACAAATCTGTTTCTAAGCATATGCCTATGAACGATTTCATAATTAATGCACCACCAGTCATTTAAAAGCCCAGTACAGGGCCAGGGATAGCGTCCACAAAGGGAAGCTCAAGTGGCCTGATTTAACCTCTGATGAGTCCCAGCAGTGCCGTAGATGTGTCAGGATTTTTATTTCCTGCTAAAATAGCCATGCAAAATAGCCTGACCTTTAGCTAGGATTCAATTACTATAATGTCCCACCACCTATAAGATCAAATTATCAGTCAATCACACCACCATGACCTCACACAATTCATTTTTCTTCTGGATAGCTCCTACTAAATAATTAAAACAAAACAAAAAAAAAAAAAAAAAAAAAAAAAATACATAACCAGAGCAAGTGCCCAGAGGGTCACAAATACCCCAAGCTGGCGCTATTTTTTAATCATAAAATATTTTAAAGTCAATGACAATGATATAAGGAAAAATCAATGGACCATAAAATATAGGTCATTAACCCACATATAGTTTACAAGGTCAGTCTCTGAGTGACACTGACCGATCATCCCAGATTCTTTTTCTGGAGTAAATAGTCTTCAAAACAAGAAGCTAAATCGCTGGACCATAAAATAGGTCACTGACCTACATAAACTGATGGTCACTTTGATATATTGTACCAACTTTGATGTTATACCATTAAATAATCTAGAAGATATTAAGCAAAATCACTAGACCATGAAATATAGGTGATGCTGATTTATATTAACTTCAAGTCAAAGTTTGGATCACACAGTGTCATCATATGTAAATATGACACTTAGGCATCAAATAGTGGGAGACATAGGACATAATCACACAGCTATGAAATATAGGTCACATTATCCCAAACTATGATAGTCATACATCAAATTGTCTTCAAGATATAACATAAATCACAGGACCATGAAATATAGGTCACAGTGACCTACATTTACTTTTAGGTAAATTGTCGGATCAAACTGATTAATAATCCCAACTAATGACGCTCAATCATCAAATAGCATTCGATATACAAGGCAAATCATTGGATCCTTGAAATACAGGTCAAGGTGACCTACATTTGTAAAGAAGTAAATTGTGGTGTCACACAGAACCAATATTGCAATTATCTCATTAATCCATGAAATAGCCTTCAAAGTATAAGGCAAAATCACTGGAGCATGAAAATAAGGTCACAATGACCTTGACCTTATTACACTGAATGTTGAAGTGATAATCATGTCTGATGCCCATCCTGCTTTAGTTTTATTAAGAAGTTGTTTGTATAAACAAACTGCAATATACTACTTTATTTGGGTATCATAGATTTTGACCTCCAGCCCTGCCCCAGACATGAACCAGGGGTTCTTTGATGTAGAATGGAAAGGAACCCTCCCAGGTACACCCATACCAAATATGATAAGTCTTTGATCAGTGGCTGCAGGGATAAAAGAAATCTGAACACTTGGAAGTAAAACTCGGTTACAGAAAGGGTTAACAGACACAATCATGGACGGATGGACAGAAGGATGGATGTTCGAACAAAATGATGGTTATGTGACTTTTTGTATGCACAACTGATGGCTATGTGACTCTTTTTCTATGTGACCCGTCACATAAAACGAGAATGTGTCACATAACACACACTTAGACGGAATAAATATAACATAACACTCATTTTGTTAGCCCAGAGAGATGGAAAGACAGATAGATGAACCGATGGATGAAACTGATGAAAATTTTATACTTTGTATGCCGGGGGTATAATTATTCTTTGTATTTAAAACTCAAGAACCCACAACTTGACAAGATTGCATTTGAACAGAGGATCCCTATATTTGCAACAATGGACATGTCCAAACTAACAAGCAAATTCCACTGGGAATTTATGCCCCTATCTTTTGTAGGTATATGAACTTATGACCTGCAACTCAGTTAGACAGCTTAATGTACTTTTGAAGTCCACAAATGTAAGAAGGGAAGAGTTGCATAAATGCAAATATTTGGACAGAAATGCCTTAGCAAACAGTACAGAACCAGATCAAACTGCTCTGAAAAAGTGGAACTGGAACAGAAAAAGGGCAGCTTGTATGACAAGAGGGCCATGATGGCCCTGTAACGCTCACCTGAGCAACATAGCACTTTGAGAGCCTGATCTAGAACTGATCAAAGCAAACATTCTGATCAAAGTTCAAAATGATTATAACAAAGTTTTCTGCTGATTTGGCCCGGTGACCTAGTTTTTGATACCAAGTGACCTAGTTTCAAACTTGACCTAGAACTCATCAAAACAAACATTTTTTGTGCAACAGTCATGATGATTGCTTGAAAAATGTGACCGCTAGAGTGATAACAAGATTTTACGCTGATTTGGCCAGGTGACCTAGTTTTTTACCATAGTGTTCCAGTTTCGAACTTGACCTAGAAATCATCAAGACAAACATTTTGAGCCAGATTCATGATGATTGTTTAAAAAATGTGACCGCTAGAGTGTTAACAAGGTTTTCTGCTGATTTGGCCTGGTGACCTAGTTTTGACCCCAAGTGACCCAGTTTCAAACATATCCTATAACTCATCAAGACAAACATTTTGAGCAAGATTCATGATAATTGCTTCAAAAATGTGACCGCTAGAGAGTTAACAAGGTTTTCTGCTGGTTTGGCCTGGTGACCTAGTTTCTGACACCACGTGACCCAGTTTCAAACCTGACCTAGAAATCATCAAGACAAACATTTTGAGCAAGATTCATGATTATTGCTTCAAAAGTGTGACTGCTAGAGTGTTAACAAGGTTTTCTGCTGATTTGGCCCGGTGACCTAGTTTTTGACTCCAAGTGACCCAGTTTTGAACTCGACCTATAAATCATCAAGACAAACATTTTGAGCAAGATTCATAATGATTGCTTCAAAAATGTGACCGCTAGAGTGTTAACAAGGTTTTCTGCTGATCTGGCCAGGTGACCTAGTTTTTGACCCCAAGTGACCCAGTTTCGAACTTGACCTAGAAATCATCAAGACAAACATATTGAGCAAGATTCATGATGATTGCTTCAAAAATGTGACCGCTAGAGTGTTAACAAGGTTTTCTGCTGATCTGGCCAGGAGACCTAGTTTTTGACCCCAAGTGACCCAGTTTCGAACTTGACCTAGAATTCATCAAGACAAACATAATGAGCAAGATTCATGATGATTGCTTCAAAAATGTGACCGCTAGAGTGTTAAAAAGGTTTTCTGCTGATCTGGCCCGGTGATCTAGTTTTTGACTCCAAGTGACCCAGTTTCGAACTTGATCTAGAAATCATCAAGACAAACATATTGAGCAAGATTCATGATGATTGCTTCAAATATGTGACTGCTAGAGTGTTAACAAGGTTTTCTGCTGATCTGGCCAGGTGACCTAGTTTTTGACCCCAGGTGACCCAGTTTCGAAATTGACCTAGAAATCATCAAGACAAATATACTGAGCAAGATTCATGATGATTGCTTCAAAAATGTGACCGCTAGAGTGTTAACAAGGTTTTCTGCTGATCTGGCCCGGTGACCTAGTTTTTGACTCCAAGTGACCCAGTTTCGAACTTGACCTAGATTTAATAGTGGCAAACATTTTGAGCAAGTTTCATCAAGACTGGGTCAAAACTATGACCTCTAGAGTGTTAACAAGTTTTTCCTTTGATTTGACCTGGTGACCTAGTTTTTGACCCAAAGTAACCCAGTATCAAACTTGACCTAGATTTCATAGAGGTAAACATTCTGACCAAGTTTCATCAAATTTGGGTCAAAACTGTGACCTCTAGAGTGTTAACAAACTAATTGTTGACGAGGAACGACGGACGACGACGGACGACGGACATAGGGTGATGACAATAGCTCACCCTGAGCTTTTGCTCAGGTGAGCTAATAAAAGGGACAGTACGCACATTTTCATTGGGTAAGGTCCATTAATGTCTAAAATCTTTAAAGCCTCTTCTTGACAGGACTGCATTTGATAAGAATAGACTTTGTATGCGTTTATATAATATGGGTCTCATCTGACAAAAGGGACCTTACAGCAAATTTTGATAATCTGAAATTTTTATATATTCTGATAAATCCATCCATATAGAATCATTTCTGAAAGATATATGCTTGTAAGTTGTTGCAGTGTGTTAAGTCTGAGAAACTCATTTTAAAATGTCAGCAAATGTTTGACATCATATTATTAATGCATTTCCAATTTTAGTTTCAAGAGTAAGAAATGACGTGATTGTACAAAGTCATAATTTAAATATATGGATTGTTTTATGTTTCCTATATGTACAAGTATGGCTAATTAATTCTTGAATTTGAAATAAAGCAGTTGCTATGCAGCACTGTTTCTATGACAGCAAAAGAATTTTAGGAATATGGGTATATAAGTAAAATGGTTGCCATGACAAGAAGCACGTGACTTTTACACAAAGCGTTTCCAAAAGATGATACTATGCACTGCTCATACACAAAAAAGTACTTGAAGAGGATGAAATATTATGATTTTAAATGGTTGAAAAACATGTATTTATTGTTCAAAATACTGCAGAATGTAATAAGGTTCCTATTTTCTATGGTCATTCTCTCCGTTCTGCTGGTTTAAGAAGTTTCTGGTGAAAGAATGAGCACAAGTACTGGTTAAGCTCTAAGAAGACTAAGCCAGCCCAGGAAAAAGTGTGGCTAGGTAAACTGTCCCGCTTGATGTAATCTTACAGTGTTGACCAAGCTGTTAAACTTTTAACCAACCAATCCTTTTGTCAGCTTAAGATCAATAGTTACCTTGGGTAACTGTCAGTTCCAAAATACTAACAAATTCTTATATTTTTAATGTTAAAATACATTTACACCTAGACAAGACAGAATGGTGGACCAGATGGACAACAGGGTGCTCCTCAAAAGACGGAGGGTGCAGCACCCTTCTGTACCACTTTAGGGAGAACACTGGTTTACCATTCTGCCAGCACATTTCACACACATCATCTGGCAATTAAAGTGATGTATACACTTGGTAGATATATCCTCACTTTTGACAAGGGAGACAACTTTTGTGTCTTCCTTTTTGCTTTCCTGCACACTAATCCTCTTCAGAAGGGGTCTATTCTTAAAGGAAAGAATTTGCTCCCCTAGGGAGCAAAGTCTTTCCTTTAAGAGTACACCCCTTTTCAGAAGGAAAACAAAAACAACTTTAGCAGATTTATCTCTCCTGACAGGGTATCGATTCCTCTCATCTAAATTAAAGGATATTAAGGCAAAGACAAAAGGTCTCCGAATACTTTGGGCAAATGTGGTAATGGCACTTGCAGTATAACCAGGTGGTGGTGGGGTTTTGTAGAAGAGTCCTGGCATGCAATGGAGCAAACAGGAAGTCACAAATTGAAAAATCTCTCTTCCTTGGTGGAAATGGTGAAAAATCTGCCATGTATCCAGCAGGTCTACTCTATTAGGAAAAAATTTGCTGGAAGTAAATTCTTTCCCTACAGAATAGATCCCTTTTCAGAAAGGGACAATTCAATTTTGACAGACCTGTCTCCCCTAAGAGTGTATCAATTTCCCTTAAATAACTGCTTACCCCATGGATCTCTGTGGAGGAATTCTAACTTTTCACTAGCCTTAGGACGAATTTTTATCAATTTGTGCCCAGTGCCAGCAAGGCTCTCCATTAAAACCATCACATTTCTGAAGTAATAAAAGTCAGATTCATTAGTTATCATTAGACCAGATCAAACACTAAAACAAACAACCTGCGGCTCAAGTGGACCTGAATCACTCACCTGACCACTAAAAGTCATTTTGCAAACATCCGCAACTCCTGAGTGCACAGGTATATCTGCTGGGTTAAAAGTTTAATGCTAAATCAAAGTCCATTGTTCCTCCAAGGCTCTGATTTTACATATTTTTTTTATAACATTCAATGTAGTGGCAGACAACACTTCAGGCAGGGTTGTGGCAATATCAAATTTTATAACTTGTCCACAGACAAGTAAATGGTCAAAATCCACTTGTGTGATGAAATTGTATTAAAAGTAAAATATGAGCCAAACAGCAAATGACCAGTAATTGCTAAATGCACGTTAGATGCAAAGATTTTGTATGCAGAGGAGAAGATTACATACAAAACCTTCTTTGCACTTAACATGCGTTTAGCAATTACTAGTCTATAGTTTTTGGTGTCCTGTATTTTATGCTAACCTTCCTAACAGGTTCAAAATTATGAACCAAAGTTTCATCACCAGTGACTACATTTGCAAAATCTTTCAACAATTTATTTTACTTTTAATACTATTTCATCACAACATGCACACTTTGTACAGGCCTTCCTGATTTTGGTGTGCTTTTGATCAACTCTATCACAGAATCAAATTTCTATTTCCATCTACGAACCAGGTCATAAAACATATTAGTAGATCCATAAACAAAGAAATTTCAGCAAATATTTGTTTCAAAGATTTTACAACCTATCTTAGAGTGAGCTTTTATGTAGGCTCGTACATGTATTTCCTACTTCTTGACTACACTTTTACAGTATTTAACGACTGCATGTATGAAAATGATGAATTATCCATCTTTCATGGGCACATGTACACATCATTGTGTAGGTATTGAATAGTGCTACGGGTATGTACATATATTCATTTGTTTCAAGCTGCACATGGACACTGAGCAATGACACAATAAGCAATTCTTTTGGAAAATTCCTCATATATTTATGCCCTCAACTTCGAAGGGGCATATTGCTTCTTGGTTGTTTGTCCATAGTCTCCATACCACACATGGGTGTAAAGGATGAACCCTAATGACCCTTTAAGGGTCGAGCCTGAGCTTGGTGTGCATTGTGAGATAGCTTTTTTACTAAACTATAAACAGCAACACAAGTTACTACGACTTAGAATGCATGTAACTTCAGAACCGAATGGAATTTTTAAATGCAGTTATCAACATTACTGTCATCACAACAATATCTTTAATTTGAAATATTCTGATATAATCAAGCCAAATATAAAGTAAATCCATGCAAGGATTTAAAATTAAGAGATCTTAAAAAATTTGAGGCAAATTTTTTTTTACTTTAACATAATTTTTAAGTCCTTGACCTTGCTCTCTAGATAATTAGGCATTGGGATAGTGCTGAATAAAATTTTGGACCAATATCAATAATCATGCCAGATATAAAGTGATTCTATGCAAGGCTTTAGAAATGAAGAGATCTTAAAAACTTTGACAAGAATCTTTAACATAAATTTCTAAGTCTGTGACCATGATCTCTAGGTCATAACAGGGGTGGGGATAGTGCCAAACAAAATTTTGGACCAATATCTATAATCATGCCAAATATAAAGTAAATCCATGCATGGATTTTTTTTTTTTTTTTTTTTGATTTGGGTTTTACGGCCCTTTCAAGAATATTTCACTTATATCGAGCCGATCGTTCATCGAAGGTGGGCGAAAACCGGAGCACCCGGAGAAAAACCACCTGACCATCCGTAAGCAGAACTTGGCTTTCCCACATATGACCCGAGCCAGGCTCGAACCACAGCGGTGAGAAACCTAATGGATCAAGAGTCAACTCTCTTATCCACTAGGCTACGGGGGCCCGTCCATGCATGGATTTAGAAATTAAGAAATCTTAAAAACTTAGATGCAGAACTTCAACATAAAATTTCCCAAGTCCATGACCTTGACCTCTATAAGTCATTAGCAGAAATGGAGATAGTGCTAAATAAAATTTTGAACCAATATCTATATTCAAGCCAAATATAAAGCAAATCCATACAAAGACAAAAAAATTAAGAGATCTTAAAATCATGACGCAAAACATGAATTCAAATTTTTAAGTCCATGATCTTGTTTGTTTGTGTTGAGGTTTTACGGCCCAGTCAACCCAATGGTGCCATGTCGAGCGTGGTCAGTTTACCTAACCACACGTTTACTGGGCAGGCTTAGTCCTCTAAGCGGTTAACCAGTATTGTGCACATTCTTTCACCAGAAACTGATAACTGCCCTTCTTGAATCAGCGGAAGGGAGAAAATGACCGTAGAAAATATTTCATGATCAATCTCCACAAAAGAATGTTGCCGACCTCAGCGGGGACTGAACCCGTGACCTCCTGGTCTCCAGTCGGACAGCCCATCCAACTGAGCCACCGAGGCTGACCATGGTTTTGATCTCTAGGTCAAAAACCGTGGTGGGGATAATGCCAAATAAAATTTTCTACCAATACCTGTAATCATGCCAAATATAAAGTAAATCCATACTGGATTTAGAAATTAAGAGCTCTTAAAATCTTTGACGTAAAACTTAAACATAAAATTTCTAAGTCTGTGACCTTGACCTCTAGGCCATTTGCAGGTGTGTGAATAGTGCCCAATAAAATTTTGGACTAACAGGTATTATCATGCCAAACATAAAGTAAATCCATGCAAGGGTTTAGATATTAAGAGATCTTAAAGATCCTAAGGGTTGGGATAGTGCCAAAATTTTTTGGACCAGTAACAATAATCATGCCAAATATAAAGTGAATCTGAATCCATACAAGGATTTAGAAATAAAGAGATCTTATAAAACTTTGACACAAAACTTAAACATAAAATTTCTAAGTCTGTGACCTTAACCTCTAGGTCATGAGAAGGGGTATGGATAGTGGCAAAGAAAATTGTGGACCAACATCTATAATCACACCAAATATAAACAAGAGGACCATGATGGTCCTATATCGCTCACCTGACCAAACAGATTTGCATATTTACTGTTGAAGTTTCAGCCAAGTTCACTGCTCTAGGATTTTTGTATAAACTTTATAGCACTAACCACCCCCACCCCCCCCCCCCGGCCATGTTTTTTTACAAATCTTGACAACTTGAACTGAATCTTAAAAGAGGGTCACCAAAGGAACATTTCTGCCAAGTTATATTGAAATTGGTCCAGTGGTTTAAAAAGTTTTATATAGCTATAAAGCCCTATGCCCTAACGGCCATGTTTTTTTGACGAATCATGAAAGCTTGAACAAACTTGGTAGAGGGTCACCAAAGGAACATTCCTGCCAAGTTATATTGAAATCTGACAAGAAGATTTTTAAAGTTTTCTATTTAGATATATAGGGAAAATAAGCCCCACCCCGTGGCAGCCATGTTTTTTGACGAATCATGACTGCTTGTACAATCTTGATAGAGGTTCACCAAAGCAACATTCCAGCCAAGTAATATTGAAATCGGTCATGGGGTATGTGACAATAAGAATTTTAAAATTTTCTATGCAGATATAGACGGAAAATAAGCCCCGCCCCCCTGGGGGCCATGGTTTTTGACATATCATGAAGGCTTGAACAATCTTGGTAGAAGGTCACCAAAGCAACATTCCTGCCAAGTTACATTGAACTCGGTCCAACTGTTTCTTACCAGAAGATTTTTAAAGTTTTCTATACAGATATATAGGGAAAATAAGCCCCGCCCCCTAGCGGCTATGTTTTGTGATGAATCATGACGGCTTGAACAATCTTTGTAGAGGGTCACCAAAGAAACATTCCTGCCAAGTTGTATTGAAATCGATCCACTGGTTTCTGAAAAGAAGATTTTTAAAGTTTTATATATAGATATATAGAGAAAATAAGCCCTGCCCCCGGAAGCCATGTTTTTTGACGAATCATGATTACTTGAACAATCTTAGTAGAGGGTCACCAAGAAAACATTTCTGCAAAGTTATAATGAAATCAGTTCAGTAGTTTCTGACAAGAAGAGTTTTAAAGTTTTCTATAGATATATAAGGAAAATAAGCCTCGACTCCTGGCGGCCATGTTTTTTGACGAATCATGACGGCTTGAACAATCTTGATAGAGGGTTACATAAGAAACATTCCTGCAATGTTACATTGAAATTGGTCAAGTGGTTTCTGAAAAGACTATTAAAATTTTCTATATAGATATATAGGAAAATAAGCCCCGCCCCCTAGCGGCCATGTTTTTTGACAAATCATAACGGTTTGAACAATCTTGGTAAAGGGTCACCAAGGAAACATTTCTGTGAAGTTATATTGAAATCAGTCCTGTGGTTTCTGACTACAAGATTTTATCAAGTTTTCTATATAGATATATATGGAAAATAAGCCCCGCACCCTCTAGAGGCCATGTTTTTTGACAAATCAAGAGGGCTTGAACAATCTTGATAGAGGGTCACTAAGGAAACATTTCTGCCAAGTTATATTGAAATTGGTCCAGTCGTTTATGACATGAAGATTTTTAAAGTTTTCTATACAGATATATATGAAAAATTAACCCCGCCCCCTAGCGGCCATGTTTTTTAACGAATCATGGCAGCTTGAACAATCTTGGTAGACGATCATCGAAGAAACATTACTGTAAAATTATATTGAAATCCGTCCAGTGCTTTATGACAAGAAGATTTTTAAAGTTTTCTATATAGATATATAAGGAAAATAAGCCCCGCCCCCCTGGCGGCCATGTTTTTTGACAAATCCAAATGGCTTGAACAATCTTGCAACAGGATAACCAAAGGAACATTTCTGCAAAATCATATGGAAATCGGTCCAGTGGTTTCGGACAAGAAGATTTTTAAAGTTTTCTATACAGATGTATAGTGAAAATAAGCCCCGCCCCCTGGTGGCCATGTTTTTTGACAAATCCAAATGGCTTGAACAATCTTGGGAGAGGATCACCAAGGGAACATTTCTGCAAAATTATATTGAAATCGATCCAGTGGTTTCGGACAAGAAGATTTTTAAACTTTTATATATAGATATATAGGGAAAATAAGCCCCGCCCCCTGGTGGCCATGTTTTTTGACGAATCCAAATGGCTTGAACAATCTTGGTAGAGGATCACCAAAGGAACATTTATGCAAAATTATATTGAAATCGGTCCAGTGGTTTGGACAAGAAGATTTTTAAAGTTTTCTATACAGATATATATGAAAAATTAACCCCGCCCCCTAGCGGCCATGTTTTTTAACGAATCATGGCAGCTTGAACAATCTTGGTAGACGATCATCGAAGAAACATTACTGTAAAATTATATTGAAATCCGTCCAGTGCTTTATGACAAGAAGATTTTTAAAGTTTTCTATATAGATATATAAGGAAAATAAGCCCCGCCCCCCTGGCGGCCATGTTTTTTGACAAATCCAAATGGCTTGAACAATCTTGCAACAGGATAACCAAAGGAACATTTCTGCAAAATCATATGGAAATCGGTCCAGTGGTTTCGGACAAGAAGATTTTTAAAGTTTTCTATACAGATGTATAGTGAAAATAAGCCCCGCCCCCTGGTGGCCATGTTTTTTGACAAATCCAAATGGCTTGAACAATCTTGGGAGAGGATCACCAAGGGAACATTTCTGCAAAATTATATTGAAATCGATCCAGTGGTTTCGGACAAGAAGATTTTTAAACTTTTATATATAGATATATAGGGAAAATAAGCCCCGCCCCCTGGTGGCCATGTTTTTTGACGAATCCAAATGGCTTGAACAATCTTCCTAGAGGATCACCAAAGGAACATTTATGCAAAATTATATTGAAATCGGTCCAGTGGTTTGGACAAGAAGATTTTTAAAGTTTTCTATATAGATTATATAAGGAAAATAAGCCCCGCCCCCTGGCGGACATGTTTTTTGACGAATCCAAATGGCTTGAACAATCTTGCAACAGGATCACCAAAGGAACATTTTTGCAAAATTATATGGAAATCGGTCCAGTGGTTTCGGACAAGAAGATTTTTAAAATTTTCTATATAGATATATAGGGAAAATAAGCCCCGCCCCCTGGCGGTCATGTTTTTTGACGAATCCAAATGGCTTGAACAATCTTGCAACAGGATCACCAAAGGAACATTTCTGCAAAATTATATTGAAATCGGTCCAGTGGTTTCGGACAAGAAGATTTTTAAACTTTTCTATATAGATATATAGGGAAAATAAGCCCTGCCCCCTGGCGGCCATGTTTTTTGACGAATCCAAATGGCTTGAACAATCTTGGTAGAGCATCACCAAAGGAACATTTTTGCAAAATTATATTGAAATCGGTCCAGTGGTTTGGACAAGAAGATTTTTAAAGTTTTCTATATAGATTATATAGGGAAAATAAGCCCCGCCACCTGGCGTCCATGTTTTTTGACGAATCCAAATGGCTTGAACAATCTTGCAACAGGATCACCAAAGGAACATTTTTGCAAAATTATATGGAAATCGGTCCAGTGGTTTCGGACAAGAAGATTTTTAAAATTTTCTATATAGATATATAGGGAAAATAAGCCCCGCCCCCTGGCGGTCATGTTTTTTGACGAATCCAAATGGCTTGAACAGGATCACCAAAGGAACATTTCTGCAAAATTATATTGAAATCGGTCCAGTGGTTTCGGACAAGAAGATTTTTAAACTTTTCTATATAGATATATAGGGAAAATAAGCCCTGCCCCCTGGCGGCCATGTTTTTTGACGAATCCAAATGGCTTGAACAATCTTGGTAGAGCATCACCAAAGGAACATTTTTGCAAAATTATATTGAAATCGGTCCAGTGGTTTTGGACAAGAAGATTTTTAAACTTTTCTATATAGATATATAGGGAAAATAAGCAGCGCCCCCTGGCAGCCATGTTTTTTGACGAATCCATATGGCTTGAACAATCTTCCTAGAGGATCACCAAAGGAACATTTTTGCAAAATTATATTGAAATCGGTCCAGTGGTTTCGGACAAGAAGATTTTTAAACTTTTCTATATAGATATATAGGGAAAATAAGCCCCGCCCCCTGGCGGCCATGCTTTTTGACGAATCCAAATGGCTTGAACAATCTTGGTAGAGGATAACCAAAGGAACATTTCTGCAAAATTATATTGAAATCAGTCCAGTGGTTTCTCACAAGAAGATTTTTTAAAATTTTCTATATAGATGTAAAGGGAAAATAAGCCCCGCCCCCTGGCGGCCATGTTTTTTGATGAATCCAAATGTCTTGAACAATCTTGGTAGAGGATCACCAAAGGAACATTTCTGCAAAATTGTATTGAAATCGGTCTAGTGGTATCTGACAAGAAGATTTTTAAAAATTTCTATATAGATATATAGGGAAAATAAGCCCCGCCCCCTGGCGGCCATGTTTTTTGATGAATCCAAATGGCTTGAACAATCTTGGTAGAGGATTACCAAAGGAACATTTCTGCAAAATTATATTGAAATCGGTTCAGTGGTTTCTGACGAGAAGATTTTTAAAGTTTTAAATATAGATGTATAGGGAAAATAAGCCCCGCCCCCTGGCGGACATGTTTTTTGACCAATCCAAATGTCTTGAACAATCTTGGTAGAGGAACACCAAAGAAACATTTCTGCAAAATTATATTGAAATCAGTCCAGTGGTTTCGGACAAGAAGATTTTTAAAGTTTTCTATACAGATATATAGGGAAAAAAAGCCCCGCCCCCTGGCGGCCATGTTTTTTGACGAATCCAAAAGGCTTGAACAATCTTGATATAGGATCACCAAAGGAACATTTCTGCAAAATTATATTGAAACTGGTCCAGTGGTTTCTGACGAGAAGATTTTTAAACTTTTCTATATAGATATATAGGGAAAATAAGCCCCGCCCCCTGGCGGCCATGTTTTTTGACGAATCCAAATGTCTCGAACAATCTTGGTAGAGGATCACCAAAGAAACATTTCTGCAAAATTATATTGAAATCGGTCCAGTGGTTTCTGACAAGAAAATTTTTAAAGTTTTCTATACAGATATATAGGGAAAATAAGCCCCGCCTCCTTGCGGCCATGTTTTTTGACTAATCCAAATGGCTTGAACAATCTTGGTAGAGGATCACCAAAGGAACATTTCTGCAAAATTATATTGAAATCGGTCATGTAGTTTCGGACAAGAAGATTTTTAAACTTTTCTATATAGATATATAGGGAAAATAAGCCCCGCCCCCTGGCGGCCATGTTTTTTGACGAATCCAAATGGCTTGAACAATCTTGGTAGAGGATCACCAAAGGAACATTTCTGCAAAATTTTATTGAAATCGATCCAGTGGTTTCTGACGAGAAGATTTTTTGAGTTTTTAGTTAAAAAATCTATTTTTAGCTCCTGTGACCTAGATATGCAATGGACAGGAACCATTTGAACAACTTTGAAAGCGGATCAACCAAGGATCATTCCTATGAAATTTGGTCAAAATCCAATCAGTGGTTTAGGAGGAGATGTTGTTTAAAGATTGTGAACGGACGGACGGACGGACGGACGGACGACGACGATGGACGGTGAGTGATCACAATACCTCACCTTGAGCCTTCGGCTCAGGTGAGCTAACAAAATCCATCTCAGGATTTAGAAAATATGAGATCTTATAAACTTTGATATAAAACTTAAACATTTGTGTTAAAGCTGCCGCCGACGCCAATGCTGGGGTAATGCAATAGCTTTACAGGTGAGCTAAAAAGCATTTTCAGTTTCTTTTTTATTGTCTTCAAGAAGGCGAAAGATTACTCATAACCAATATTTTTTAAAGAAAGAGGAAAAATATGTTCAATACTACAACTCTTAAGAAGACATCAGTCATACTAGCATAATAAAAAAAAAGAATATATATTAAAACATTCTCTTCTAAAGCCTAAATTCAAAAGATGTGTGCTCTGTTCATTTGTACCTGTGTGTTCATCATATTTGTCACCTTTAAGATTTCAACAATATTTTGCAAGCATTTTATTTATTTGCCTTTTTTCAGATAGGCTGATTTTATTAGAAATTTCAGTTTGGTTTGTTTCTTCCAGAAAGTATGAACAGGAATCTGCTGATTAAATAAAAAAATAGATCCATAAACAAATAAAAATATAATACACATGAACATCAGACTAAAGTTTCACAAAAATCAATCATTAAGGAGATATAGAGTAGACACAAAATGGAACAACAGATGGATGAACAGACAGATGGATGGACAACCTCAGGACATAAAACTACCAGTTTTGTGACAGATGTATAAAAAATCCTTCAATTGGTGAAGGAGATATGGAGAAAAGATCAATACTGGCTGTTACCATATTTACCCTAAGCATTGGGACAACTTCATTACTAACCATACTGGTATTAAAATAAGATGTAGTAACTAAAGTCTATGTTACTACAACTTGATGCATCATTTATATTGCTGGATGAGTGGTAGACAGTATAGACAGGGATTAGACGCTATGCATTTTGTGGCATCTGATCTGGGTCTACAATGTTTCCTCAGGCCTGTCTTTCCCAACACTTGAGGTTATTAAAGTATAAAAGGGACAGCACTTCCTACCTGCTTGGTCACGCATTACAACAATAAAAGATGTTTTTCCTGCTGTTGTTAATTTGTTTATTTAATTTTTAAAAGTCTATTTAATGCACTTCATTGTAATTTGAACATGCTCAACCTGCCAAAGTCTGATGTGCTGGCCTCCATTAGAAAGAAAACAAGAGGCCCACAGGACATGGGTCGCTCACCTGAGTGATATAGCCACTGCAGATATGCATATGTCATGCAACATTTTTCCAATCCTGTCATCGCAACTAATGAAAAAATCATCATTTAAGCAGTTGTTAATTTTGAAGAAGAATATATATGGCATGACAGTCAATGGAGCATGATCATTTGAACAAACTCTCAATCACATTTCAACAGTAGGATCAATGTGAAATTTGGTGGCAAATGGCTAAGTGGTTTCTGAAGAATCATGATTTTATACATGTAAACAGCTCAGTGGCAGGGAAATATAATAAACATAAACAAGACGGCAGCCATCTTAGATTTCCAATCAGAATGATTTTAACTACTGTTGCTTCAAGTCACCTCGATACTTCCAATGAACTTTGAGTCAATTGCCCTTTCGGTTCAGGAGAAAAAGTTCAAAACAGATTTTCAAGATGGACGCCATGGCCGCAATTTGGGATTTCCTATCGCAACGATTTGAGCTAAATTATTTTATCTACAAGTCACCCCGATGCTTCCTACCAAGTTTCGAGTCAATTGGCCTTTCAGTTCAGAAGAAAAAGGGAAAAATAGATTTTCAAGATGGCCACCATCTTGGATTTCCGATTGGAACAATTTTAGCTATTTTTATATCTACAAGTCATCCTAATGCTTCCTACCAATTTTCAAATCACCTGGCCCTTTGGTTCAGGAAAATAAGCGAAAAAAAGAGTTTCAAGATGGCCACCATGGCGGCCATCTTAGATTTCCGATCCAAACAATTTAAGCTATTTTAGATCTAGAAGTCACCCCAATTAGGGCTCTGGAAAACCAGAAAAATAGCCGGTCTGGACCGAAAATAAGAATCCTGGACCGGTTTCAAAAACCCAAAAACGCTCATAATTCGGTCCAACAGGTTTGTGCCGTGAACACCATTTTCCCCCAACCAACCAATTTTCATGAATCAATGATGTCTAAAAAATCACAAACGGTCATTTATTAGTCTTCCCAAACTGATAATGTCCGCGCACCTTTTGAATGCGTAATTATGGTAAATAAACGGCTCTAAACGGTCATTTGACATGGATATTGGAGAGGTCAGATGAATAACAACAACCTACCGCAGCATAAATGAATTACGTCATTATCCAAACATGGTCAGAAAATCAACACTTCACTGTCCTTTTTGCAGTAAACAAGCGATTAACAAGAATCATCAGTGATGGTAGTCTGATAATTAATCCCTTTTTGTGACACGTGTGAACACACTGAGACTGCAAAACACCAGGGACGAGTTGCATAAGGCGAGCGTTACAGAGCGCTTTGTAGTGCTTCGCAATGCAACAGTACGTTACCAAAAAGCGCTTCTTGGCGCTAAATTGTAACTGTGTTCGGAGCTGACTTTCTATCTGAAACAGACTGTTGCATAGCAACGAGACAAAACAAAATGGCGGCTTCCGACGTAGTCAGTGTCTGTTTTAAGAGATGAAATGTTTCTTATTTATTTTATTGTCCTTAGACGACGTGCATTGTGCAGAAATGACCATAGAACACAAAACCAATCGCTGAAGCAAGTTTTTACGAGAAATTCATAGTTTTGAAAATCGTGTCATTTTGGCAGACATTTTAAAAAGCGCTCCAAACAAGATGACCGTTGCATAGCAAGGACAAATCGCTACAGAGCGCTACATGAAAGTGCTTTCCTTATGCAACTCACCCCAGGTGCAGTCAGCGTGTCCAAAAGATCAAAGGTCACTTTAATCCCAACTGAGAGTGATTAAAGATGCACCTGTTTTCTTCCTGTTTTTTTTTGTTGTTTTTTTTATTGTTTTTTTTTCAACAAAGTTTGCGGTTTGGTGGTCCCCGATATGATAAATTAATTCCCAAACCGTATTGGTCCTGATCATACAATGGCGTCTGATCTGGGTCTTATTGTTTGCTTTTTTTTTTTCTTTTTTTTTTTAGATGGCCACAACACGTGAGTATAAATCAAGACAGATTTCACAGTAAAAATAAGTAATGCACCACTTGTGCTAGACAAAGATTGGTCAGTGCTTAAAATTTAAGCAGTCGGGTCTGAAAACTGCAAAACCGCCCATGGCACAGGCCTTTTCTATTAGACCTGGGGTGAGTTGCATAAGGAAAGCGCTTTCATGTAGCGCTCTGTAGCAATTTGTCCTTGCTATGCAACGGTCTGCTTGTTTGGAGCGCTTTTTAAAATGTCTGCCAAAATGACACGATTTTCAAATTAGGAATTTCTCGTAAAAAACTTGCTTCAACGATTGGTTTTGTGTTCTATGGTCATTTCTGCACAATGCATGTCGTCTAAGGACAATAAAATAAATAAAAAACATTTCATCTTTTAAAACGGACACTGACTACGTCGGAAGCCGCCATTTTGTTTTGTCTCGTTACTATGCAACAGTCTGTTTCAGACAGCGAGTCAGCTCCGAACACAGTTACAAAGCGCTATGAAGTGCTTTTTGGTAACATACCATTGCATTGCAAAGCGCTACAAAGTGCTCTGTAACGCTCGCCTAATGCAACTCGTCCCTGATTAGGTCCTTGTTTCGTTCCGTCTCTCCTGTTTCCCGCCGTCTTCGCGCTTACACACGAAAGACGGGAATCAATTGTTTATAAATAGTTACTCTAGGAAAACCCCGCCGAGGTGGAAATAACAACAAAATCGTCCGTTTTTTTTTTGTGTGTGTGTGTGTGTTTTTTTTTGTTTTTTTTTTTACATACCTGACTGTATTTCTTGATGACGCCATCCTCGTTATACTCGGACTTCCTTGATATAATGGAGCTGAGGTGCATTATTTAAAAGGATTTATAGGACTGCCAATTATCATTTGTTTTCTTGACAGGTGATATTATATTTTCACTTTGGAAACTGGCTCATTGATTACGTCATCGTCATCGGCTGGACCGATTCAGACTTCAGAATTTCCAGAGCCCTGACCCCAATGCTTCCTACCAAGTTTCGAGTCAAATGGCCGTTCAGTTCAGGAGAAGAAGCAAAACATAGATTTTCAAGATGGCTGTCATGGCGGCCATCTTGGATTTCTGATATGGACGATTTAGCTATTTTTGATCTACAGGTCACCCTGATGCTTCCTACCTACATATGTAGTTTAAAGTCAATAAGCCTTTCGGTTCAGGAGCAGAAGTGAAAAATAGATTTTCAAGATGGCCGCCATCTTGGATTTCCAATCGAAATGATTTTAGCCATTTTTTATCTATAAGTCACCCCGATGCTTCCTACCAAGTTTCAAGTCAATTGGCTTTTGGGTAAGGAGAAGAAGCAAAAAAAAGATTTTCAAGATGGCCACCATGCCAGCCATCTTGGATTTCCCATCAGCAGGATTTTAGCTATTTTTGATCTACAAGTCACCCTGATACTTCCTACCACGTTTGGAGTCATTTGGCCTTTCCGCTCAGGAAATGAAGTGAAAAATAGATTTTCAAGATGGCGGCCATGGCAGCCATCTTGGATTTCCGATCGGAATGAGTTTAGCTATTTTTGATCTACAAGTCACCCCGATGCTTCCTACCAAGTTTTGAGTCAATTGGCATTTGGGTTTAGGAGAAGAAGCGAAAAACAGATTTTCAAGATGGCCACCATGGCAGCCATCCTTGATTCACGGTCGGCATGATTTTAGCTATTTTTGATCTACAAGTCACCCCAATGCCTCCTACCAAGTTTCCAGTCAACTGGCCTTTCGGTCCAGGAGAAGAAGCGAAAAATAGACTTTCAAGATGGCAGCCATGGCGGCCATCTTGGATTTCAGATCGGAAGGATTTTAGCTATTTTTGATCTACAAGTCACCCTGATGCTTCCTACTAAGTTTCGAGTCAATTGACTTTTGGGTTTAGGAGAAGAAGTGAAAAAATGAGTTTCAAGATGGACGCCATGGCGGCCATCTTGGATTTACTATCGACACGATTTTAGCTATTTTTGATCTACAAATCACCCCAATGCTTCCTACCAAGTTTCGAGTCAACTGGCCTTTCGGTTCAGAAGAAGAAGTGAAAAATAGATTTTCAAGATGGCTGCCATGGTGGCCATCTTGGATTTCCAATCGGCACGATTTACCTATTTTTGATCTATAAGTCACCCCAATGCTTCCTACCAAGTTTGGAGTAAATTGGCTTTTGGGTTTAGGAACAGAAGCGAAAAATAGATTTTCAAAATGACTGCCATGGCGGCCATCTTGGATTTCCGATGGGCACTATTTTAGCTATTTTTGATCTACAAGTCACCGTGATGCTTCCTAGCAAGTTTGGAGTCAATTAGCCTTTCGGTTCAGGATTAGAAGCGAAAAATTGATTTTCAAGATGGCGGCAATCTTGAATTTCGGATCAGAACAATTTTAGGTATTTTTTATCTACAAGTCACCCCGATGCTTCCTACCAAGTATCGAGTCAATTGGCCCAGGGGCGTAGGAGGAGTAGGCTTTTAAAGCAATTGTTGACTCCGCACGACACATGACAGATGATGCACGACCCAAGACAGACATTGACTGACCACAATAGCTCACCATGAGCACTTCGTGCTCAGGTGAGCTAAAAATTTGAGCAAATCTGGCTCAGTGGCTTCAGAGGAGAAGTTGTCTGAAATTCTCAACAATTTTCCCATAAAAATGTTATGGGGCTCATACAAATGCATAGGGAAACAAACTTGGCCTTGCCGTAAAAAGGTCAAATGTCAACGTACAACAATCTTTTTAGCAACTTTGGTAGATTACCTGTCCCCGATGAGTTGTGCACAGATTCAGCCCCAAGGCATCCTCGGTTCTGGAGAAGAAGATTTTTAAAGGGTTTTACCATATATGGGCATGGCGGCCATCTTGGTCAATGAACCGCGACCATTTTAGCAATCTTTCGTTCCCCCGGCCTAAGAAGGCTCCATATGAAATTTGAGCAAATTTGGCTCAGTGGCTTCAGAGGAGAAGTCCTTTGAAATTCTCAACAATTTTCCTATTCAAATGTATGGGGCTCATACAAATGCATAGAGAAGCAAACTTGACCTTGCCGTAAAAAGGTCAAATGTCAACGTACGACAATTCTTTTAGAATTTTGGTAGACCTCTTGTCCCCGATGATTTGTGCAAAGATTCAGCCCCATGGCATTCTTGGTTCTGGAGAAGAAGATTTTTAAAGGTTTTTACCATATATGGGCATGGCGGCCATCTTGGTCAACGAACCGCGACAATTTTAGCAATCTTTTGTTTCCCCACCCTAAGATAGCTCCATATGAAATTTGAGCAAAACTGGCTCAGAGGCTTCAGAGGAGAAGTCATTTGAAATTCTCAACAATTTTTCCCATTCAAATGTATGGGGCTCAAATAAATGCATAGGGAAGCGAACTTGACCTTGCCATAAAAAGGTCAAACGTCAACGTACGACAATTCTTTTAGCAACTTTGGTAGACCTCCCGTCCCCAATGATCCATGCAAAGATTCAGCCCCAAGGCATCCTCGGTTCTGGAGAAGAAGATTTTACAGGTTTTTACCATATATGGGCATGGCGGCCATCTTGGTCAACGGACCGCGACCATTTTAGCAATCTTTCGTTCCCCCACCCCAAGGAGGCTCCATATGAAATTTGAGCAAAACTGGCTCAGCGGCTTCAGAGGAGAAGTCGTTTGAAAATGTTAACAGACGGACGCACGCACGGGCGACAGACGAAAAGTGATCACAATAGCTCATCCTGACCATAGCTCAGGTGAGCTAAAAATGTAGTGGCTAGCTGCAGCACGGCGCTATTTGCTATGAGGTGGAGAATCCAGTTGTTTGTCTTTTGCACTCACCGACTAAGTGCTCAGTTGTTGTGAAAGTGAAAGTATATTAAATTGCATATGTCTGATAATATTGAGCTTTATTGCTTATCATTGTGATACTTATGCACATGTAAATACAGCAAGTATAAGCTATGTTGGTATGTCATTCCTTATATTAATAATAAAGCAGCACCTTCACTCGGAAATTGCAATACGGAAATTCTTTAACAAGAGGCCCACGGGCCACGGGTCGCTCATCTGAGTGACATAGCCACTGCAGATATGCAGATGTTATGCAACATTTTTCCAATCCTGTCATTGCAACTAATGAAAAGATCATCATTTAAGCAGTTCTTAATTTTGAAGAAGAATATATATGGAATGCCAGTCAATTGAGCGTGATCATTTGAACAAACTCTAAATGTCAGCCAGCTTGGATTTATGATCAGCATGATTTTAGCTATTTTTGATCTATGAGTCACCCCAATGCTTCCTACCAAGTTTCGAGTCAACTGGCCTTTCGGTTCAGGAGAAGAAGCGAAAAATAGATTTTCAAGATGGCTGCCATGGCAGCCATCTTGGATATCTGATTAGCAGGATTTTAGCTATTTTTGATCTACAAGTCACCCCCAATGTCTCCTACGAAGTTTTGAGTCAATTGGCCTTTCGGTGCAGGAGAAGAAGCTAAATATAGATTTTAAAGATGGCGGCCATGGCGGCCATCTGGGATTTTGGATCAGAACGATTTTAGCTACATTTGATCTACAAGTCACCCTGATGCTTCCTACTAAGTTTCGAGTCAAGTGACTTTTGGGTTTAGGAGAAGAAGCGAAAAATAGATTTTCAAGATAGCCGCCATGGCGGCCATCTTGGATTTACGATCGGAATGATTTAAGCTATTTTTGATCTACAAGTCACCCAAATGCTTCCTACCAAGTTTCGGGTCAACTGGCCTTTTGGTTCAGGAGAAGAAGCGAAAAATAGATTTTCAAGATGGCTGCCATGGCGCCCATCCTGGTTTTACGATCGGCATGATTTTAGCTATTTTTGATCTACAAGTCACCCCAATGCTTTCTACCAAGTTTGGAGTCTATTGGCCTTTCGGTTCAGGAGAAGAAGCGAAAAATAGATTTTCAAGATGGCTGCCATGGTGGCCATCTTGGATTTCCAATAGGCATGATTTTAGCTATTTTTGATCTATAAGTCACCCAAATGCTTCCTACCAAGTTTGGAGTCAATTGGCTTTTGGGTTTAGGAGTAGAAGCGAAAAAAAGATTTTCAAGATGGCGGCCATCTTGGATTTCCGATCGGCACGATTTTAAGCTACTTTTGATCTACAAGTCACCCTGATGCTTCCTAGCAAGTTTGGAGTCAATTGGCCTTTCGGTTCAGGAGAAGAAGCGAAAAATAGATTTTCAAGATGGCTGCCATGACGGCCATCTTGGATTTACGATCGGCAGGATTTTAGCTACTTTTGATCTACAAGTCACCCTGATGCTTCCTAGCAATTTTGGAGTCAACTGGCTTTTCGGTTCAGGAGAAGAAGCGAAAAATATATTTTAAAGATGGCGGCCATAGCGGCCATCTTGGATTTCCGATCGGCACGATTTTAGCTATTTTTGATCTACAAGTCACCCTGATGCTTCCTAGCAAGTTTGGAGTCAATTGGCCTTTCGGTTCAGGAGAAGAAGCGAAAAATAGATTTTCAAGATGGCGGCCATGGCGGCCATCTTGGATTTCCGATCGGCATGATTTTAGCTATTTTTGATCTACAAGTCATACCGATGCTTCCTACCAAGTATCAAGTCAATTGGCCCAGGGGTGTAGGAGGAGTAGGCTTTTAAAGCAATTGTTGACGCCGGACGACGCACGACGCACGACGGACGACGGACATTGACTGACCACAATAGCTCACCATGAGCACTTTGTGCTCAGGTGAGCTAATAATGGTTACCCCGGGGTATCTTGCCCCCCACCCTGGGAGCTGCCTCCCATCCCAGAAAACCTGGCAAACTCAATTCAAAATGATTTTTTTTTTTTTTATGACAAATTTATATCACACAATTATCAGAACAGCAGTAATGTATGTTTTTCATTATTTTTCTCTTTATGGGAGGAGGTTGGGGCTAAGATACTGTAGCCTAAGCATTTTCCTCCCAAACTCAGAAGTCCTTGCAGACACAGTTCAGAAAGATATATTTTATCACTTTTAATAGAATTTCCCATTGAACAGGTCATTAAAGAAATTCCAGTATTTGATATTACCTATCTTTCTTTGTACAGGAAGGGATGAGGAGTAAAATACCCTGGCCTGGGCAGCTTGCCCCTCGGGGGTGAAGATACCCTGGCCTGGGCAGCTTGCCCCCAACCCCTGAAAACTTGGCAAACTCTGATCTGAAAAGCTATTAAATCATTTTCAAGTTAAAATTCTAATGCACAGACATTAGAATGGTAGTAGTACCTGCTTTTATTCCATAAGATGTTCAATGCCAGGTAAGGGCTTTGCCGGAGCATGCTCCTCAGTTGGCCTTGGGCATAACTCCGGAGGCAAAAGCCTGAAAACTTCATTGATTGCCCTATCAAAGGACCAGGTTTCAATCTCGGATTCTGAACCTGAGTCCTTTGTAGAGCATTGCAAAGTTTGTTCAGGTTGTGGTATTGTCTGGACATTATTTATTTCCGCGGGCTGCAGAAAGCTAGGGTTCTGTGCAGCCTGCTGACTATATCTACTTCTTTTGTATCTTCCATAATCATGTGACTGATTATCAGATAAAGAAGAAGAAGAAAAAGAAGAAGAAGAAGTATATCATCTTCTCCTCTTCTTGTGAGAATGTTTCGATCTTTTCGACTTTCTGCTTCTTTCGTGAGGGTCTGAAGATGCAGACCTAGAAAGGGAGGATGTAAAAAGATGATCTACATCTCCTTCTCTTCTTGGATTTATGTTTATTTCTAGACTGATCCCTCCTGGAAAAATGTCCAGAGAGGGAAGTCTGAGAAGCTTGTCTGTCATCCGATCCCCAGTTGTTGTAGGGCAGCTCCAGTATAACACTGAGGTCGAACATATTACTAAAGTCCGGTTCCAGGGGAAGTAAAACTCTTTTTGAGCTAGCTGGGTTATTAGTGAACTCCATGCCCATGGCATGAGTTTCACTAATTATAGGTTGATATAAAGTCTGATGACTGGTGACCGGTGGCCGGCTGACCGGTGGCCGGTGAATATTGACTTTCTCCTGTGATGAAATTTTCTAGTTCCAATGACTGGTGGCCGGCGACCCGTGACTGGTGATCGGTGACGGTCCGTGGCCGATCTGTGATGTCTTCTTGTCCACTGGGCCAATGGCAGGTGGCTGGTTGACCGGTGACTGCTGGACTTACCCAAGGGTACATGAACCCTTGGAGTTGCCACCTTAATGGGTCTTCCCCCGGGCAGCAGGGTCATGTGGGGTAGTGTTCCAATTTTTTTTTCCTCTTCTTCTCGTCTGATGAATCAGACATGGCTTGCGAACTCTTTCTCTTCTTAGACATGACCCACTTTCTAGAAGTGTAAGTTCTTCTTTTCTCAGAAAGTTTCCAGGTAGAATCCAACCAGGAGCTACACGTGGAGCATGTTGATTCCCTGGAACAATGAGAACATTTAATGCATTTATTATGATTATCCCAATGCAATTTTATATGACCACATTCGCCGTGATGAACAGTCATGAAAGTCGCAAAAACTCATTACAACGAAGGAGCAAAGAATAATTTCAAGAAAACGAAAAATGATTTTCAACCAAAAATAGTATGAAAAGTGAAAGGCATGGTAAAGGAACATGAGAAAGAACAAAGAATATAATTTCAACCAGAGAAAAAGGAAGACAAATAGATTTCTTTCACATGCAGAAAAAATCCATGTTTACTTTCTTTGTTCATAGAAAAGAAACTGACAGGTGATCAAAAGAGCGAGAGGAATGACGTCACATATGGTGACTGCCTAAGGGACTTTTGGATTAAGACTGTATGGGACGACGTTACTGTCGTTTTTCTGTGGAAGGTAAAGCACGTTATCAATAGGTTAATGCATTGTGCAGAAATTTAAAATTCTAATGCACAGACATTAGAATGGGTAGTAGTACCTGCTTTTACCTATTTTTTCACTTTACGGGAAGGGGATTGGGGCCAAAATACTGTGGCCCTAGTGGTTCGCTAAAAGCCTCTTAAATTTTTGTAAACAAAGTTTCAGAATATCTTAATTATTTGAATTTCACACTTAATAGGACATTTGAATTATTCCAATATTTATATTACTATTTCCTGTCTTTCTTCAGACAGGAAGGGATGGTTAGATACCCTACCCTGGGCAGCTCCCCCAACCCCATCCCCCCCACACCCACACACACACCCCAAAAGCCATGGAAACTAGGCAAACTGGGATCAGAAAACATTTTTAATCATTTTAAACATAAATTTCTTATGCATGGACATTAGAACTGTAATAATACCTGCATTTATATATTTTTCTATGAGAAGGGACTGGGCCAAAATACTGTCGCCGGAACAGTTTGCTCCCAACCTCAGAAAATCTTGTAAAAAAAACTCAGAGATTTGTTTTTATCTTTTTAAAAACAATTTCCCATTTAACTGGTCATTTCAATATTTCTGTTATTTAACATTATCTATCTTTCTTCAGATAGGCTGGGGTGGGGGGTAAGATACCCTGGCCTGGGCCCCCAGGGGGTGAAGATACCCTGGCCAGGACAGCTTGCCCCCCATCCCTGGAAACTTGGCAAACTCAGATCAGAAAAGCTATTTAATCATTTACAACTTAAATTTCTAATGCACAGACATTAGAATGGTAGTAGTAACTGCTTTTACTTGTGTTTTCACTTTACAGGAAGGGCATTGGGGCCAAACTACTGTGGCCCAAGAAATTGCTCCCAAACTCAGAAAACCTTGTAAACAAAATTTTAAGTTCAGAATGTTATTTATATTTTTCTTTTTTTTTTTTTAAATAATTTCCCATTTAACATGTCAGTTGAATATTCCTGTTATTTAATATTATTTTTCTTTCTTTAGATAGGCTTGGGTGGGGGTAAGATACCCTGGCCTGGGCAGCTAGCCCCCCAGGGTTGAAAATATCCTGGCCTGGGCAGCTTGCCCCCCACCCCTGGAAACTTGGCAAACTCAGATCAGAAAAGCTATCTAATCATTTAAAACTTAAAATTCTAATGCACAGACATAAGAATGGTAGTAGTACCTGCTTTTTACCTATTTTTTCACTTTATGGGAAGGGGATTAGGGCCAAAATACTGTGGCCCAAGAAGGTTCTCCCATACTCAGAAAATCTTGTAAACAAAATTTAAGTTCAGAATGTTATTTATATATTTTTTTTTTAAATAATTTCCCATTTAACAGGTCATTTGAATATTTCTGTTACTTTATATTATCTTTCTTTCTTTAGACAGGCTGGGGTGGAGGTAAGATATCCTGCCCCGGGAACTTGGCAAACTCAGATCAGACAAGCCATTTAATCGTTTAAAACTTAAAATTCTAAAGCTCAGACATTAGAATGACAGTAGTACCTATGGTACCTTGCCCTAGAACCCTTCCCTTTCTGAGAAAAATAAGTAACAGTCATATTATGAATATTCAAATGACTGTTAAACCGTAAATTCTATTAAAAGTAACTTTCGGAATGGAGTCTGGCAGGTTTTCTGCTAAGCTGCTATATGTAACCCTCCATTTCCTTTTATTCAGTAAAAAGGTGCATATTTGTGTATAAAATCACTTCTCATGTTTGTAGCTTAAAGAATTTTTATTTAAAAAGAATAAAATCTTTCTGAATTAAGTTCTATCAGGTTTTCTTTGGGTTGGGGTGCAAGATGCCCAGGCCACGGTATCGTCACCCTTCGGGGAGGGTGGGTGGGGTTTGACGGCCCAGAGGCAGCTGGCGCCACAGGTTACTGTATCCCTTCTAAAGCCTATATCTGTGCCACTCATTTTCCAGGACTATCCAGTAAAAGCATATCCTATCAGGTTAAAGATGAATATGCACCTCAGGGTATCTTACCCTCCACCCCTACCTGTTTAGAGAAAAAAGGTTAATCAGGTTTGCCATGTTTCTGTTAGAAGGATTTTTATTTAAAAGAAGAAAAAACTTACTGAATTAAGTTGTGTCAGATTTTCTTGAGGCAGGAAGCAAGCTGCCCAAGCCAGGGTATCTTCACCCAGGGGTGGGGTGGGGGGAGGGGGGGGGGGGGCAGGGACAGGGGGCAAGCTGCCCAGGCCATGGTATCTTATCCCCCACCCCTTCCTGTTCAGAGAAAAACTGTTAATGGTCGATATTATGAATATTCAAATGACTGTTAAATAGAAAAGTCTATTAAGTGATAAACTATCTTTTTGAATGGTCTGTCAGGTTTTCTGGGATAGGTGCAAGCTTCTTAGGCTCTCAATTTCCTCCTATTCAGTAAAAGATGCATATGTACGAGGGATGTTCGATATGAATTGCTTATTTCTATCTGGAGACTTCAAATTTCAAGTTAGCCCAAAAGTACTCATTTCATGCCCTCGAAATACTCCCCGTGGCTAGAAATGCAAAGTTTCAGCCGATGTATCCACTTCTTGAAGGTGTCACGGTACGCTGATTTGGGCACAGTAATAAGGTACTGATGAATGGCAGATCCAAGTGCCTGTCGGGACTGGTATTTCCGCCCAGCAAGGAATGCTTTCAATTTCGGAAACAAAAAGAAATCACATGGGGCAAGGTCTGGAGAATACTGGGGGTGAGGCAAAACAGTTACTTTTTCTTTCTTCAAAAACGCCGTAACTATTGCGGATGTATGAGCTGGGGCATTGTCATGTAGAAGACGGACATGTTTAAAACCAGTGGCAGTTCTGATAATACTTTTTCAGTTTCTTCAGTATTATGTCTTTGTAGTACTTTCCGGTGATGCTTTTGCCCTTTTTCACTGGCACTTTTATTGCGACTCCTTCACCAGAGAAGAAGATTGCATACAAAACCTTCTTTGTACTCAAAGAACGTTTGGCAATTATTGGGCATTTGCTGTGTTTAGTGGCCCAAATCTTATTGCTTACCTTTCTGACGGGCACAAAATAATGGACCCAGGTTTCATCACCTGTGACGACATTGGCAAACTGCTTTTTGTCATATTTTGGAAACATTTGAAGCAGCTTTTTGGCCACTTTAACCCGTTGCCTCTTTTGCTCGTCAGTCAACAGATGTGGCACCCATCTAGCAGAAATCTTTCTGACTTTCAAATGCTTCTTCAAAATAAGGTGAACCGTTGATAGTGATATGCCTACCTTTCGTGCAATATCACGAACTGTAAATCTGGCATCTCCTTCAATGATTTCCTTTATTTTGGAAACGATTTCTTTACGAGATGCAGATTTTGGCCTACCTGATTTCGGTGCATTTTTGATGGACTCTACACCAGACTCAAATTTCTTTTTCCACCGCCGAACTGTGTCATAAGACACACAAGAAGGTCCAAAAGCAGTAGAAATTTCAGTCATCAGCTTCTTCAAAGAACAACCAAGTTTTGAGCGAGCTTTGATGTAAGCCCGTATTTCATCTTTTTTGTCGACGCTTCTACCAACCATTTTTACTACAGTGGTCAATGACTGCGTGTATTCAAATGGCAAATTTTATGTCTTACACTTAGTCTAACATGTACATTTATACACCATTGTGTAGATACTGAATAGCCCTATACAGGTATGTATTGGTTTTTATCGTGCCCCACGTGGATATCGAGCTAGAGGACAATAAGCAATTCATTTCGAACATCCCTCGTACATAAAAAATAAGTTTTGCCATTTTTTGTTATAAGGATTTTTATTTAAAAGAAGAAAAAACTTACTGAATTAAGCTGTGTCAGGTTTTCTTGAGGCGGGGAGCAAGCTGCCCAAGCCAAGGTATCTTCACTGTGGGGGTGGGGGAAGGGGGGGGGTCACTGTATCTTACCCCCACCCTTTCCTGTTCATATAGAAAGACAGTTAATAATCAATATTATGAATATCCAAATGCCTGTTCAATAGGAGTCTGATACAGAAATGAAAATTGCTGTGTTGCATGCCTTGCTTGAATTTGCTTTGCAAACCTTGATTTATGGGCTTTCCGACACTTTAAGAAGATTTGATGACAGTGATGTAACCTGTATGATGGTTGTCGAGCTCAGATGCAAGGACAAATGCCTTTTTCATCCCTCCATCATGCATCATGAGCAGCAAGCACCAAGTGCGTCCTTGACCAAGACGCTTTGTCTGCAATGCTTAATAGCGAGCACAGCTTGCGGGTCGCGAACGAAGTGAGCTCTACGGTAGAGAATATGATCAAGGAAAAGTAACATACAATGATATATACTTTCAGCAGTAATCGCTCTGACCAATTTTCTTCCATTTTTTTTCTTCCCGGAAGTTGTCACCGAAAGTTGGAGGACTTGATTATGGGTCTCACTAATAAGCATCACGAAGTGACCAAACGAATGTCAATAAGTGTCACGAACATATTTTGCTGATTAATATTTTTATTATTTATTATTGATTTACATCATATTTTTATATACTGATATTCATTCTTTAATGATGCTGTGAAGGGCTTTTGAAGAGTGCAGATATATGTCTGTGCTGTGCTCTGTCTCACATTTAGGCTAAGCCTATTTTCATATTATTAGCGAGCATAGCTTGCGACGCGCGAAGCACGTTGCAAGCGAAGTGAGCTCTACGTTAGAGAATATGATCAAGGAAAAGTAATATACAACAATATATACTTTCAGCAGAAATCGCTCTGACCAATTTTCTTCCTGTTTTCTTCCCGGAAGTTGTCACCGAAAGTTGACAGGACTGGAGCAGACTTGATACTAATAAGCGTCGCAAAGTGACAAGAAACGAGTGTCAATACATGTCATTAACATATATTGTTGATTATTTTTATCATTTATTTTTTATTTATTGTTGATTTACATATATTTTTTATAGCGACCACAACCCGCTACGCTAACGAAGCATTGCGAAAACACGCCTATTCAAATATACTTAAAATTTTACCACCAAAACATGAAAATTTTCAGATAAAAATTCTGGTATTTTTTCACATTTCTGCTCAAAACATAGATTGTGGGTACTCATTAGAACCGCCTCGATGAGTACCCACAATCTATGTTTTGAGCAGAAATAAGAAAAATAATGTATACCCCTGTAAACCCCAGTTTTACAATATAAAAGTGGGGTTTAAGGGGGTCAAAATTATATAGGCATGTTTTCGTGATGGTGAGCTCTACGGTAGAGAATATGATCAAGCAAAAGTAACATACAACGATATATACTTTCAGCAGAAATCACTCTGACCAATTTTCTTCCCGTTTTCTTCCCGGAAGTTGTGACAACCCAGAATTTGACAGGATTCGAGCGAACTTGATACTAATAAGTGTCACGAAGTGACAAGAAACGATTGTCAATAAGTGTCACGCGCATATATTGCTAATTATTTTTATTATTTATTATTGATTTTCATATATTTTTATATACTGATAGTCATTCTTGAATGATGCTGTGAAGGAATTTTGAAGAGACTACAGATAGGGTCTGTACTGTGCTCGCATTTAGGCTAAGCCTATTTTCATATAACTGGTTTCTTCCAAAGGAGATCAGTGCGTATTAATAATATTCAAAAATTAATGTGTCGCAGTATATTACAGTGAACAGTGTGTCCAATACTCACTTAATGCCTTTTGCCATCGTTTATATTTGGGTGTACTTGTTTAGAAAATAAAAGGAAGCAGAATTTTGGAGTGTATTCTAATCTACGGTATTCCCGGGATCCATATCACGGTATTCATAGGAAAAAATAAAGCACCGCAAGCATAATACCCCGCCATAGCAATTATTTGTTTATGTATTAGTTATCGTTGCGAAAATGTCGGGAAAGAAAATGACGGAGGGACGGATAACAATCCTAAACCAGATCTTGATAATATCGGCAATGGACAATCATCCGGAAACGAAAATATGGGCGTGTCTCGGGCAGGTAACTCCGTCAAAAATTGACGAAATTTGCCCATTAGCAATCCCTAACCAGATCTCCACAATATCAATGCACATACCAAGTTTGGTGAAAATCCATTGATGTTTACTCAAGTTATCATCCGGAAACGAAAAACGGACGGACGGACGTACGATGGACGGACGGACAGAGGGACGGACTCACGGACGACCAACGTGAAACCATAATACCCCGCCACTATTGTGTGGCGGGGTATAAAAAGTAAGAGAAAAGTCCAGGGAGTGCCACAATCACAAACCGCAGCCCTTCCCAGACACCAAGAGGAAGAGGAAACCGACAAATCCAAACAAGCACAAATCGAACAAACGTATGAAAAGCACTAAGATTAGCTCTCTCTTCCCCAAGCGAGGTAATCGCAATGCTAAAAGGACTGAAAAACACAAGAACAAAATGACACAAGGTAAGACATAAAACAAATCGCCTCGTAGAATTAACCACAAAGCAACAAAGAGTAAGACTAACACCGGGACCACCGCCGAAGAACGGTCAGTAGAGTAAACCACCGCGGGGTTTAAAGCGGTGCATGCTAATCTACGGTATTCCCGGTATCCATGTCCCGGTATTCATAGAAGTTTATGTGTTTGAGACAGCACAACATCAAAAGTACTTGGCAGATTTTAATAATTTAAACACCAAATTAACGGCAATAATCTACAAAATAATGATATTTGATAAAAAGAATATTTGTTGCTGATGCTGCAGGATGTTGTCAAAGTTCCGGTGTCGAGATTCACTTGTCCCGGTATCCATAGGGGCACACGTATTTGACATGGCATAACATCAAAACTACGTGATCGATTTTAATAAATTAAACACCCAATAAAAGGCAATACTCAAATCTATGACTAAAATATAAATTTGTAAAAATATATCAGTTGCTGATGTTGTGGCATTCTGTCAAAGTCCCGGTATCGAGGTTCACTTGTCCCGGTATCCATAGGGGCATACGTCTTTGACAGGGAAAAACATCAAAACTACATGATCGATTTTAATAAATTAAACCCCAATAAAAGGCAATACTCCAATCTATGCATAAAATATAAATTTGTAAAACTATATCAGTTGCTGATGTTGTGGCATTCTGTTAAAGTCCCGGTATCGCGGTTCACATTTCCTAGTATTCATTGAGGTCTCCGTGTGTGACATGACATAATATCAAAATTACTTAATTGATATTAATAAACTAAACATCCGATTAAAGTAATGCTCCAATCTATAAAATAATTACAAATATATACAAAATGTCAGTTGCTGATGTTGCAGCAGTTTGTCAAAGTCCCGGTATCGGGATCCAAATGTTCGGCGCAGGTTGAAGAAAACCGCCCATTTGATCTATTATTATTATTATTATTAGTAGTAGTAGTAGTAGTAGTAGTATATACAATACAATACAATACAAATAACTTTATTCAGCATAAAACATTATACAATGTTTGTAGCCAAAGAAATACAAATCAAACAGTGACAACATACATGAAGACATTTGTTTCGTTTACCGAAGAGCAAAACTGCAAAGGTCAAAATATCATGTGAATATAAATATACTTAAGAGGCATACAATAAAAGTATCTTAGCATTACCCAAGATAGCATGACAACGTTGGCCCAACATTGAAATATGGTTGAAATATGGTCGGACAGTTGGCTTACCGTTGGCATCAGATGTACAACATTGCACCAACGTTGGGCCAACGTCATACAAATTTGATAAATTGCAGAGAAAAATAAGTTTTATGCGCTAACATTGCGCCAAATTTGGCCCAACATATGTATTTAGATGCATGTTCCCCACATGATTTTAGTTTATGTGGTAACGTTGGACCTTCGTTGGCCCAACGTTGAAATGTGGAAAATACATCATGATTAAATTTTTCGAATGGATTAATAAATGAAAATGTTACAATATTTGTAGTCTTTACTTTATTTACGATGAGCAATTAACTTCATTAACTTCAATAATGACCGCCACGTGCGAATACTTAACAAGAACATGCCTTTCAAAAATTTCTATTTTCATTACTATAATTTTGTATACATGTATTTTTAATCGAACTTACCGATGCATTATAATGTTGTAGTTAATTTTTTTTTAATTAATTAATTTATTTATTTGTTGTTGTTATTTTTTTTTAATTTGTTTTCATCGTTTTCGGAACATTTATGAAAATTACTGGATGCGTAATAAATAGGGTAGAGTCTGATCAGACGTCGCGTTCTCGGGCGTCTGATCTGGGTCTACACTGTTTGGAATGCTTCAAAACAATTTCAATCACAAGCATCTCCGAGTGCTCAAATTCAATTTGACGGCAAAAATCATTGGACAATGAGTTTTCAGACTTCTTTAGACCCAGATACAGTTTATTACATTGATAGTCTTAGTGAAAATATCAAGGGATTAAAAATAATGTACAAATACAACTATGTCAAATTTACTGTAAAGACCAGAAATTTGGGACCCAGACTTTCGTAACAGTAAAAATTCCTAGAGTTCAGCAGCAACCTAATTCATACCATTGTGGCGTTTTTGCATTAGCCAGTCTAGTCGACTTCTGTTTTAATCCAACGACTTTTAATTTTCGTACATGTTATTGGGTAAGTGAGATGCGTTCGCATTTGCTGAACTGTTAAGAAAAGAGATTAATGTCGCCTTTCCCAAGAGAACAGTCTCGCTGCAGAGGAACTAAGTTACATGTAGCTACTGTAAATCCAAAATCACCCAACATTGCTGTTTGGTGTCATTGTAAACTTCCAGAATTTGTCGATGGCATGGTGTGCTGCGAAGGCAGAAAATGCAAACAGTGGTTTCATAAAAATGCATCGGCTTAAATAAATCCTTAGATACTACATGGCAGTGCGTTTCCTGCGGTCACCTACATAATTAGTGGATTTGATTTTCGTATAATACTTAAAAAAAACTATTGGGTGTCGTGTAGGGCGAATCACGGCGTCTCATCAGCGTCTACCGCGTTTTCCAATAATCCAGCAAATTTTAGTGTTATCTACCGTATGTATTCGGACAGACAAATCTGTTAAAACAGTGTAGACCCAGATGAAACTGCAGAATCAAGCGTCTCAGCAGCGTCTACACTGTTTTCCACTAATCCAGCATTTTTGGACACAAATTCGAGTAGTAAATTGTACATGTTCAAATTTTAGAAAAGGTGTGTAAGAACTTGAAGCGACAGAATGTTTAGGGTAAATACGGTAAATACTGCTTGGGCAAAAATAAACTGCAATTATTATAGCTTGGAGTACTGCGGAGTACTGTTGTGTGTGTGTGTGTGTGTGTGTGTGTGTGTGTGTGTGTGTGTGTGTGTGTGTGTGTGTGTGTGTGCGTGTGTGTTTTGAATTTATTTAATGTCATACCGTCTCTACCCAGTTTTCATGCCAGGGCGGGCTTATCGCAATACTTGGATTTTAGCATAATCCTGCAACATCAGTACCCAAACTATTTTATAAAATACCTGTATTTTTTTTTACTTAAATTGTTTTTTTTTTTCTCTGGTTTTATAATTTTTAAAAATCAGTCAAATCATATCTTATCAGAAACCATTTGATGTTACGCTGTGTGCTGTGCCTGCCAAACAATATCGGGACTTTGAGTACTCTGGATATTATGCTTTATCAAACACAGTCCTCATTGAATACCGGGACATGTGGATCCCGATACCGGGACTTTGACATAATGCTACAACATCAGCAACTGACATTTTTTTTATTTGTTTATAATTATCTTATAGCTTGGAGCATTGTCTTTAATCGGATGTTTAATTTATTAAAATCAATTAAGCAATTTTGATATTATCTCCTGTCACACACGGAGACCGCAATGAATACCGGGACATGTGAACCTCGATACCGGGATTTTGACAGAATGCCACAACATCAGCAACTGGCATATTTTTACAAATTTATATTTTTTTCATAGATTAGAGTTTTGCCTTTTATAGGGTGTTCAATTCATTAAAATCGATCGCGTAGTATTGATGTTATGCCATGTCAAAGACGTATGCCCCTATGGCTACCGGGACAAGTGAATCTCGATACCGGGACTTTGACAACATCTTGTAACATCAGCAATACATATTTTTTTTATCAAATATCATTATTTTGTAGATTAGATTATTGCCGTTAATTTGGTGTTTAAATTATTAAAATCTGCCAAGTACTTTTGATGTTGTGCTGTGTCAAACACATAAACCTCTATGAATATCGGGACATGGATACCGGGAATACCGTAGATTAGTATGCTCCGTTTAAAGCACTTTTACAGCTAGCCAACTTCACCCTGGGTCCCGATGCTACTCTTAATACAGAAATACATACAAATTCGGTAGTAGAAGTCCTTATGTTTAACATAGCATAACATCAAAAGTACTTGACCGATTTTAATAATTTAAACACCAAATTAAAGGCAATAGTCAATCTACAAAATAATGATATTTCATTAAAAATATTGGTTGCTGATGTTGCAGGATGATGTCAAAGTCCCGGTATCGAGATTTACTTGTCCCGGTATCCATAGAGGCATGCGTTTTTTGACATGACATAAAATAAAAATTACTTGTTCGATTTTAAAAGCCCAAATACCTACTTCTTGGGTATTAAATCATGTCATATCAAAGCCATGCTTATTATTATTATTATTATCAAAATAATTATAGTAAGAATAAAAGTAGTAGTAGTAGTAGTAGTAAATATAATAACAGATAAATTTTATTGTATTATTGTATGGAGCACAGAAATAGGTCTAAAGCAAATTAACTGTAAGGGATAATTTGTGCAATATCCGTGTCTGTTAAAAACTTGAGCCGTCACATGAGAAAAGAGCACTTAGAGGTATCCGATTTGTGGTAATTTAGATATACATTGGAACCCCCTAATGTTGCTGAAGACATGGGTTTTTGGCTGAAGCTTCATCAAGGTCCCTGCTACCCGTCTGCGAACAGCAAAAGCTCTGGCGATAATATAATTTCTGATTGAAGTTAACATGCTTCTAGATAAAACATACACAGTAAGGTGGAAGCCATTTACAACTGAGATCTCGTATAAAGACAGAACTATGATGATCTGTTTTTAATAATCTACGTTTTTTGAGCATAAATTAGAAAAAAAAATCACAGTTTTTTATCTGAAAATTTTCAGTTTTTGGAAGTAAATTTTCTATATATTTGAAGAGGCGTGTTTTCATTTGACAAATTAAACCAGTTATTTGACAAATTAAAGCAGTTATTTTTACTATGGTGAGTAAACAAATAAGAATACAATTTTGTTTTCTGTTGAACTTTTTTAGCATATGTATCGTCATTGTACATTCGATGAACATTTCGTGTATTTTAGGCTTTAGACAAGTTTCAATAATGATAATAATATTTTTATTTCTTTTCAAAATAAACTTCGAAATGATGAAGAGTCTAACTGAAAGTGAAAATTTAATGAAATAAACGCAGATCGTTTCACGCATTGTTTGTCATCTAACGAACCGATTATTTGTTAACGGCGAGTAATTAACTTCATTAACTGCAATAATGACTGCCACGTGCGAATACTTAACGTGAATACGCCTTTCCAAAATTTCTATTTTCATTACTATAAAAATTATATATATTTTTACTCGAACTTGCCGATGCAATTCAATGTTGTTGTTTTTTTTTTTTTTTTTTTTTTTTTAAATTTGTTTTCATCTATCTACCATGATATAACATGATATTTTTCGGAACATTTGCACCGATGAATTCCTCATTACAAGTCATTACAAGCTTGGACCCAATATACAATATTATTAGGTCCGAGTTACAAGTGGAGATTTATAATAAAATGGTTTATGCTATCATTCTCGCTCTTCTGCTGAATGAATGAAAAATTGCTGGATGCGTAACAAATAGGGTAGACCCTGATTAGACGCCGCGTTTTTGCCCTTCGGTCCCTTCGCAGTTTGCCCCCTCTAGTCGAGAAATTCAGTGTATGTTAAGCACATCCGGTTTTCAAGTATCCTTTACACGAGAGAACTTCTGCTTTGTCGGACACTGAATGGATTGCGTTACCAGCTTCTCGGACCTCGGTTTCCTTCGCAACGGTAGTTCTCTCAGTTCACGTTGCCAAGCCTTCACATGCAGCCCGCGGCTGTTCCATCTGTTCGGTATGTATTCGGACAGACATGCCTGAGCAAACAGTGTAGACCCAGATGAGACTGCAGAATGCGGCGTCTCTATCAGCGTCTAACCTGTTTTCCATCTGTCCAGTATTTTTAGTGTATGTACCGTATGTATTCGGATAGACAGGACTGAGCAAACATGTAGACCCAGATGAGACTGCACAATGTGGCGTCTCACCAGCGTCTACACTGTTTTCCACTAATCCAGATTTTTTAGACACAACTTCGAGCAGTAAATTGTATATGTTCAAATTTTAGAAGAGGTATGGCAAGGAGCTGAAGTGTCCAAACATTTAGGATAAATACGGTAGATACTGCTTGGGCAAAAATATACAACAATTATTCATCTTATAGATTCGAGTATTGCCTTTTAATTCTGTGTGTGTGTGTGTGTGTGTGTGTGTGTCCAAACGATGTTTTCAAAAACCTGTTTTTTTGCCTAATTTGTTTTTAATCTGGTGTTTATTTATTTGTTTTTTTTTTTAAATCAGTCAAATATTTTGATGTTAAGCTTTGCCAAACACGTAGACCGGGACAAGTAATTTTCGATATCGGGACTTGGACGAGTGTCACGATCTGTAAAGTTGCAAGTATCAAGTTAAAATTGTCGAGTATCAAGTTAAAATTGTCGAGTATTAAGTAAAATTGGTCGAGTATCGAGTTGAATTGGTCGAGTATCGAGTTAAATTGTCGAATATCGAGTTAAAATTGTAGAGTATCGAGTTAGAGTTAAGCTGGTCGAATATCGAGTTAAAATTGTTGTAGTATCAAGTTGAATTGGTCGAGTATCAAGTTAAAATTGTCGAATATCAAGTTAAAATGGTTGAGTATCGAGTTAAAAATGTTGAGTGTCGAGTTACAATTGTCGAGTATCGAGTTAAAATTGTCGAGTATCGAGTTGAATAGGTCGAGTATCACGACAAAATTGTCGTGTATCAAGTTAAAATGGTTGAGTATCGAGTTAAAAATGTTGAGTGTCGAGTTAAAATTATCGAGTATCGAGTTAAGTTTGTCGAGTATCAAGTTAAAATTATCGAGTATCGAGTTAAAATAGTCGAGTATCGAATTGAAATTGCCGAGCATACTGTCTCAGTGTGCAGGCTGGTCCGAGTCATTCCTGGTTGCATATGTCCCAAAGGACGTTGTCGCGACATGACCCATATGTTCTCTCAACTCGAACTTAATCTGTGCTTAGCCACCAAGAACTCACATTTTATTGTTTTTAGCTCTGTTGTTGTCACGACGTCGGCGTCAGTGTCTTGGTCAGTGTCACACTTGCTTTAAAGTTTTACGACCAAGTTTTTTAAGCATGCATATCTTGGCAACTAAAGATTAGAACCCTTTCATACTAAGTATATAATCACATATTAGAGTAAAATTCTCGTCCATGATACCATACCCAAGGGTCAGGCCCTTGGGTGGGCCTAGGGATCAAAAACTAGATCACATTCACTTTGAAGTTTTACAACAAAGTTATCTCAGCTACCACTGGTCAGAACCCTTTCATTTTTGAAGTATAATCATATTATAGAGTAAACGTCTATTCAAAAACATTGCACCCCAGGTTAAGCCCAGGGGTGGGGCTTAGGGGTACAAAATTAGGTCACACTCACTTAAAAGTTTTATTTTAAAGTTTTTATAAGCATTCAGATCTCAGCAACCACTGGTCAGAACCCTTTCATATTTGGAATATAATCCTATTATAGAGTAATATAATTACACTTTAAAGTTGTACGTCAAAGCTTTTCATATGCTCGTTTTGAGAACAAAACCGGGTGTCTATCCATCCAAGCGTCTGTCCCATCAGTACGTCCGCCCTTCTGTCTTGTGTCAACTTTTGGCATCATAACACTGAAACCATTTAAGATAATTTTACCAAATGTGGCTGGTATATGTATCTAGTTGAAGGACACAACCTTATGCAAAAACTGTAATTCTAACTTTCCTACTTTCAGATTTATTATACCTCTGGCACACTAAGTATGTCGAGGGGTATATAGTTTTCATCTTTCCGTCTGTTTGTCTGTCCGTCCATTTCTCCGTGTGTGCATCCGTACAAATATTAATATTTTGCGTCAAAGTTTTGTGTGAAGTTTTTTCCTTTTGCTTATACTTTTGAAAGCTTACACTTTAGGATGTTGATGTGTTGTTAGTGTTACTACTTACAGAATATCTGACATCATCTGCTGATGCTGCTGACCCAAAGCCAAGGTCACAGACTTACAAAATAGTTTGATGTTAATGTCAAATTTTTGTGTAAAGTATATATATATATATATATATATATATATATATATATATATATATATATATATATATATATATATATATATATATATATATATATATATATATATATATATATATATAGGCATACAAAGTATGTCTAGGGGTAAATAGTTTTCGTCTTTCCATCTGTTTGTCCATCCGTCTGTCCGTGCATACGTCCGTCCGAAAGTGTTAACATTTTGCGTCAAAGTTTTGCGTGAAGTTTTTTTTTTCTTTTCCTCTATATCTCGAAAAGTGTCTACTTTAAATTGTTGATGTGTGGTTAGTATTACTATTAGCTGATTACAGAATTGTTGACATCATTCCCCTGCTGCTGCTGACCCAAGGCCAAGGCCACAGACTTAGAAAATAGTGTGATGTTAACGGCAAAGTTTTACGTGAAGCTTTTTTATGTGAATTATTGTGATTATGCCTTGTATCTTTGCTATAACTTAATTTATTTGTATGAAACATTGATCATAAGTTCAGTTCAGTATGATGGGACATGGGAGTCACTGTGACCTACTTTTCACAGTCCTGTGATTTTGCCTTAAATCTTTACTTCTACTTGATGCATTTGCATGAAACTTTGGATAGAAGTTCAACATGAAACATAACTTGGAAAGACAGGTGGGTCACTGTGCCCTATTTTCAAGGTCCAGTGATTTTGCCTTGTATCTTAACTGCTACATGATGGATTTGCATGAAACTTTGGATATAAGTTAAGTTCAACTTGAAAAGTAACCTGATAAGACATTTGGATCACTGTGACCTACTTTTTATGGTCCAGTGATTTTGCCTTGTATCTTTACTGCTACATGATAGATTTGCATGAAATTTTGGATATAAGTTAAGTTTAACATGAAAAATAACCTGATAAGACATTTGGATCACTGTGACCTACTTTTTATGGTCCAGTGATTTTGCCTTGTATCTTTGCTATTACTTGGTTTATTTATATGAAATCTTTAATATAAGTTCATTTGAGCATGAAGGGTAACTTAATAGGACATGAGGGTCACTGTGAACAACTTTTCATGATTGAGTGATTTTGCCGTATATCTTTGCTATTACTTGGTTTCTTTGTATGATTGTTGAACATGTTCAATTCAGCAGGAAGGGTAACTTGATGGAATAGGGCAGTCACTATGACCTACTTTTCACTGTTTAGTGATTTTTCCATATATCTTTACTACTACTTGATCAATTTACTTGAAGCTTTGGATATAAGTTCAGTTCAACACGAAAAGTAACTTGATACATCTGGGGCACTGTGACCTACGTTATATGGTCCAGTGATTTTTTTTCTTGTGTCTTGGCTATTACTTGGTTTATGTGTATGAAATGTTTAATATAAGTTGAGTCAAGCATGAATGGTAACTTGATAAGTCATTGGAGTCGATGTGACCTACTTTTCGGTCAACTGATTTTGCCTCATATCTTCATTACTAATTGATGAATTTGCATGAAATTTGAGATATAATGTAACTTCATTGTAAATTTTGATAGGACATATGGGCCACTTTGACCTACTTTTTCAGGAGCCAGTGATATTTTGTTGTATCTTCACTACTTCTTAATGGATTTGCTCAAAACATTGGATACTATATTCAATTCACCATGAAGAAAAACTTGATATTGTTTAGTACTCTACATAGCACTGTCCAAGCATAAGATATAATTGGCGCAATTTCAGGTGAGACATAGCATTCTGCAGAATTTCTTTTTTTTTATATATATAGTCATGTATGTCACCTTCTCACGACACATTCTTTTCGTATTTAGTGTAGTATATCTGTATACAGTTGCCTTTAGCATATTGTCTCAAAATCCCTCAGTTAGGTCTTTATGTGGAGTCTAGGGTATATAATTAGGACATAGTTATTTATGTCCAAGGTTATCTTTCTGTTCTGCTGTTGCTAAATTAACTTACGAAAAGCTACATGACAAGTGCAAGGTAGAAGAAAGTGCTCCACTGAACAAGATGGCCGCCAGAGCTAAAAATATATATATATATATAAAAAAAAAAAAAAAAAAAAAACACCTTTAAATGACTTCTCCTCCTAAACGGGTAGGAGAAGTGAGGGTTTCTTTTTGTCGAGTGTCAAGTATCGAGTTGTAAAAGTTGAGTATCAAGTTAAAACTATTTTAACTTGATACTTGACTATTTTAACTTGACACTCAACTTACTTAACTCGATACTCAACAATTTTAACTCGATACTCGACTATTTTAACTCGAAACTCGACAATTTTAACTCGATACTCGACTATTTTAACTCGATACTCGACAATTTTAACTCGCTACTCGGCAATTTTAACTCGATACTCAACATTTTTAACTCGATACTCAACCATTTTAACTCGATACTCGACAATTTTAACTTGATACTCAACCAATTCAACTCGATACTCGACAATTTTAACTCGCTACTCGACCAACTTAACTCGATATTCAACAATTTTAACTCGATACTCGACAATTTTAACTTGATATTCGACCAATTCAACTCGATAGTTGACAGTTTTAACTTGATACTCAACTTTTACAACTCGATACTTGACACTCTACTAAAAGAAACCCTAATTTTTGATGATATGCTATGTCTAACAAAAGGACCTCTATGAATACCGGGATATGGATATAAAGTCATAAATAAGCAAGTAATTATACAAATTTTAATTGTGAATACAGCATTTTACATATATGGCAATATAAGATTAAATGAAATAAGTATCATGAACGCGTTTGAACCGGTCCTACTGATCACCGCAGGACACCGCAAGACACCGCAGGACACCGCAGGATACCGCAAGACACCTTTATTTACTATAAAATACCCACCAAATAAAATAAAAATGCCTTTCAATGCATAAAAATAATAAAATAAACAAGTATTCCTTCTATTCCAGTCTCTTATATTGGCCAAAGATATCTTATGTCTTTGGAGTACACATATTTATTATCGGAGGTCGCTCTACCTGTATCGGACACCGCAGGACACCTATATTTACTATAAAATACCCACCAGATGAAATAAAAATGCCGTACAATGCATAAAAATAATAAAATAAACAAATATTATTTGCATTCCAGTCTCTTATATTGGCCAAAGATACGTTATGTCTTTGAAGTACACATCGAAGGTCGCTCTCTACATGTAATGGACACCGCAGGACATATTTAGCATAGCTACCTATTAGTAATTATTTATTATCGGAGGTCGCTGTACCTGTATCGGACACCGCAGGACACCTATATTTACTATAAAATACCCACCAGATGAAATAAAAATGCCGTACAATGCATAAAAATAATAAAATAAACAAATATTATTTGCATTCCAGTCTCTTATATTGGCCAAAGATATCTTATGTCTTTGGAGTACACATAGTTATTATCGGAGGTCGCTCTACCTGTATCGGACACCGCAGGACACCTGTATTTACTATAAAATACCCACCAGATGAAATACAAATGCCGTACAATGCATAAAAATAATAAAATAAACAAATATTATTTGCATTCCAGTCTCTTATATTGGCCAAAGATATCTTATGTCTTTGGAGTACACACAGGTATTACCGGAGGTCGCTCTACCTGTATCGGACACCGCAGGACACCTTTATTTACTATAAAATACCCACCAGATGAAATAAAAATGCCGTACAATGCATAAAAATAATAAAATAAACAAATATTATTTGCATTCCAGTCTGTTATATTGACCAAAGATACGTTATGTCTTTGAAGTACACATCGAAGGTCGCTCTCTACATGTAATGGACACCGCAGGACATATTTAGCATAGCTACCTATTAGTAATATCCATAACGTGTAAAAAGGTATAATATGAAAACGCAAAAGCGGCTCATTATGGAACTTATTTATTCTGAATTTAATTTTAAGTTCCTTATTACAAGCTTCAACATGCTCATTTGTTAAACTGGCTGAATTATGGTAAAAAGTCCGACCGCTCTTGTGTTCGTCCGTGCGTCCATCCATCTATCCATCCGTCCTTTTTTCTAATTCGATATCAAAGGTTACAAGTATAATTATCTTAAAACTCTTTAATGTCTGTCAATTGTCTGTAATTACTTACTATGAGAACACCCGCAAGCTTGTTTGCTGATTACTTAATGATATACAGCCTAATCCGTTTAACACCAACAAACAAACTGACGCATGCTGTTGATAGGTGTCACCACAAAGTTGATGATTATATTGTTTATTCTGCGAAGATGGCCGTTTTATTTGTTTTTCTATCATATTAAAAGTATATAACTATTAATCTAGATTGAACATGAAATCTTGCAAATTAAATTTTGCACCAAAGAGCAGCAATAATTTAACCTCACCCACTCATCAAATATTCATGCAATCAAAGTTCAGGTTTTAATTATACTGGTCACTTAGAATGAACTATAATCAGCTCCGATTGGCACCTGAGCAACAATGCTGGACTGAAAGAAATATGAAAGCTGAATTCGCAGAATTCTATGCAGTATTCTGCTGAAAACGGCCCTTATTAGGGCCATATTAATATTCAGAAAGAAAATCCTTATAATGTCCATCCAATCTCCCTTCTTCATCCACGTCCCCCCTCACCGCCCCCCCCGCCCCCACCCCCCTCTTTTAATGTCATAACGGACCCAAAGTAAATAAGATCCAACACGACTCAAAATGAATGAATGAATGAATTAGTTGAATGAATGAATGACTGAATGAATGAATGAATGACGGAAGGAAGGAAAGAAGGAAGGAGAGGGGAATAAACGGTTGAATAAATAAAAGTAATCTAATTAGACTATGATAATGTAAGCAATTAAAGGTAATCAAAGGAGCTCGGTAGTCTTTTAATCCCTAGAGAATCAACCGATTAATGGCAATCAACGAAGTTCGGTAGTCTTTTAATCCCATGTACACAGAGAATCAAACGAGGCGGTAGCTGTCTGATGGTTTGTTAGCTGTCGGTCAAGTTAAAACGTAAGCTCCAATTAAACAATAGTGTTGTTTGGTTCGCTAATTATCTTGAGTCCATTCGTTTTAGATATATAAACTGATTTTTTTTCTCTTGTCTGTTAATTCAGTTGCTTTAGACAAACCTTTGCCAGTTGGAATAATGCCTGCTAGAAAAAGAATAATCACTGTATCCAAAAGAACTGCGTTTTGGCCATGTGGTTCATGTCGCCGAAATTGCACTTCTGGGATACAATGTGATGCTTGTACACAATGGTACCATGCTCAGTGTGAAGGTTTGACTGAGGAGGAACTGGGTTCTTTCAGTGGCTCTACCACGAAGTACACGTGCGAGAGCTGTTTCTCAATTGAAACTGGTTCTGCGCATTATGAATACCTCTCGGGATTGACACGAATGAGACAGGTAATTATATACAACTAATGCACATGTGTTCCACACATCTCTGTCCGCCTATATTCTGCTTAGACTGGATTAAAGCTGGAACCACGGGGAAGACATTCTCAAATGCAACCCTTTCTTTAAATTTGTTTTAGCGCATCGTTGCTACATTTCGTTGAATTGTAATAACAATGCGCGCGTTCATATTTTGCGACTTAAAAAGAAAGAACGGCATTTAGTTTAGTGTCTCGGCAAGTAGGTATGACATGACGGGACTTAGGTCCGACAGTCAGGTACTGATGGTGTCCCCATTGCACGGATCCTAACAGTCTATCAGGTATTACAAGGGCAGAGATGATACCCTTAAAGCAAGATAAATGTAAGAAAAATCTAATTTGAATAAGCCAAATCGATATAAGCAGTATTGTATACTTAGGGAAAATCTAGGGAAATAGGCATTTAAGACGAAAAAAGATCTTATAAAACATAACTTTTTTTTTCATTTCCAATTAAGTACACTCTAAAAAAACCAAATTGCACAAAATCATGTATCTTTTTTTTTTTTTTTTTTTTTTTTTTTTTTTAACTATTTTTCGTCGTACCTTTTGTACTTTGCGGGGAATTCGGGGTGTCGGTTTCGACGGGATTCACGGGAATTTAACTGTTCGGGCGTGTAGCTCCTTTACAAGAAAAAAAAAACGAAAAAAACCCAAAAAAAATCCCAGACAAATAAACAACAATAAAAACAAAAAAAAAAAAAAAAAGAGGCTGGTAAATGGCTATCATCAAAATGTTTGACAATTTTGGTGATAGTAAGTCCTAGTCACACCTCCACGAGTCGCAAATTGAACTCTAGGCATTTGCTGCTATGCAATTACACTTGCGCGGTGCCAGCTGGAAACTAAGGATAAAATTTTATAGTTAGATAATATTTTATCCTTGGGCTAACGTGACAGGGCGCATATAATGTAAAATGAAAATAATTTTATAACAACAAACCATAGAAACAATTTCCAATGTTTAACACTGTGATAATCATTGATATTCATACAAGGCAAAACCATACCATATTGACCAACTGTTTTTCAGCAATGTCTATTCAAAGTACTATAAAAGATATAAAATACACTTTTACACATTTTTCAAGTCAAAATGTATCAGATATATGGAAAATAAAGGTGTCCTGCGGTGTCCTGCGGTGTCCTGCGGTGTCCTGTGGTGTCCTGCGGTGATAAGAGTGACCCCGTTTGAACAAATACAACAAAACACTTTATCAGGCTCGGCTTTTTCGGCTCGGTTCGGCAGCTCGGCCGTGGCTTTCATACCCGACCCATGTGGAGCAGTCCAGTCCGACATTACGTTTCGAACTCCAAATCAAGTGCGCCAGTACCCCAATATTTCCTCATTCGTGTATAACTGTCAAGAATGCGGTGTTAGTGTGTAAATTCACTCATAAAGTTCCTTATATTGAAACGGTAATACTATTTTAAGCATTTTCAACTGTAAATTGAGTTAAGTCAGTTTCTCTGAATTACAAAATAACTGGAAGACTGGTCGTGTTACCAATGCCGACAGAGTACCGAATTTCGGCAACGGGATTAGTTCGTTCGACAAATTTCTTCCCAGCTGCTGATTCAAGAAGGGCAGTTGTCAGTTACTAATGAAAGTATGTGCACAAATACTGGTTAACTGCTTAGATGATCTAGTCAGTCTAGGAGCAGTGTGCATAGATTAACTTACCTGCACAACTACTCCCACGTCTGACGTTTAGCGGTTCCTAGATTTACCAAAATACCGAAACGAAACCAAATTACCGAAATGGACTATTAAAAATATAGGGAAAATGTTGTTAGTTAGTAAATGCTGGGGAATAAATGGATAACAAAGTATTTTCCAAAATAAATAATAATATATAAACTTACATACAGTATTAAACCTGCACTCGGGAGGAAATTAATGACAAATGATTAAAAGTCAATAATGTGACGCCTCCGAAATACTGGAACGGGCCGTTAGAATATAGGAAAATGCTGTTTGTCAATAATTTTGCGGCTATATGAATAACAAAATATTTTCTCAAATAAATATAATATATAAACATGCATACAGTATAATAACCACACTAAAGAGGAAATTAATAGCAAATGAATAAGCCTCATTAATGGGGCGCCTCCGAAATACCGGAACAGACTGTTAAAAATATAGTGAAAATACTGTTAGTCAATAATTTTGCGGTGATATGAATAACAAGATATTTTCTCAAATAAATATATACAGTATAAAATCTGCACTGAGGAAGAAAATAATACCAAATGATTATGCCTCGTTTACTGTGATGACTCCGAAATACCAGAATGGACCATTAAAAATATAGGGAAATGCTGTTAGTCATTGATTTAGCGGAATATATTCTTATACCATTTAGAAGAGCCAAAATACCTGTAGGACAGTATTTTGTTGTTGTTGTTCTTTTTTTTTTCTTTCAATCTTGCCGTTTGTATGGAATGAATAAGTAAATAAATGAACAAAAAAAAATAGTTTCTTTGCAAAAAAAAAAAAAAAGAGAGATTAAAGCAGTTTAAGCACTAACACATCCTTGATTGCGACTTAATTGCAATCCAATTAACCGATTATCGAGAGGACGACAGATTACATAGAGTAATTATTACTGATTAATACCACATTCCGTGGCTTAGATAAACTGTCTTGATCAGAACTTTAAAGGACCGCAAATAGATAGAAGAACGTTTTTGAAGGAGCGCAGACTGACTGACTGACGGATAGATAGATAGATAGATAGATACCCAGTACAAATGTTTTACATAATAGTTACATGCTATTAAAACTCTTATTGTCTTTGCGCTTGTTAACGTAATTCTCTGTTTCATTCTATCAAAATTAGTCCCATTGTGTCTCTTTTATGCACATATGCGTTTCAGTTACTAAGAATACTAAAACAAAACCAGAAACCAGTGCCATATATGTAAATTGGATTCTTTCCCTATATTTTTAATAGTCTGTTTCGGTATTTCGGTTTCGGTATTTCGGTTCCGTTTCGGTAAGTCTAGTTACCCGACGTTTAATGGCATTTCTTATTTTGATGTTTACTACCAGAGCAACTTAGCTCATAGACCTTTTTAATGTTATTGTTTTCATCCAGGCTACTGACCATGCGATTACAATGTTATGCCACGTGACCAAAAATTGTGGATGGCAAAACCATGGTGCCGGGTCAACTCGGCACATAGCAAACTCGGCACATAACCAACTCGGCCCATACCATCTCGGCACATAAATATAGTTATATATCTGTACATTTATGCGTCTCTTTCTAGATGTAGTTTACACTTTTTATAGATAATTATAAAAAGGAAAAGTTAAGAAAGATAAATTTATTTCTTTATTTTTTTTTTCTTCAAATTATATCTTTAACCATTCAGTAGGACATGAAAAGGGCATAATTGTTACTCTAATAGATTTCTTCTTATTTCTGCTCTAAAAAGCTTGAAAGGTAGACTATTGATCCCCATTATCATTAATTGCATATGCGAACAACGAAGGTTCAGGTGACCCTGCGCATTCACGCAATCTCGCCAAAACCTTCGCTGTTTGCTCACCTAAGCTGTAGGTCATGAGAAACATTCAGCCAAAGAACCAAAGTACTTGACCTGCTAAGGTGCTGAGCATGCACACTGAAAGTTTGACCGTACGGACTGTCCGAATGATCCTTTTTCTCCGTCGTGGCTCATACTATATTTTTTCATATTTCAACTCTGTAAGATAGTCTGAGGGAACTATGTACCCCCCTTTAGTATTTAAGCCCCGTCGTGAGAAAACCCTTGGGCCACCTGCAAACTGCATGTGCGAACAATAAAGGTGCAGATCAAATGCACAGTCTGATCAACGCTTTTGTTGTTCGCTACTTGGAAAGTATGATTACTTAGGTTGCTGTATGCCAAAACTCGTGGGTTTTGAGATTGAGCAGGTTAGTTTTTGTCTAACCTGATCAATCGGAATACACGAAGACAGGTTTTCAAGCGACGAAGCCCAAATAGTAAAACAGGTGGTTTCCAGGAGTATATTTTATTTCTGCTCAAAATCATAGATTATTCTTGGTCGGTAGAATCGCTTCTAAGCAAGGGGTGTCTAAAACGCAGATTAACCTGCAGACTGCAAAATGCAGTCCGCATTTTTTTTTGTCTAAACGCAGATCAGTTCTGCAGAATGCAGATTGCAGATCAGTATATTTCAATAGGGAAAAGTGACTAAAACGCAGATCAATATTGCAGACTGCAGATTGCAGATCAATGTATTTCAATGGGAGAAAGTATCTGCAGAACAAATGCTGACAGAATGCTGCATACAAATATCAATGTTTAAAAAAACATTATGTCACAATTATATCAGAAATTCTTTTTCTTAATTATAATTGTTATAAACAGTTATATAATAGCGTAAAGTTAAAGCATTTTTTAAACGCGTGGAACTTTAATCTTCATTTTTATTTTAACGGTTTGCATTAATTAATATTCTTTGAAGTAGGGAAAATAGCTAATTAATCTTTTGATTTGTTAAACCAGTTCATTTACTATTTAATTGTTGAACTTTCGGTTAAGATCTTTACTTAATAGTTAAATTACATGATGATCACAAACAAAACTTATTTTTCTCAGGTTATAAAGAATAATGGTATGTTTGTTTGGTTTTGAAACAGTATGATTATCAAAGTAAATAAATATAGCTTAATTTCTGCTAAGATTACGACTTTGATTCTTTGTTTTCATTGTTAATGTCTCAAAAGAAATGATTGTTACATTTTTAATTATGATTATTACAATTTTCTGCAATAATAATAAAAAAAAGTATTTCAATCCTGTTTTCTTTGTTTGTGAATGTTGATTTCCAAATACACACACATTTTAATTTGATCTACATGCCATGTGCGGTCTGGGTGTTTATATATTTGTTCCCATTGAAATACACTGATCTGCAATCAGCAGTCTGCAATACTGATCTGTGTTTTAGTCACTTTTCCCTATTGAAATATATTGATCTGCAATCTGCATTCTGCAGAACGGATCTGCATTTTAGACACCAAAAACGCAGACTGCATTTTGCAGTCTGCAGGTTAATCTGCATTTTAGACACTCCCTTCTAAGCATGACATTTACTAATGTACATTATAAATATTTGCCACCTTCAAGTTAAAATAATTAAGGTTCAAAGGCAACCTTTAATTGGTTGTTTGTAACGGTGGATTAAAGTATTCAACATAACTAGATAATTGGATTATGCTATGTGCCGAGTTGGTTATGTGCCGAGTTTGCTATGTGCCGAGTTGTCCCACAATCCAAAACCATTTCCGGTTCCATTTATACCAATTGATTCAAGCCTAATTTTACTTGGAAAATAAATCACTTTGGGTTAATATTTAAACGTAAAATTTATCTAGTGTTTTAAAATACAGCTTTAAGAAGCAATCTGACTGCTTTTCCTAAGACAAATACAACTGTTTATTGATATTTTTCCGATATCAGCAGGTACGGGCACGACCGTAAAATTGCTTTATGGTGACCATTTTTACGCCTACTTTTAGCTACTATACAGTCAAAATATATGTTAATATTTCTGTTTATGACATTTAAATGATCACGTGATGAAAATCTATTCTGAAAAGAAATTTTTGACAAATGAAACTGCTTTATTTTTCTGAATAAACATCAGTAATTATACTGCCTGGTAAATGTAAACAGTAACTTTCTGCTATCCAGTAGGAACAAGGCTAGAACGTACTCAGCGTTAAAGGCTGAGAGGTTTCGAATGATGTTTGTTGTGTGACGTAGTGTTTAAAAAGGTCTATAGAAAATGCAGAATTTACCCAGCCAGTCCAGGCTAGGCACTTTCAAATAAAATTCTGATTATCATCAAGCAGATAGCAACATAAGATTTTAGAATAAACAAAAGAAACCACTATCCAATAAATTGAAATTTTTTTTTATTTGAAACTTGTATAACCAGCATTTTCTCTATACCTGTCAAAATCTACCCTCTTGGCCTAGACTGTACAAGCCAAGGGGTGTGTTTGGGGGCATGCTCCGCAGAAAATTTTTTAAGAAAATGGTGCATTCTGAGAGCTAATTATAACACTTCTGCTCTTTTTTTTTCAACCACCATTCATAGGTGATTCCGTCTTCTAGCTAAGCCCTTTCCTGATCAGAGGTGTAAAATTCCCTCAAAACTTATTCACCCTTATGGTCTTTATTTTTCATTTAAAATTAAATAATTTCAGTTCTTGCTGTTCGAAATTTAAGGAATTATGATTTGCTAAAAATTTTACTGTTTGAAATTTTAGGACAGATTCACTTACAGCCAAAACTGACCTGGCTATCAGACGCTTGCAGACACCCAAAATGAAAAAAAAAGGCCCTATCAGGGTTCTCGGGGATGCAGAATCCTGCATCTCAGGATGCAGAATCCTGCATCTCGGGACACATAAATCAGGGTCAGGACTCCTAAAAATTCCCAAAGCCGAGTCTGTCGGATGCATGTTGTTTTTTTTTTTGTTTTGTTTTTTTTCCTGTGGGAATACTACTAATTATGATCTGATTATTCCACTGCAGTCTAAAGTCAGCCAAGTGTTATTCATACAGTCAGTAGCATCTTAGAAGAACAGTAGTAATCGTCCGCGTGCTTTTCACACCTGCGACAATACCATTATTCGCTAAGCAAGCGGTAGTTAAACAGGTGTTGGCAGTTCACACCTCAGCGATCAAGCAGTTAAAGCATGCGACTGAAAATGGTATGATACCTCTTCCCTTATTGTATCGTGCCTGCACCACCGACTGATTCGTCAAAAATTCACACGCAGATTTCATGTTTTCATCCCTTGAGGCTTACAGGTTTTTTTTATTAATGTTGTTATTAATTGGTCTTTTTTTTTTTCCATTTCAAAATTTTCGGACGCTGAATTTTCGTCACTAACATCAAAAATGCCCGCTTACTGTTTTCTGTTAAAAGACGACAAGCGCCCAAAAGAATCAAAGCGCCAAAGGCACTGAAATGACAGATTCTATCAGAAATTCATCAAAAAAAAAAACAAACTCTTAATTTGTATAAAACCTTTACAAGAAGAATGCCTAACGGCATTACGGATGAGTTTATCAGAAAGGTTTACCAAAAGGTTCGCTATTTTAAAGGACGGATTTTTGAAAACCCGTCCAATAAAAAGGTTTCAAATTTGTTTAAAACTGTAGTACTACAAATTCAGTTATCAAATGCTTGCAGATGTAAATATATAGTGCTATGAAGTCCCACTTGATGTTTTGACATTTCAAAAGAAATATTTTGTCTCAAAATGTTGCAAAAAGCCAGTTCAGTTATCACATGCAATATAGAGCAAAAATTGTGATAAATTTTCTTCAATAACTTAATACCTGTCCTTAAAAATTGGTTGCAAATAACGTCATTAAATTTGCTGTGCACACCTTCAAATTTAAAACAAGATGCGGACCTTTCATTTGGGTTCTTTTTAAAAAAGCCAACTTGTTGTCTACTTTCACTTTCACAATCGAGCATTCAATAAGAGGAAATAACCGAAGTATCTTGAGTAGCTAACGTTGCCCAAGTATCTTTTTTATTAAAATGCCACAGATAAAATAGTTTAATGTTAAACAAATCAACAACAGCGAGAATACATCTTGTAATGTTTGACTAAATCCCTGTCCCTTTAATGCGACAGTATTGAATTTTTCACACACGTCAAACAAATGGGCTAGTGCTCTGTGTAAAAGTTTTATCATACCATATTTTGAAACATTTTTTTTTTTTTTTTTTTTTTTTTTCCAAAGGAGACAACATTTGACATTTCATGCAAATTAATTCCTCTTTTGAGACAATTTGCATGAAATTTCAAATTATGTTTTACGGTAAAAATATCTGCTAATTTTTGACACACGGGTCATGAGGCAGCGCCTGTTCTATTAATAGCTAACAACAAATTGCGTAGATCAACCTTGCAACCTATCCACTCAGATAATATCGAAGAAAACACTTTGCAGCATGATTATGAGCACAGCCTTTTTTTTCTTTTATTATCAAGCATAAAAAATCATCAGAATCTATATTAAATTTGGACAGTAATAGTTGATTAGACAGTGTTTATATTGCTGGTAACAGTAGCTTACGGTCTAGTTTCTCGTGCCACGTCTTTAGTCCAGTGCAGGCGTATTGATACACATTTAAGTATATTGATATGTTAACCCTTAAACTGCATACTACGACTGTAGCAGATGTCAATTTCATTTTTTCTCTTATTTTATCAGAGAATTTTATGTGATTCATCCACTGGCAAATAATTCATATGAAATGCTTAGTCTGGTTTTCTCTGCAAAATAAGGGAGAATTCTGAATGTTGTCTGCTTTAAAAATTGCATGGCACTATAAAGATATTAATAGCATTGGACTACATTTTGAGCGGAGTGGTAGTGAAAGCCGGATGGAACTTGAGAACGCTTATGCCAGCAAGGAATGACAGATAGAAATCTGTCATCAAAAATAGTACTGTACCTTATCCCCTTGCTAGATATCAGTCTGTGCATCGAAACGGTTATTCCTTATTGTCACTTAAAAAAAAAATAGTTTCAAAGTCCCATCGAATCTGTCCCTGTGAAGATTCTAATGGGACTGCTCAGATGCACCCTGTATGACAGTATACAATTCGGGACTGTTCTAGTATAAGGTTCATTTTCCACTGCTCCTGCATGAAGAAAGCGCATGCTCGTACGGGTAACGTCATTTGACAGCATGGCGGGAAACCGTTTTGGGAGAAAAATGAACCATTGTAGAGCATTTTCTTGTCAGAAAATGCATATGAAACAGACACATATTAAAAATAGAACTAAACCATCAAGACTTTTTCGGCAAATCAAAGCAGTAGATCAAAATTTCAGCTGGTAAAGAACACCCAGACATTTTTTCGTAGCGTGTATTGATCGCAGCAAGGTGTAAATGTAAACATTAAATTGACATTTGGCGGGAAGTTCAACAGAGGTGTCCATGATCAGAATGTATGGATATATTACATATATCTAAGCTTGCGATAGCATATATCTAAGCATGCGATAGCATATAATGGAGCTTTAATTGGTTTTGATCAAAATACGTTTCACTTAATAGCCATAACACTCAAGATCACTTAATACAGACAGCAATGAACCAAACTTTTTTGCGGTTGGGATGAGGTATTGAATTTAAACGAAAAGCAATGAAAGAGGGGTGCCATTGGGAGGACTAGATCATATTTCTAGAGAAATATCCTTTAATCTTGCTACATAAAATAATAGTAATATCTGCTTTACTTGCAGCACATGATGGAAGAGTTCAAGTATTGTTACCTCTCAAATAAAAAGCTAAAAGCATTGACTGTATTACTTTATTAAATAAATATGAGTGTGACGATCTTCACCTTGCAAGTAAAATAGGTTAGGATTGTCATGTCTCCCAGATCTGCAAAGAAGTCTCTATTTTCCCATGAGAGAAACATAATGCCATCCTAATTTCTGGCCAGCTCCATCGAATTAATTAACAACATCAGGATGTGATAATGACTACCAGTTGGTTACACGGATTGCTGAGAATAATACATAAAGCCGAGACCAAAAATCAGTTGAAGAAAAAAAAAAAGTATGTGAAAATAAGGAAACTGTTGGTTGCACAGATTGCTGAGAATAATACATAAAGCAGAGACCAAAAATCTGTTGAAGAAAAAAAAAAAAGTATGTGAAAATAAGGAAGCTGATTCTCCATCAGGAATTTATAGAATGAAGTTACCAGGGACATGCTAACAACCCTCTTCACTTTACCGCACTGAGATACTCAAGCTGACCAAAAAATGCTTCAAAAGGGTACTGCATGTTTGTTCTTGTTTGAGCCAGTACAGACACACAAAAGTCCTTTTCCTCAAAGCCTTCAAAGATGAAGTGTGTGAAAAGCGCAGACTTTTAGAATTTCCGCCTTTTTTAAGCTCAAGTATTCACACTGCTTGCTGACATAATGCATTCTGTTGGCGATATGCATAGATCAGACTGCCCCGATACATAGACTGTGTGGATGTGCATGTTGATCTTGTCTATGCTGGTCTCAAATGTCATAAGATCGTTTCTATTGGAAAGGACTCCTTATAAATGCTGGTCTCTCATGTCTTATGTTTGTTTCTATTGGAAAGGACTCCTGCCTAAATGAACAGTACGGACAACCAGATCAGCTTACACTAATTGCAGCCTGATCAAGATCAAAGATTTTAGCTCTGCACCAAACTGAACTACATATGCCAAACCTGTGAACTGCTATTATCATTTTTAGCAATATTTCTTTCTTAAAAAAAAAAAAAAAAAAAAAAGTGCCGTAGTTTAGAATTCGGTGACAGAACAGCTTATTTTCTACACCTAAATGAAACTCACTGCAAGAATTATCTGTAATCAATTCTAATCCTTTCATTAGATCCTTATTCAGGCGAAAAGGTCCCTTTGTGCATGTGTGTCAGTCAGGTCAGAGTGCGAGACACAGTCTAGTGCAGGATGGTGTCCACTCAATTCCCTGGTTAGGTCGCAGTCTGCAGCTAATGCACAGATTGATCACATTTGTAACAAATGATTAGGTTCATTTTGGCTTGTTTGGCTCATTACCTGTTCAAAGAGGATGCACTGAGCATACATGTATAATGACAATCACGCGGTCAGACAGGAAATTTTTTGCTGGAGGCGTTAATCCCCACAACGAAAATGTTTTTGGCGTGATTATTGAAACCTTTGGCACGCTAAACTTAGCAAATTTTTTTTTTTTTTTTTTTTTTTGAATTTTCAGTCAGAATCTCATGGGTTTGTATAAAATTAAAATACAGTTCCCATGCCATTTATGTACATAAAATTCGTTATAACACTGCTGCATTTTAAGTTTCGCCGTAGCTTGTTTAACTACTTTAGTTTTTTAGTTTCCAGTTCCGTAACGAAAAAAAAAAAAAGTTACCGAAATTAGAATGTGCCGATAAATAATTTATTTGAAGAAAGCTGTGTTCGGTATTTTAGAAATCCCCTTTTTGCAAAAGAGCTACTGTTCGAGATTTTAGGACATTTCCAGAAATTATTTTGGACAAAAAAATTAGGCGTTAGAAATTTTAGGACATTTATCATAAATAATCCCATACTCCAGAAATAACAAAAGAGATTTACTTATTATATTAATATGTCATTCTTCTTTTATCTCTCTGTAGATGTCATCATCAATGCTTATGATGTTACTTTATGATCTGGAGTCAGAAGAGTCTTGGAAAATGTTAATAATGGAGCAACAGTCATTAATACCTTAAGTAAAAATAGAAGTTATAATAAAAACAGCCATTTGTTTATTTTCTTTTTATTTAGAACTTCCTTTTAACATAATTAATTAATCTGCATATGGTGCAGTACACTTGGAGAGCCCCTTTGTCACGTTTCTTCACCCAGTCATACTTTTTCTGGAATTCAGAATTGTAACTTGTATTGTGATGAGTTTTAGATCCCATTGTTTAGCTCACTTGAGCACAAAGTGCTCAAGGTGAGCTGTTGAGATAATTCAATGTCTGTCTTTCTTCCTTCATTATGCGGCATCAACAATTGCTTTAATGCCTACCACTCCTACACCCTTGGGTCAATGGACTCGAAACTTTGTCGGAATCATCGGTGTGACCTGTTGATCAAAAAAAGCTAATCACTTTCCAATCCGAAACCCAAGATGGCGGCCATGGTGGCCATCTTGAAAATCTATTTTTTGCTTCTTCTCCTGAACCAAAAGGCCCATTGACTCGAAACTTGGTAGGAAGCATCAGCGTGACTTTAAGATGAAAAATAGCTAAAATCGTTCCGATCAGAAATCCAGGGTTATCCTGAACCAAAAGGCCAATTGATTTGAAACGATAGGAAGCATCTGGGTAACTTGAAGATCAAACATAGCTAAAATCATTCCAATCCGAAATCCTGGATGGTGGCTATCTAGAAAATCTATTTTTCGCTTTTTCTCCTGAATCGAAAGGCTAATGGACTTGAAACTTGGTAAGAAGCATCAGGGTGACTGGTAGATAAAAAATGGCTAAACCAGATCCTATCCGAAATCGGAGATGATGGGGGCCATCTTGAAAATTTATTTTTTGCTTCTTCTCTTGAACCGAAAGTCCAATGGACTTGAACTTGGTAGGATGCATAGGGATGACTTGTAGATCAAAAAAAAAAAAAAAATAATTATAATAATAATAAAATAGTTCCAATTGGAAATCCAAGATGGCCGCCATGATGTTCGTCTTAAAAATCAATTTTTCATTTCTTCTTCTGAATCGAAAGGCCAATTGACTCGAACCTGGGTAGAAAGCATAGGGGTGATTGGTAGATCAAAAAGGCTTAAATTGTTACTATCAGAAATCCAAGATGGTGGCCATCTTAAAAATCTAGTTTTTGCTTCTTCTCCTTAAAGGCCATTTGACTTGAAACTTGGTAAGAATCATTGAAGTGACTTGTAGATCAAAAATAGCTAAAAAGTTTATTGCCCCCACAGTTGCCATCTTGATCATTAAATTAACATTTTGACAAGTAAATCAAAAAAAAAAAAAAAAAAAATGAAGCTTGACTGTCTTTTGGAAATTCATTATCATAATGGATGAAAAGCAGTAATTTATGTCCTCAACAAAAGGGTATCTAGTGGAAACTTAAGTTTTGTTAAATGTGATTAGTATATAAATAAATAGTTAATAAAAAAATAGATAAAAAAATAAATAATATAAATAAGCCATCATGCGAAAATGACCCTCATAACTTTAGAATTATTTGCAGTACAGAGTTGTCATATATTATTTCAGTATGTGTATTGCAGGTATATTGGTAGTAGAAATAAAACTGCAATTTTGACAAAATAGTTAATAAACATCAAACTGCCTCAAAAAATGAAAACTATTCCTTTAGATGCACTGCATGATATATGATAAAAAGACAGAAGACACTCTTAGCCTTCCAAAGGTACTTTCAGCATTAAAATTGGTACCATTGGTACAAGATATCATAGCATGAGTATTCAGTAATTTTGATAAATTTAAATAAATTATGAAAATTAGGTGAAATTAAAACTGAATTATCCTCCCTTTTAGTTGACATTTTTAAGCTCCTAATTTCTTAATGAATGTGTTTTTGCGGGTCCCCGTAGCCTTGTGGATAAGAGAGCTGACCCTTAATCCATTAGGTTTCTCACCACTGTGGTTCCGGCTTCACTTGGGTCATATGTGGGAAAGCCAAGTTCTGCTTACGGATGGTCAGGTGGTTTTCCCCCGGGTTCTCTGGTTTTTCGCCCACCTTTGATGAATGATTGCCTCAATATAAGTGAAATATTCTTGAAAGGGCTGTAAACCGCACCCCCCAAAAAAGAAAAAGAAAAAAAAATGACATTGTTTTACAAGTTGCATAATAGTATATCATGTTATTTATAAAAAGCTGAATGATATGGCAAAAAATTTGGAACCATATCATCAGTCTTATGCAGAAGCTGTCAAACTAGGCTCACATCTGAGCCTCCTTCAGCCAAATTGGATAATTGAACAAGCACTTCATTATCACAGTAGGCTGTGACCACCAACAGTGCTGACCCCAGTTATCTAATTGTCCCAAGGTGTTTCAGAATGATAATGAAAAACTGTTAGCATGCTAACATTCATAATTTTTTTTTTTTTTTTTTTTCTGAACGATGCTTGGAACAATGTGACAAAATAATCTATTTTCAAAGATACAATAATATTTCTCAAATGTGTTCATGTATTTAACCCTTCTCTTGCTGAACATGACACGCCTTGTCTTAGCAAACAGTGTAGATCCAGATCAGTTGGCTTCTGATGAAGCCAACTGATCTGGATCTGCACTGTTTGTCATTAAATATATGAATTTCTATCAGAAACCTGAATCAAGTAATCTGATTGGCTGGAAATTAGAAGTGGGTGTGGCATCTTAATTTATTCAGCATGAGAAGGGTTTAAGTTGCTAGTGTAAGTGAATCTTACTTTGACAAAAAATTTTCTCATGCTTTCAGAGGCTGTAATATTACTTGAAAACAATTATAAAATGAGCTGCCACAAGACAAAACCAACAATTTGGCTTGTGCTCCCTGCAAAGACAGTCCAGGCTGAAATCAGATTCAGATTCTTCACTGTGCGGTCAGTAGGTACTGAAGGACCTAAGGTGTCTCCATGTGGACAGCAAAGACTGTCAGGCTAAACACTATATGCCCGTCCGCCATTTGTGGGGGCACAAAAAAGTAACTCTCGAGATTTTGAATTTTATCCTTGTAATTTAAATAGTAAATAAATGCTGGTATGCTAAGTCTGTTTTTAACTGCACTAAACAATATAATTTTTTTTTTTTCATTTTAGCAAAAGATGTTCAGCGAAAAAGTTGTAGTGGGTAACCTGTGCAAACTTCTCAAAAAGGTTCCATCTTCAAATTAATTATAGATTTTCAGCTAATTAGATGAAGACATCTTAATTTTACAAGATCCCATTGTTTTTAGCTCAGCTAACACGTAGTGACAAGGTGAGCTTTCATGATTACATTTTGTCCGTCATGCATCCATATGTCCATCCGTGCGTGCATCCGTCTGTACACAATTTCTTCAAACGACATCTCCTCCTAAACCACTGATTGGATTTTGACCAAACTTCACAAGAATGATTCTTGGTTAGTCCGCTTTCAAAGATGTTCAAATGGTTCTGGTTCATTGCACATCTAGGTCACAGGAGATAAAAATAGATCTTCTTGTCTGAAACTAGAAGGCCCAGGTCTTTGATATTTGGTATGTAGCATTATCTAGCGGATCTCTACCAGAGTTGTTCAAATTATAGCCCTGGGGTCAGAAATAGCCCCGCACTGGAGATCACTTGCTTTAGATAGACCCATATAGGGAAAAACTTTAAAAATCCTCCTGTCTGAAAGCAGAAGGCTCAGGCCTTTGATATTTGATACATAGCTTCACCTCTACCAAGATTGTTCAAGTTATTGCCCTGGGGTCAAAAATGGCCCCGCCCTGAGTCCGACATGTTTTACATAGACTTATATAGAGAAAACCAGAAGGCCTGGGTCTTTGATATTTGGTACATAGCTTCACCTAGTGTTCAGATTAAAGCCTGTGGGCCGAAAATGGCCCCACCCCGCGGCTGACATGTTTTATATACACTTATATAGGAAAAAAAATCAAAAAATCTTCTTGTCTGAAAGTGCGAAGCCTAGGCTTTTGATATTTGGTATGTAGCCTTGCCTAGAGGTCCTTTGACATGAATGTTCAAATTATGTCCCTTGGGCCCACAGTGGGAAGGGGGTGGGGTGGAAGGGTGTGGTCACTTGTTTTACATAGAGCAAAAAAGCTGTTGGCAATGATTAGGTCTAGGACTATCAAACTAAAAGGGAGGATGGACCTGAATGGTAGCTGACCTTTATGTCAAAGGTCAACTTCACCGTGACCTTAAGTACCAAAAAAAGCTTATAATTCTGCAATGCTTATGGTTAGGACCCTCAAACTTAGTAGAGCTGTTGGTCCTCACCAGTAGATGACCCTGAGGGCAAAGGTCAATATCACCAGGACCTTTAGTACTAAAAAGCTTGATAACTTGGCAATGCTTGGGATAGGACCCTCAAACTTAGAAGGGATGTTGGTCCTCACCAGTAGATGACACTGTGGGCAAAGGTTATGGTCAGGGTCAACATGACCTTTAGTACTAAAGAGCTGATAATTCAGCAGTGCTTGAGGCTAGATGGGAAATTGGTCTTGACCATTAGATGACCCTAATGGCAAATGTCAAGGTCACAGTGACCTCTAGTACAAATAAAAACGTTAAACTATAATACCCCGCCATTGTTGCAGACAGATAACTCCGTAAAAATTTGACGAAATTTGCCCATTAGCAATCCCAAACCAGATCTCCACAATATCAATGTACATACCAAGTTTCGTGAAAATCCATTAATGTTTACTTAAGTTATCATCCTGAAACGAAAAACGGATGGATGGACGACAGACGGATGACTGACGGATGGACACAAGGACATCCAACGTGAAACCATAATACCCCGCCACTATCGTGTGGCGGGGTATAAAAAGCTTAAAACTGTGTAATGCTTGGGGCGTGGACCCTCAAACATTGTAGGGGTGTTTCTTCCGAGCATAAGATGACCCTGAGGTCAAAGGTCATGGTCAAGGTCACCGTGACATTTAGAACCGCATCTCTGTTAGCAATGTTATGTATAACATGATTCAGGCGAGCGATATAGGGCCCTCATGGCCCTCTTGCTTAAAGTCAGCATCTGTCAGTCATGCCATTGTGATGTAATGAAAGCAGGTGAAAAGCGTGCTTGACATAGTACTGTATTATTATAGGTTTGTAAAAAACTTACCAAGTGGACAGTAACCAGGATTTAAATTTTTTTTTTTTTTCCGCTTAGTTAAGTTTTTTTTTTTTTTCATTTTTTTAACTTTGCGAAATATGTCCAGTGACAAAGCTGTAGAGGTAATCTACGCCGATCCCTCCAAAATATCCCAGCCCGCAGAGTCGTGCAGTGTTTGTTCTCCTAGGATAAAAAAAAAAATCTAATACATCGAAAGAAATGGCAGGCTTTTTCTTTTCATCATCAGGGGAAATGATTCCCTGACCGGTTATTGATATTTAGGAAGGTTCGAATGGTGGGGTGGATGGGAAAGGATACATACTCACCTTTATTTCCCATTGTTTCACTGGTTCATGTACATTTTGTTATTGCCGGCCTCGGTGGCTCAGTTGGATGCGCCATCCGACTGGAGACCAGGAGGTCGCGGGTTCAACCCCCGCCGAGGTCGGCAACATTCTTTCGTGGAGATTGATCATGAAATATTTTCTACGGTCATTCTCTCCCTTCCACTGATTCAAGAAGGGCAGTTGTCAGTTTCTGGCGAAAGAATGTGCACAATACTGGTTAACCGCTTAGAGGACTAAGCCTGCCCAGTAAACGTGTGGTTAGGTAAACTGACCGCGCTCGACATGACCCCATTGGGTTGACTGGGCCGTAAAACCTCAACACAAACAAACAAACATTTTGTTATTATATCTTAAAATGACCCAATAGCTCAATAGTATTAAAAATAAATGAGTCACACTATGTGACCTTTTTATACGCCCGTTTGAAAAACGGGATGTATTATGTTACGGGGTATGGCGTCCGTCCGTAAACTTTTTCGACTAACTCCTCCTACAGTTTACATCCGATCAAGCTGAAACTTGGTATATAGTTAGACCATGATGTGGCGCAGCGCATATTGTTTCTGGGATACAGTTCACCAAATGTTTGCAGAAGTATACCCTTAGAAAATTTCTGTAAACTTTTCATTTCTGGTTAACTCCTCCTATATTTTATCCGATCAAGCTGAAACTTCATGTAGACCATGATGTGGAGCAGCGCATATTGTTTCAAGGTTACAGTCCATCAAATATTAGCAGAGTTATGCCTCTTTGAAAATTTTAGTATACTTTTCTTTTCCGGCTAACTCCTCCTACAGTTTACATGCAATTAAGCTGAAACTTGATTTGTAGTTAGACCATGATGTGGAGCAGCGCATATTGTTTCAAGGTTACAGTCCACCAAATATTAACAGAGTTATACCCCTTTGAAAATTTCTAATAATTTTTTTGTTTCTGGCTAAATCCTCCTACAGTTTACATCCAATCAAGCTGAAACTTCATGTACAGTTAGACCATGATGTGGAGCAGCGCATATTGTTTGAGGTTACAGTCCACCAAATATTAGCAGAGTTATGCCCCTTTGAAAGTTTCAGTAAACTTTTCATTTCCTGCTAAATCCTCCTACAGTTTACATCCTATCAAGCTGAAACTTGATTAGTAGTTAGACCATGATGTGGAGCAGCGCATATTGTTTCAAGATTACAGTCCACCAAATATTAGCAGAGTTAAACCCCTTTGAAAATTTCTATTAATTTTTTTGTTTCCCGCTAAATCCTCCTACAGTTTACATCCAATCAAGCTGAAACTTCATAAATAGTTACACGATGATGTGGAGCAGCACATATTATTTCGAGGTTATAGTGCACCAAATATTTGCAGATTTATGCCCCTTTGAAAGTTTTTGTAAACTTTTTGCAGCATATTGTTTAGAGGTAATAGGGTGCAAATTTTTATTTTATAATAGGTATATTTTTTGCAAATAACTAAAGTTTTGGTCATTTGGGCAAGATTTTTTTTTTTTTTTAACATTGTCTTTTATTAGATTTTTAGATTTGCAAGGAAAGGTTGCCATTATTAAATCTTTATAAATACATAATTCTTTTTTTTTTTTTTTTTTTTTTTTAATACTCTTCCTATTTGGCTCCCTTGAAGAACAAAAATAAAATCAGTATTAAACAAGTTAAAGGTTTACAAAAAAATTCTTTTTTTTTTTTTTTTTTGGTTGTTTGTTTTTGTTATTGTTTGGTCCGATATTGAAGTATAGGAAAAACAAATCAGCCAAAGGCTCATATGAGCTTATAATATAGCCATGCTTCTGTGGTGTGTCCTCCGTCAGAAAGCACTTCTCCCTAAAAGCAGCAAACTTCTCCCTATTTTCCCAAGTCACTTCTCCCTTAATTTCTGGGCCAGCTTATATGCCCCAATGAAATTTTTTTAAATTTTTTTTTTTGTAATTTCACTTGCAGTTTATATCCGGAGCACTGAATTATACAGTAGCCAGTTTATGTGCTACATCTTATTACTTGCCACGGGCGTATAATGCCCCGTTTGGCGGAGCTCTTGTTGTCTTTGGGACAGCAAAGGCCCATGACGGGTTCGAGTGGCCTAGCTGATAGAGTGCTCACCTTCAGATCTAGAGATTATAGGATCGATATTCAGCTGGGTCATACCTAAAATTTACTAGTTACTAGTAATTCTGTCTCTTGGTGCTCAGCATTAGGTAGAAAGGCTATGAATGGTCTCACCGGTGCCAGTTTAAATGCAGCAGATGGTAGTATCCTTCCATAAAATCTAAAACTTGATACTGCTTTTAGGAAACACATAAAAATGGCAAATTTCCCATCATCACAGCCAGACATCAGACGACGCCACGTTGAATTTCAGCTCTAATAAACAAAGCAAATGCCTAGATCAGTTTGATGTTTGTTTACAGAATCCCTGAATAATGTTGAACGCATCAATTTACATGTACATGTATATACATGTACCAAAGTCCCTTATCTGATTCACAGGCTGACCTGGAGCTTTACTATTAGTATATGCCCAGGAAGCACCTTTTCTCATTGCTGTCTCTGATAAATAAATAGATAAATAAATCCTGGAGGGCTACATTTTTGAATCCCTTTAAAAAGTGTGGGATGAGCTTCCAATGTTTGCCCAGTGGATGAATTATCACAAGTTCACTGAGACGAAACAGAGTTAACTTAAGAAATAGTTGCATGTCCCTTTTGTTAGTCATAAAATCATTTCCGCTCAGAAACTTGAAAACCGTTTGAGATATTTTCACGAACATTACAGAAATGTTTACCACTATGAGACCACTTGCAGAACATAAGAACCATAACTGTTGTTTACCTGTTTTTAGATTTATGGCCCTTTGAACATTGTAAAAAGATATTTTGGTAAAAAAAAATCGCGTCCCACCCATAACTTAAGAAGCCGTTTGAGATATTTCCATGAAACTTTACAGAAATGTAAACCACCATGAGACAAAGTGCTGTACATAAGAACCTTAACTTTGGTTTTCCTATATTTGAAGTTATGGCTATTTGAACATGGTAGAAAGTGATTTTTATCATGTACTCATATTCAGTCTGTAACTTGAAAGCATTTTGATATATTTTCATGAAACTTCACAAAAATGTTAAGCACTAGAGAACCATAACAATGGTTTACCTACCTTTGAACAGTGCAAATAGTGATGACGATCATTACATTACCTCATGTACACTGGGTAATTTGAAAACTAAGGTATTTGCATCAGACTTTACAGAACTATTTACCACCATTAGACGACATGTAATACACAAGAACCATAATTATTGTTTGTCTACTTTTGCTGTTACTGCCCTTGGAATATTGTTAATAGTGATTTCGGTTACATACTTGTGTCTGTTCTGTCACCTGAAAACCTGTCTAGCCCTTTGAATGTTGTAAATAGTTATGGCCCTTTCAACATTGTAAATAGTGATTTATGTCATTCTTGAATATTAATAACCCTGGTGAACTGTACAAAGCAGTACTCGAAAAGGGGGAAGACACCAGACATCTGTTTTCATGTAGAAAACAAATTCTAGTTGCGTACTGCATAGAGGTGGCTGCATGGCCAAGTGATTTTTAGTGCTCCCAACCTCATATCACAAGGTCGCGGATTCAAATCACAATGGGGGCTAGATTCTTCCTGAACCTAACTGGCACTGCAATGCACAGAATTGTTTTTAAAAACATTAAGACTCTAGCTTATCTCTGTAGCTGACCAGGCTGGTTTGTTTCTTACCTGGTCCGAACCCAAACGACAGGATTTTTTTATGATGAGTCTCAATAAATAAATAAATAGATAAATAGCAGAGGCCATAAAAAATAAATAGAGCCCGGTCATAAGAAAACCTGTTTTATACCTTTGCGAACATCAAAGGCGCAGATCAGCCTGTTGCATTTGCATAGTCTAATCAGCACCTTCCTTTCCTGTTCACTGCTTAGATGATATAACGTATCCAGTTTTTCAAGACTTTAGTTTATCTCTGCAGCTGAGCAAGCTGGTCTGTTTCTTACCTGGTTGCAACTCCAAAGACAGGGTTTCTCGTGATGAGGCTAAATAAATAAATTCACGCTTAGCACTTTGGGTAACATTTTTAGCAGACAACATTTTGAAATATTTTTTCTTATATTTCCCAGAAAACAGTTTTTTTTTTTAATTGAGACAATATGCATGAAATGTCAAATCTTGTTTAAAGGGCAAAATAAGACAAATGTCACCAATTTGTCGACTGCTGAATTAGCCGAGAGAGTGGTTAGGATTAAGATCTTGAAAACAAATTAACAGAACGCTTCGAACAACAAAATAAAACCGTTTCTGCGCATACATGTACTTTGTCTAGATAAGATGAAGATGTAAGATGTGCAATCATGTATTTATAAGACAGAAGCATGTGTAAATGACCATATGCTACCTATCAGCAGGGCAATATTAACAAATTAATGACAAGTCACAGCATGCCACTTACTAATGGCACTTTAATTATCATTAATAAACTCCCTGTTTTCTGCAAATCACAGGTACGAGGGGAGTTCAGTAAGTTCGTAGAACTCGGGGGGTTTAACTCACAGATTGGAAGATGGTTTCAACATTATTTTTCAGTATAACCGCCCTTTACTTCAATGCATTTGGCCCACTTTTCTTTTAAGCAGTCTATGCCTTTGAAATAAAAGTCGTCTATTTGATCCTCAAACCAAGCCTCTGTAGCAGCTTTGAGCTCATCATCGTCTCGAAATCTCGTTCCACGCAAGTGGGACTTCAAATTTCGAAACAGATAATAATCACTTGGGGCCAGGTCTGGACTGTATAGTGGGTGATTTAACTCCTCGAACTTGCACTCACAAATAGCCGCTTGTGCAACTCTGGACTTGTGCACAGGGGCATTATCATGCAAAAGAAGGACACCAGCAGCTAGCTCCAGTAATTGAAGTACCAGCAGGCTTGTAATCTATCAATATAATCCCTTTGGAGTGCCAAATCACCGTGCCCATTACCTTGCTGGCTGATGGTTGGGTACGAAATTTCTTAGGTGGGGGTAAGCCAGGGCGCTTCCATTGCATGGACTTTTTTTTAGTATCTGGGTCCCAGTGGTGAAGCCAAGTTTCATCACCTGTTACAAGATAAGTGTGAAAGTCTTCTGGATTGGCATTGTACACTTCCGGAAATTCGAAACCCTTTGCTGACGATCTTGCATGTTCAGGTTTCTGGGTACCCACCTGGCAGATACTTTTGACATGCCTGAATGTTCATGGATTATAGTGTAAACACTTCCATTAGAAATACCACATTCTGAAGCGAGTTCAGCAACTTTGATTCGGCGATTGTTTAACACAAGTCTCTCAACACGGTCGATCATCTCCTGGCTGATGACATCAGCAGGGCGACCTGGCCTTGGGTCATCTTCTAAGGAGTCTCGCTCACGTCTCGGACCCATCAATACCCGGACTGGTAACTATAGCGCTAAATATCTATTTTATCGATATGATGATGTCGTGGCTATGATTTTACCGGCTACCAGGTTTCGTCTAGAATGCGAAAATCAATCGAGTAGAAAGTGATAATTATCCGCAATAAACAACTACATATAAGTGTTATTTGTGAACAATACATCAGCCATCATGAAAAGTTAGTACTATATAGACGTAATTGTTTTTTTAACCACATTTGTTGATTATTGGTAACATACCTTACAAATTTCGGTGGAGTTTCCAAACACTGTTTTGTGAATGATGCCGTTCGTCGAAGAAAAATGGCGACCATTGTTGAACTGTACTCGCATTAGTAGAGCCTTTTAATGCACGTCCTCATTAAAATCAGTTATAAATTAAACTTATTCAGGAAAAAAACTAGCTTTGTTTTCTAAGTTGTTTTATGAGCATATTATTTTTATACCTACTTCAATGCCAATTGAAATATCAGCTGGTGAAAATGTCAATTTCTTGAATTTGACCAACAATTATCCGCGATAATGAACCTCATATATAAGTGTCATCTGTGAACAAAACATCACTTATCATTCAAATTAAATACTATGTAATTATTTTGTTTTTTAATCATATTTGTTGAATATTGATCACACATATTACAAATTTTGTTGGAGTTTCCAAACACTGATTTGTGAATGAAGCTATTCGTCGAAGAAAAAATGGCAACCATTGTTGAATAGTACTAGCATTAGCAGAGCCTTTTAATGCTTTTTGTCACAAAAATCAACTATAAACCCAACTTATTCAGAATAAACTAGCTTTGTTTTATTGCTTTATCAGCATATTATTTTCATAACCGTAATAGAAATTTGAAAAGTCGACTGTGAAAATGCCGATTCTCTCAAATTTGACCCACATTTTCTAAAACGAGTATGTGCAAAATTCGGCGATTATCTATGTTAAAAGGAATCATTTGAATAAAATGTTATTAACATATAACGGACCCAAGATGGCATTATTGCTTTATAATAATTTTAACTGGCTTAACTAAAAATAAATGTGTTTAATACTAGTTTAATATGGGTGGAGTTTGCAAAATATAGATTCTGAAGTGACGTAAGCATCACCAGCACCCGCGACATGATAATTAACGGAAACGGACAGTAACAAGTCCGGGTATTGATGGGTCCGAGCTCACGTTTAAATTCTGCTGACCACTTTGCGCATGTGGAATACTTTGGGCTACTATCACCATACAGCCATGCGCCGATAGATTTCTTTGGCCTTTGCACCCTTCTTAGTGTGGAACTTTATGACTGCTCTGAACTCAGTATTGTGACTTTCCATTTTTGCCTATGGGTATAGGTTTTCAAACAAAAAGTAAGAGCAAAAAATGTACGTTTTGACTGAACAGCTGTTATCATTCAACTGACAAAGGTTTACACTACACAAAAATGAAAAAAGAAATCTTGAATTGTATAGAAAAATACCGAGTTCTACGAGCTTATTGAACTCCCCTCGTATCTGGGTAGCTTATGCATAAGATTGTCATTAGGATATGTTGATGTGAATGTAATTGTACTGTTTTACAAAAGTAGTAAAAAGAAAAACAAATGATTTTATGATAATTTGTAAACATATCATCATCATAATCAGATTTTTGATTAACGTGCAGGTACAGGGGCAACATCCACATCAGTGGGCCCCCTTCCAGATAGCTGGCTTGCTGCACGCATCGCAGATCTCACACCAGAAACCTATTTGTCTGCTTGCCATGTAAGATTTTGGAACAATTGTTTTTTACGGGATCGCCTGTCCTAGCTGACATCCCAACTCAGTTCTTTTATGGCATCTGAGTATGTGCGCCGTTCCCGCACTCGGGCAGTGTGCTTTGCCGTTGTCCTTATAAAGAAAGGATCGTCCGCCAAACCACAACAGCTAGAACACCAAGCCATCAGTCTGTAGATGATGGCTGCCTAGCTCTGCCACCCACGTTGTGGCAGCCTCGTTACCCCGAAGGTGGGGAGGCAACTGTGATAGAAGGCAGCCTCACATTCCCACACTCATGTTGAGTGTCACAGCTGGATGCAGTTTTACGTCATACCCAGGACCAGGCATTGTAAACATGCAAAATAATCTAATATACATATACTTTGCATTTAAAAAAGAAATGCTTTACTTTGTATTATCTTCCCAAGCTTAATTTTCCAAAAGTCAAATTTCTTTTACAACAGTTACATAATTAAAAAGAAAAAACAAGCACAACAAACATTAAAAAAAAAAGGCAAATGTATTTAATTATATTACTTTAACACTTCCCTGAAAATTATATCTTGAAAACCCAACTGTAAAGCAAAGTTGGTTTACAGGAGTAAATTTGACTTTCTTAGTTCTCCAAAACATAGATTGTAGGTACACCTTAGTTAGAACTGCTCGACAATGTGGTTCTAATGACCACCACAATCTATGACTGAAGCAATATTATGAAAACATTGTAAATTTTTGCCAGAAAAATAACATTTTTAGAGCTATTGATTGTTGCTTTATATGACTTAGGCATGTTATTGTAATGAAAATGAATATGAAAATATTATCATCAAAAATAATTACATATTTCTTCATATGCATTTTTATCTTAAAATATGAGGAAATGTATTTGATATTAACATATTAACAGTTCAATATATATTACAAAATGAGAAAACTTATTTTGAAGTTCAAAAGAAGGGAAAAAAATCACATGTAAATTAGATTCAGTGGATTGTCATTCTTTTATCATTATTCTGGTTACTAAGAGGACATGTGCAAATAACACAGGTACTTGTTCCAAGTATGATTCCAACACCTATATATTAATGCCAGACGGTCATTATCCACATGCTGCCTGATAGCCACAAATGTAGAAAATGTAACTATGAAACCAAGATAACACTGCAGACACTGAAGCTTAGCATTTGTCCATTTAATATATCATTACTAAAAAAGTTTTATTCCACTTCAGTAGTACCAGTTATTCACCAGAAACCTTATTAATTTCTCTTATCAGCAATGGTCCTGTTGTTTAAATCATATGTGACAGCTGCTGACATTGTCTAATGATCTATAAAGGGAAGATAGATCTCTGCGGATACCCCATTTCTACTTCTCTCTGGTGTCACCCCAATATTTGAGTAATTGAAAAAAACAACAATAAAACCTGACTGAAATAACAGCAGAGTTTTTAGAAATCAAAATAGTGCAAAAAACAAAGTGTTCAAGCAAAAATGAATGGTTTTCTTTGAAAGAAACAGGTTCAAGACATTTAAAGGACATTAAATCCATATGGACAATGCAAAATAAACTGTGCATCAAACAGTGTGTTTTGTTCTTTTTGATCTTCTTGCTTTCATGCAAAATGTGTACACTTGTCTTCTAAAATAAAGATGTGAATGTGCTTGCTAAAGCTAACTGTGGCAACATATGTTCATCATGTATGCATGGCAACTCTGACATGTCACTGGCAAGGATAAATGAGATGAGTGAAAAAAATGCTTCTAATGTTTAGGCCAGATTTTTTTCTTATTTTAAGGTTCTCAGGAGAGCCTCCCCTAATTTCTACAAAATCAAAATAAAAGCGAAAGTAAGTGTCTATATGACATTTTATTTTTATTATTCTCTCCAACTGCTCAATCGCAGCAGCTTTTGAAATAAAATGAACCCTCTTTAGTCATTGAAAATGAACAACTTGCACAAAAAATTGTTGAAAAAAGGATATTTTTGACAAATTTGAGGCAAATTATCCCAAATTTGTCAAAAATACTCCTTGTCTACAGATTATCTTGTAATTTAATGAGTTTATTAGGCACACATACAAGAAAATTATTAGTCAGTAGGGAGTTAACAAGGGTCCTCAATCAATTATAATGATCCTGAAACATTTAGCACATTACTCCACTAATAATCTAATTAGTATAAGGTAATACACATAAAATGGCTGTCAAGAGCCATGTAAGGCAGGATGAAAACAATGCATTAGGTAAAGTTGTTATTATAATTTTCTTTTAATAACATGATACTAGACAATGATATTACTAAAAGAAACACATGGGTCTGTGAAAGATATTGAACATCAGAAATTTTATTGTCTTATCAAAGCAAAGGAAGCATTGACTTAATGTAAAATTAGTTTTCACTAATGTTGTCATAAGAAACTGTCATAATTTGCAGAAGTATAACAGACAAAAAAAAAAAAAAAAAAATACATTTAATAACTTAAATAAGTAAATAAACAACTACAACTCAATAATCATGCAAAAATTGCGTTTTTCATGTTTTATACAGGTCTGCAGGTATGACAAAAATGTTAATGTAAACTTGTCCCTATCAGCTTTTTTAACAATGTATGTGCTAACATGTAAAATTCTGAATATGAAAGTGAGGGAGATTCAAGTCAGTGAGATTAAATTTTTACATTAAATAAATAGGAAATTTTCTGGAGAAAAAAATCAGTGAGCCAGCTGAGGAAAAGACTTTTCAGAACCAAAAATCAGTGTCTCACTGAAAAGTAGGAAGACTTAACGTGTCTGTGTATGTGTTGAAAACCCCAGTGAATAAGGTTCAATTTCACCATATGACTGTATTTTAACCCTTGTCCTGCTGAACCCGGATATACCCTGCCTTTGCAAACAGTGTAGATCCAGATCAGTTGGCTTCTGAAGAAGCCAACTGATCTGGATCTGCACTGTTTGCCATTTAGTATGTGAATCTGTATCAGCAAACTTGATCAAGTAATCTGATTGGCTGAAAATTAGAAATGGGTGTGGCTTCTAAATTTATTCAGCAGGACAAGGGTTAAAATAATGAAATTATGCTCTAGGACTTGACCAAATAGATGTAATGCATCCTATGACTAATTTTGGCTAACATTTCTCACCCTTAATAAATAATGGTTAAAACTTTCTGACGGATAGTCAAACCTGTTATTTTTGCACTCTTGAACAACTGTTTCAACTAACAAGGCTGGCGGTGGGGGCATCTGTGCACTGTTGACCCATTTCCCCTTTCATTCTGATTATAGTATTATATTTTTTCAATTGTTCTTGTTTACCTTGTCCTTGATTAAAAAATAGAAAATGCATACAACATATTCCAAATGATAGTCAAACTTATTGTTTTTTTTGTTTTTTTTGTTTTGTTTTGTTTTTCTAAAATTACTTGTTAAAACATTAATTCTGATGATCTATGATGATTTGAATTGTGGTCTGTGGTATTTAGATCTGTTTGAGCTGAATTGTTAAATCCCACGTCACAAAAATCAGCAGTCGTCCAATTACACCAGGCCTAATATTTTCAAATGTGGTACTGTTGATAAATACAGAAATGATTTCATTATAAATATTCGCATATAATTATTTGACTGTCAACAAGTTCAGAATCATGATTAGTCAACTTTGCGGTCAAATATCTCCATAATTCACAAGGAATAGGATGTGTATTGGGCACATCCATTTTTGACAGACAAAATTAGTCAACCTCCTTTTTTCAAACCAGTATTTCTCTTCTATTCCTTGATAGATTTTGATGGTTTAAATGGCATCCTGCTTGTCTTTAAAGTTTAAGCCTGTGTATTTGGACTTGTGAAATTCTAAAATGGATTGTTATTGCTACTTTTAAATGAAACGAATGGATATTTAATTCTTCTACCCCAAAATTTTACAGACTCACAAGTGGCTGCTCTATCTCAGGCATGAATGCCAGAACATCACAAAAACATGCCAATATAATTTTGACCCCCTTAAACCCCACTTTTATAAAGTAAAACTGGGGTTTACAGGGGTATATATTATTTTTCTTATTTCTATTCAAAACATAAATTGTGGGTACTTGTTAGAACCGCCTCGCCAAGGCAGTTCTAACGAGTACCCCCAATCTATGTTTTGAGCAGAAATATGAAAAATATTAGAGTTTTTATGCCCCACCACCAAAAAATTGGCGGGGTATTATGTTATACCCTCTGAAATTTTGAGTGTTCGTCCGTCCGGCTGTCCGTCCATCAGCGCCCCCACCATTCGTCTGCCCGCAACTCCTACTACAGTTTTAGGCCAATCCTTTTCAAACTTTACAGGCGCTTTAAGGATGGTCTGAAGATATGTATATTGTTTTTTCAGAATCCTGAAATTATTTTTTATCACATTTTTTTTCATTTTTAACTTAAGACTTTTTTCGAGCCCTAATACTACAGAAATGTATAGGGAGTATGTACCTTCTGCCCGCAACTCCTCCTACAGTTTTAGGCCAATCCTTTTGAAACTTTACAGGCGCTTTTAGGATGGTCTGAAGATATGCATATTGTTTTTTCAGAATCCTGAAATTATTTTTTATCACATTTTTTTCATTTTTAACTTAGACTTTTTTCGAGCCCTAATACTACAGAAAGGTATAGGGAGTATGTACCTTCTGCCCGCAACTCCTCCTACAGTTTTAGGCCAATCCTTTTCAAACTTTACAGGTGCTTTTAGGATGGTCTGAAGATATGTATATTGTTTTTTCAGAATCCTGAAATTATTTTTTATCACATTTTTTTCATTTTTAACTTAAGACTTTTTTTGAGCCCTAATACTACAGAAATGTATAGGGAGTATGTACCTTCTGCCGCAACTCCTCCTACAGTTTTAGGCCAATCCTTTTCAAACTTTACAGGCGCTTTTAGGATTGTCTGAAGATATGCATATTGTTTTTTTCAGAATCCTGAAATTATTTTTTAGCTCTTTTTATTGCATTTTTAACTTAGACTTTTTTCGAGCCCTAATACTACAGAAATGTATAGGGAGTATGTACCTTGTACGCGCAACTCCTCCTACAGTTTTAGGCTAATCCTTTTGAAACTTTACAGGCGCTTTTAGGATGGACTGAAGATATGCATATTGTTTTTTCAGAATCCTGAAATTATTTTTTATTACCATTTATTCATTTTTAACAGACTTTTTCGAGCCCTAATACTACAGAAATGTATAGGGAGTATGTACCTTGTACGCGCAACTCCTCCTACATTTTCAGGCCGATCCTTTTGAAACTTTACACATGCTTTAAGGATGGTCTGATATGCATATTGTTTTTTTCAGAATCCTGAAATTATTTTTTATCACATTTTTTTCATTTTTAACTTAGACTTTTTTCGAGCCCTAATACTACAGAAATGTATAGGGAGTTTGCACCTTCTGCCCACAACTCCTCCTACAGTTTTAGGCCAATCCTTTTCAAACTTTGCAGGCGCTTTTATGATGGTCTGAAGATATGCATATTGTTTTTTCAGAATCCCGAAATTATTTTTTATCACATTTTTTTCATTTTTAACTTAAGACTTTTTTTGAGCCCTAATACTACAGAAATGTATAGGGAGAATGTACCTTCTGCCTGCAACTCCTCCTACAGTTTTAGGCCAATGCTTTTGAAACTTTACAGGCACTTATAGGATGGTCTGAAGATATGCATATTGTTTTGTCAGAATCCTGAAATTATTTTTTATTACATTTTTTTCATTTTTAAATTAAGACTTTTTTTGAGCCCTTATACTACAGAAATGTATAGGGAGTATGTACCTTCTGCCCGCAACTCCTCCTACAGTTCTAGGCCAATGCTTTTCAAACTTTACAGGCGCTTTAAGGATGGTCTGAAGATATGCATATTGTTTTTTCAGAATCCTGAAAGTATTTTTTATCACATTTTTTTCATTTTTAACTTAAGACTTTTTTTGAGCCCTAATACTACAGAAATGTATAGGGAGTATGTACCTTCTGCCCGCAACTCCTCCTACAGTTTTAGGCCAATCCTTTTGAAACTTTACAGGCGCTTTTAGGATGGTCTGAAGATATGCATATTGTTTTTTCAGAATCCTGAAATTATTTTTTATTACCTTTTATTCATTTTTAACTTAGACTTTTTTCGAGCCCTAATACTACAGAAATGTATAGGGAGTATGTACCTTGTACGCGCAACTCCTCCTACATTTTCAGGCCGATCCTCTTGAAACTTTACACATGCTTTTAGGATGGGCTGATATGCATATTGTTTTTTTCAGAATCCTGAAATTATTTTTTATCACATTTTTTTCATTTTTAACTTAGCTTTTTACGTGCCCTAATACTACAGAAATGTATAGGGAGTATGTACCTTTTGCCCGCAACTCCTCCTACAGTTTTAGGCCAATCCTTTTCAAACTTTGCAGGCGCTTTTAGGATGGTCTGAAGATATGCATATTGTTTTTTTCAGAATCCTGAAATTATTTTTTATCACATTTTTTTTCATTTTTAACTTAAGACTTTTTTTGAGCCCTAATACTACAGAAATGTATAGGGAGTATGTACCTTCTGCCCGCAACTCCTCCTACAGTTTTAGGCCAATCCTTTTCAAACTTTACAGGCGCTTTTAGGATGGTCTGACGATATGCATATTGTTTTTTCAGAATCCTGAAATTATATTTTATTACTTTTTATTGCATTTTTAACTTAGACTTTTTTCGAGCCCTAATACTACAGAAATGTATAGGGAGTATGTACCTTCTGCCCGCAACTCCTCCTACAGTTTTAGGCTAATCCTTTTGAAACTTTACAGGCGCTTTTAGGATGGTCTGAAGAGATGCATATTGTCTTTTTAGAATCCTGAAGTTATTTTTTATTACATTTTTTTTATTTTTAACTTAGACTTTTTTCGAGCCCTAATACTACAGAAATGTATAGGGAGTATGTACCTTGTACGCGCAACTCCTCCTACATTTTCAGGCCGATCCTTTTGAAACTTTACACATGCTTTTAGGATGGTCTGATATGCATATTGTTTTTTTTTTTCAGAATCCTGAAATTATTTTTTATCACTTTTTATTGCATTTTTAACTTATTTTTGGTGTTTTTTTTTTTTTTTTTTTTTTTTTTTGAGTTTTGAAATAACTGTTTGTTGCTTCTCTTCATGTTTAACTTAGATTGTTTTCAGCCCTTATACTACAGAAGTGCATAGGGAATATGCCCCTGTGTGGCGGGGCACGGTGCATGGCTTGCAGTTTTATTTATCTGAAAAGTTTAGATTTTTGGAGGTAAAATTTTCTATATATTTGAATAGACGTGGTTTTGTAATGCAGATATGAGGGACTTGCGAGTGTCTCGCGGATGTCTTGCATGTGGTTTGAAAGCAAATTTAATCATCTCCGTATGCTTGCATTTTGCAAGTGCGAGGACCATCGAACATTCCCATGACTTGTACTGTATCTACATTACAAATTAATTTTCATGCCTCTTTTTTAGGTGAAAAACCTCATTTTAGACAGGACAGGAAAATTCCTGGTTTTCATAATAGGAGTTGCTCTGATGTTAGTGGCAAATATCAATACAAAGAAAAGCCACTGAAATATCAGAGAAGACTCAGATTATGTCTCAACATTACCTTAACAGTGTTGACTACGCTGAAAAACTCCAGCTCAAACACACAAAGATCAGGGCTCAACCATGAGGGCAGTTTTAGTGAAGTAGCTCACTTTGCCCAGAATTATAGGTATATTAGATAATTTCCTGATACAGTGTAACTTCAAAAACTCAAACAGCTTCATGACTATGGAAATTTGTTCTAGACAGAGAATGGTTTGAGCCACTGAGGGCTATTCATGGCGCCAGGTCAGGAGCTGAATGGGGATAATTTAGGGATGGTTTTTAGATTGTCTTTAAAATAATGGTATATGGTGAGTGTACTCACAACCTACATTTTCATGATAAAATAAGAAAGTTTATCTAAAATAGCCTGAAATATTTGTTCAGTACAAAAGCAGGATGTCCAAAGAATTTTCTAGGGACACAAAAACAAGTTCAGATAAGCCACAATAAAAAAGCCAACATTATTCAAGTCATTGAAGTTTTATTGTAGTTAATGGCAGTGCTCCAGCTAGGTTTTCAGGGCAGAGGGGTGCCAGATAGGGTGCTTTGTGTGTGGTCATATCAGAATGAGGGCACCATGGGTCTTGTGATGTGTTCAGTATCAACTCTAGGTAAAATTTTCAGCAGATGACATACTGAAATATTTTTCTTATTTTTCCCAGAAAACAGGATTTGACATTTCATGCAAATTGTCTCCATTGGAGGCAATTTGCATGAAATGCCGAATCCTGTTTTCTGGGAAAAATAAGAAAAATATCATCAATTTGTCATCTGCTGAATTAGCTCAGAGAGTGGTTTATGTTTAATATTGAGAACTTTTTAATTTTTGTCTGATTTTAACGAAATTTTCACCAAAATGTAGGGTTTGATGTCAGGAGTTGAAATAAGCCAGTAGGCAGCTTTAAAAATGCAGAGGGGTGGCAGAAATGGGCCGGTCCCTCTGTATAGGGCTAGCTGGAGCATTGTATGTTGCTGGCCTCGGTGGCTGGATGCGCATCCGACTGGTGATCAGAAGGTTGTGCGTTCGACCCTGCCGAGTCGGCAACATTCTTTCATGGAGGTTTGATCATGAAATATTTTCTACGGTCATTCACTCCCTTCCGCTGATTCAAGAAGGGCAGTTGTCAGTTTCTGGTGAAATAATGTGCACAATACTGGTTAACTGCTTAGAGGACTAAGCCTGCCCAGTAATAGTGTGGTTTGGTCAACTGGGTTTGACTGGTTGACTGGGCCCTAAAACTTCAATACAAACACAAAAGCACTGTATGGTTTCTTCTCTTTCCAGAGTTGAGGCAGACAAATGGCAGAGTGTGGTCTATTCTGGGGAATCATTTGGTTCATTATCCTCCTGGTGTTTGGATTTCCCATAGGATTTTTCTGTGCCATATTCTACGTTTTACTTAGTCCACTAGCAGCTTGTTGTTCTTCCCTGTCAGAAGTGATGAATCTACTAGACAGAGGCATTAAACTCCCATTTACATGTACACAGAACATGATCACGGGTAAAGCCATGTGCTGAAAACAACACATAGGAAAACAAACCAGATGTTTTATTATAGCTTTGGATTCCAGGCAGCATTTTATGACACTATTTTCTTTAATAGCAAAAATTTCGTTCTTAGGGGCCAAATTTTGCCTTTTATTTTTGTTTGGACTCAAAGGAACCTGTTCTTGAAAACATTCAAGATAGCAGGCCAGTGATTGTTTGGACCCATTTCAGATAAATGACATTTTGGAATAAGGAATACAAAACTCTACAATTATTGTCTTCAGTTACAAAATCAACAAAATGTTTAGCATAACTCTGGTGAAGGCACTTTTCTTTAGCTATTTTTTTTTTCTGATTACTCCACAAAAACATACACTGTAGGTTCTGTTACTGATACAGAAGCATCTGACTGAGGCACTTCTAATGAGTAACAACAGCCCACTGGTATTGTTTCATAAAGTAAGACAGTATTTAACTGGATACACCTGGAGCTATGGTTAACTTTTAAAATGCCAAGAAAACCTGCATCTGAAAATGTCTTCTGTTTATGTCGTCTGCTGAATATTCTTGCAAACTTTTCAAACCTATATTTGCATACAGGCAAACAGTGTGGACCCAGATCAGACTGCTCCTAAAGGAGAAGTCTGATCTGGGTCCACACTGTTTGCAACAATGACTTTTAAAGTAACCAGCAGAAGACAAAGCAGACGACAGTTGTTGTGACTGGTGCTTTAAGGGTTAAGCTAAGTAAATAATTTTGTCAAAGTACCAGTCACTACAGCAAAGCAGTAACCCTACAGCAGCAGGCAAGCAGCATTCTATGTTGTTGTTTTTTTTTTTTTTTTTTTTTTTTTTTTTTTTTTAATTTTCAGATAAAATAAGGCTTGAGGTTTCATGTACATGTATTGTCTGCTAGGATTTTTTTCAGAGAAAATCAGGCTTGACAATTCGTGTGAATTGTCTGCCTAGCAGACAATTTTTATAAAATGTCAAGTCTTATTTTCTCAGTTAGACTGTCCACTGCTGCAATTTTGAATAATGCTTTAAGAGTTTTGGCCAATTTTCCTATTTCTTTTCTTTCTCATATCTATATTCTCCTTCCATTTGGGAATCTCAGCACATACAGCTTTCAAAACATTTTGCCACATTAAAATTAGTGCAAAATAAGCAGGTGGTTGGTTAAGTGTCTTAAACTCAGATCAGGGTAAATAGAGTATAAGCTAGCTGTCTGTTCAGTAAAAAAGATAACTTTATCGTTTATTAAACCATTTTAGTTTAGCAGACTCTTCTACTACAACTCTGTGGATTGGTCTTTTTCCAGTAGCAGTGTCCGAGCATAGATCTAGATAAGGGAGGGTATCCGGTAAATATTTTTCTTATTTCTCCACGAAAACATATGTTGTGGGTACTCATTAGAAGTGCCTCGGTGAGGTGCTTCTAATGAGTACCCACAACATATGTTTTCTTGGAGAAATAAGAAATATATCAATACTTTTGGATTGAAAAAAGCACCTTAACTAGTGCTATGAGTGTGTCTAGTTTTTATGACCAGTGTTTTATAGAAATTCCTGTATTCAATGAAAACAGTGTAGACCCTGATCAGATATTGCATTCAGGGGCCTATGATCTGGGTCTGCACAATTTGCCAGTTAACCTTTTGTGGAATTTCTCAGCTACCATTTGTTATTTCTCTGTGAAAATATATGTTGTTGTATATACCTTATTAGAAATCCTCAGTGAAACATTAAAATTGATTCATAGACAGTTCCAACGAGAAGCTACAGCATACTGTAAAATACAAGTTTGTCATATTTATTTAGTACAGAAGTCTGCTGGTAAGACTATATGCACCAAAATGTTAACTTTGTTTTTTGCCTTGCCCTAACTTGCAAAAAAAAAGCCCTTAGCAAAAGTGCAAAAAGTGAATGCCTAGGTTGGCCTGACAAGTCTGATCAAAAGCTTTGTTATTCGGCAAGGAAATCTACCAGTGAAAAGTGAGCACCCTGATAAGACTGCTCAGATACTCAGTTATCTGATTGGCTGTAAAGTTTAAAAGGGTGTGGCATCTTAATTTATTCTGCAGGACAAGGGTTAACCTTATTTTTCATAAACTTTGAACAGGTCCATTTGATTATCTGTTGATTAAAACAGTGTGGTTGAATTGCAAACAGTGTAGGTCCTGATCTAGGTCTGCTACATTGTTTATTCAGGCATATCATGTTGAATACTTAGGGTTTATACACTAAGGGCACTTTTTCATTTGCACGGATTATGTTTCTGTGTCTGTTCATTATTTTGAGCTGCATCATCGGAAAACATACCTTTGGGTGTGGGCCTAGCAAAGATACAGATCAGCATGTGAATTCACGCAGTGATCATAATGGATGTATTTTGGATAGCCAAGGATGCAAAGTTTTTTAACCCTGGTCCTACTGAACCCAGATATGCCCTGCCTTTACAAACAGTGTAGATCAGATCAGTTGGCTTCTAAGAAGCCAACTGATCTGGATCTGTACTGTTTGTCATTAAGTATGTGAATTTGTGTCAGCAACCTAGATTAAGCAGTCTGATTGGCTGACAATTAAAAGTGGGTGTGGCATCTTAATTTATTTAGCATGACAAAGGTTAATGAGGAGAACAAAGACTGATCAGACTGTACAGATGTACAGACTGATTTGTGTCTTTGTTGGAGCACTTTTCAGAAGGTACATTTTTTTATGTTGTGGCTCTTTATTGTGTGCACTGGCATAATTATTATAAGTGAACTCATTGCTATTATAATCAGGATGCCAAGGCCCAGTTGTTTATAGCTTTGAAAGTTTCATGAAATACATATTATTAAATTATTGTGAAAGTATTGAAGTATACAATGTACTTATTCTAAGTACTGTCTGAATATGTGTGTGGTTCCGATACAAAAAGGAATAAAACTTTACACCAGTGAATCACCCAGCATGTTAAGCATTAATGTTTTGATCTTAACCCTTGTCATGCTGAATAAATTAAGATGCCACACCCACTTCTAATTTTTAGCCAATCAGATTGCTTGATCTGGATTGTTGCAATAAATTCACATTCTTAATGGCAAACAGTGCAGATCCAGATCAGTTGGCTTCTTCAGAAGCCAACTGAGCTGATCTACACTGTTTGTAAAGGCAGGGTATATCCGGGTTCAGCAGGACAAGGGTTAAATGGGAGCTTTACGGTATTTTATGTTTCATTCAGTATTGTGGGGAAATTTTGGTGCTGCAGATACTGTATGTTTTAACGCCTTGCTACCTGGTTATATTTTTGTCAAAAACATACACGTGATATTTCTTTGATTTGACTTGTTCATGTTGTGGACTTGATGCTTTGGCTAAATAGCTTTTTGTCCTTGTTTTTATGTGTAACTTTTATGTGGGTTGGGATCACGGAAAGCTAGCTTAAGCTAAATGGCTTTTTGCCCTTGTTTTTATGTGTAACTTTTATGTGGGTTGGGATCATTGAAGTTAGCTTAAGATAAACGGCTTTCTGCCCTTGTTTTTATGTGTAACTTTTATGTGGGTTGGGATCACAGAGAGCTAGCTTAAGCTAAATGGCTTTTTGTAACTTTAATGCAGGTTGGGATCACTAAAAGTTAGCTTAAGCTCTCCTCACACCCCTCCTCTCTCACCAAAGGCTCAGGATGAGCTATTGTGATCAAGATGGCCTCCATCCACATTTATGGTAAAAACACTTAAAAAATCTTCTCCAGAACCAAGAAAGCTTTGGGGCTGGGTCTTGATATAAAGCACCGAGGACTCAAGGTTTACCAAGTTTGTTCAAATGATAACAATAGATTGACCTTAAATTGACCTTTTCTTGGCAAGGTCAAATTTGTGTCCCTATACATTTGTATTGGAAAAATGTTGAAAAGTCATTTTCTCAAAATGTGATAAAGATTAATGGCTGAAACTTACAATGTATGATTAAAATAGTAACGCTTTTTAGCTGCAATCAAAATTTTGTCCCCTGGTGGTTATCTGCCCTTACCCCTGGGCTGTATACATGTATAAAATTGTGTAATTTTTAAATGTCTTCATCTCTAAAAATTCTTGAGCAATATTCACCAGATTTCACATGGGGTCTTCTGTTAAAAGGATGTTGACAATTTGTTCAAATGGTTCTGCACCATTCAACAAGATTGCTGCCATGCCCATATATGGTAAAACACTTAAAAATCTTCTTCAGAACTAAGAAAGCTTTGAGGCTGAATCTTGGTATACAGCTTCAGGGACTCAGAGTCTACTAAATTAGTTCAAATGATGATATTAGGATGACCTTTGACCTTTTTATACCCCGCCATATGAGAGTGGTGTGGTATTATGGTTTCACGTTGGACATCCTGTGTTTGTCTGTCCATCCATCTGTCCATCAGTCGTAGTTCCATCCATCCATATTTTGTTTCCGATGATAACTTGAGTAAACATCAATGGATTTTCACCAAACTTGGTGTGCATTTATATTGTGTAGATCTGGTTTGGGATTGCTAATGGGCAAATTTCATCAAATTTTGACAGAGTTATATACCCGAGACATATTTTCTTTTCCGGACAGTACCTTGAGTAAATTTGAAGAGATTTTGTCCAAACTTGGTACATGCATTGATATTTAGGAGACCTGGTTTGGGATTGCTAATGGGCAGACTTTGTCAATTTTTGACAGTTATCTGCCCTTGATTCGATAATGGCGGGGTATTATCGTTTTACATTTTTATTACATTATGGTCAAATTTGTTTCATAGTTGCTGTGGCAATACTGGAAGAAGTTGCATAGCATTTGCAGATATGCAATAGCTGTTTTTATTAGGTGAGTGAATTGTGGCCCATGCACCTCTTGTTTGTTAAATGTTCTGTAGTGTTTCATTTACAAATGTTACGTAAGTTTAAAGATATATTCAGTTAAGATTGGGTAACAGAGTTTCCCTTTTGGGAAAGGACTGCCAGCTCTGCTTGCCATCTGTACTTTTTTTTTTTTTTTTTTTTTTTTTTTTGTGTCTGTTAAATCTTATTTGTCTGTCTTTCCTTTTGATGTTTAGAACTTGAGATGAATCTGATTGAATCATTTGTCAGGTTCATTTTTTTTATTTCTTACAGATTCTATTAACACTTAATTTGATTTTTCATTGCAAAATGTGGTTGCAATTTTTGTGCAGTAATTTTGGA